>BSBK01008976.1:0-487500 GCA_027943335.1 Chamaecyparis obtusa | reverse complement strand
AAAAGGTGTGATTTAGGGAGCTATAATGAGTGAAACCAAAACCTGGAGGTTTGGAACATTGTTAAGGGGGACTGGTGGTTTATTTGGAAAAACTTCATGGAGGGAAGATTTTTGTTACCAAGCATTTCATCAAGACCTAGAACAAAGGGAAAATTATGGTGGGAGCACAGAGGATGGAGGTGACTGAGGAGATCATCGCTAAGGCAATGGGTCTTAGAATAGAAGGGATCAACTTCTATAGGGACAGGAAGGTGTCGGATAAAGCTCAGGAGGTTTTTGCACCAACGAACCAAGAAATCAAGCACATGGTTAAGGTTGATAACTCTTATTTTAACCCTAAATGCATTTCTAGGCTGTGGAGACTAGCTCTTTTTGTTATCATTAGTTACATTACGCTGAATGGTAGATATACCAAAATTTATAATCACCATATGATTTTGCTAAATCATTTTAGACATGGGGTTAAAGTTAATTTCCCCTTTTATCTTTTGAGTTCTTTGAATGCTATTATATTCTTAGCTGGCAGAGGGACCTTGATGGTGACCATGCCTGTCATGATGGGCTGATGGTCCTAATATATGAGGCTCTGAAGTCTAAGAAGGTTGAGAGGTCCCAAATGAATTGGAAGGCCCTTGAAGATTATGATACTAATGGAAAATACTTAGAGGAACCCTTTATGGAGGATACTAAAGATGATGAGGTTGACTCTGAGCAACCCAGAAAACCCTCCATGCATCATGACTCCTCATCCAAAAGAAAAAAAAAGGAAGGCCAAGATGGAGGATTCAGTTATTGATATGGAGATGGAGGAAGAGGCGAGTAGGGACAAAATTATGAAGGGGAATGGTAAAAATAAAATGGAGATTATAGGGAAGCGCACCAGAGCTAATAATAGGAATAAGAAGAGGGATAAGAGGGTTGTCATTTCTTTCAATGATGGCTCTGCCTCACATGAGAATATTCAAGAAAAATAGGAAAAGCGGGTGGAGAAGGAACCTATCATGGAGGAATGTGATGAGTTAGATCAAAATTTTCTAGTTGATGACAACATCATGCAAGAAATAGCCTAGGATGTGGCTAATATTGAGAAGGATGGTTAGGCTGATAACAGGGATAGGGTGGAGAGCTCCAAGGAGGAGACGGTGTGTGTGAATAAGGACTTTGACAACATGGGGTGTTCTGCTTTCCTTAACAACCTTAGCACCATGAAAAATGACATCACCACTATTAAAACCCACATCCAACAACTTCAAAAGGAAACTAGAATTCTTGGAAAAATGAATCTAGGAGATAAGACTATGGGATAGTGTATTGATGAGCTGAAGGAGACTGTTGGTAGGGTCGAGGGGCTTACGACCTTTAATGACAAAATCATTTCTATTGAGAAGAAAATAAAAGAGGGGGAGATGGTGAAAGGTGGTAACATGATTAAGAGAATTGGAAAAATAGAAAACAGAATTGAGAAGCTAGAGAAGACGGTGGGTAACATCACTGAGTAAAGTTTCTCCATTCTCAAGGCCTCGATTGAGCATGTCAAGATTCTTGTGGACACAATGGAGTACGGGAAAGGGGAGCAGGTGCTCATTGAGGTTAAGGAGGATCATAGACCCAGTAAAAGAACTAGATCAAGCTTCAAAAAGCTGGAGGATAACAAGAACAAAGATATTGAGGAACTCAAAGTTTCCTCTACCAATATGCAGATGTTGGCTGAACAGGCGGCTGATCTTATGAAATGTATCTAGCCAGCTATCTGTTGTCCTGTTGTCTTTTTGCTATCTTTCTTGTAAAGGACTTGTTAGTTTTTTGGTGTCTTTTTTTGGTGTTGTTGCACTATTTCCAATGGAACTTTAATGCTTATTCTGTAAACTTGATGTAAAAGGTTTTGGGTCCTTTCAAAACCTACTTTTACGTAATCAAAACAATCTAAAAATTTAAAAGCTTCTACTGAAAGCTTTCTAGTCTGACTTAAACCCTAGTTCCATGATTTTGATGAATGATTGGTGATCTACAACTTGTGTAGCATCTCTAAGTCAAACAATCTTGATGTAAAAATTCCTTCATTGGGTCATTTTACAACAACTATTTCCATAGGTATCATTACACTTACTAGTTATATTTTCCAATTTATTTTCATGCTAACAGTATATGCATCTATCAGCAATATAATTTTATACTCTGTATAATCATTCTATTTTCTGTTGAATGGAGGTTCTTTTGTATTCTTATGGATAAAAATATTGTCTTCTTTTGTGGACTAAACTGCAGAATCAAGTTTTGAAGCTTTTATTGGCTGGGGAAATTATCTTTACTCTAATGAGCATGACTTTGGAGTTGGTTCTTCTGATTCTGGCTTTTCTCATCACATCCCACAATGGGTTTTTCAAAATGGGCATTGAATACTAGACAAAGCCCCAAAATTCTTTGGTGATTTGCATGCCCTGCCTGATGTTGAAAAGATAATGAAATTTTTTAGTGAGGGCTATTCTTTTAACCCTAAGCAATTTCTTCACAAAAGAGTTAACAAAATCGGAAAAGGATTGTAGTGGAATTGATCTAGGTGCACAACAAGTGAGGAAGACCCACGATTTGGTCTTAAAAATTCAATTTCAAACTAAAATTTCCAAAATTGGGTTTGTAATGAGCACTTAGATAATGTAAGGTTCTTAAAGCATTACCCACAATGAAATTATGACTAGGGTAACCTATTCAACCACTTCTATTCTTCATCCAGAAATAATTCTTTTATGTATAGGCATTAAATTGATAGAAATTGAGATACCATCATTCAAATAATTCAAACTTCATCAATAATCAAAACAAGAATAACCCAACAGAGCTAAATTTGGATTGTGAATGATCAACATTCTACATATTGATGTGTGTAATATTTTAATATAGTTTATAAAATTTTAATTGGGTTGCTAATGTGTTGGTTTTGCATTAGATTATAATGGAAACCCTAAATAATCTGTGCCATTTCCCCTTAAATTCAATATTAAAATAACTGCAATATATGCCAACATAACACAACTCAAATTCAATGGCATCCTAGACTGAGCTCCTTTTTTACAAAAAAAAATCACATGTCAAAAGGGTGATAGAAAAATCTTGAACCAAACAACACATTGAAATAGACCAAACCTATGATCAGCATATATCATTACAAATAACATACACTATTGGAAGAGATCAAAAATACAAATGCAAGCATTGAGTGTTGAATTTGTTAGTACCCCCAAAAACCAAAATGTCTTAAACCCCTCCATCACAATGAATATTTTCAATAGGCAAGAAATCTATTGCTATATTGAAGCATTTACCTTCTCTAAGGAATTCAAGAGGGGCTTTAATCTTGTAGAAAGGTTTCAACCATATCCATATATGTTTAAGATAGTTGCTAGATTTCTAATAGTTCCTATCCATTCTCAAAACTCTTTCTCAAATTTTTTGGAACTAGAAACCAACTTTCATAAAGGATACAAAACTTTCCAAAACTTTCCAACACTATTCTCAAGAGTTTACAAAAGTTTTTGATGTTTTTGATACTATTTCATGCTAAATATTTATTAATCTTATCCCAATGGCTCTACAGCTCCTTGATTTGAATTTCGCTTGTTTGAGTAATTCTATTTTTGTGGTCTATGATAACCAAATTATTATAGCTGACATTATGATAAGATTTGGATAAGTAATTGTGAAAAAAAAGGGAAACATTTTAAATATTAAGACTAAAATTTCATGAATAGCTTCCAAGGGAAGAGTAGGAAGATAAACTTACCATGGTGTGGGTGTGTTTTCTCATGTTGAACATTGGTCAGATTGAGATCAGATATTCTGAACATTCCAATGTCTAAACAAACTGAAGAAATCATCAAGATCATGGAGATTAAGGTCTAAATAATGACTAAGACAATTTTATTTCATGTTGTTATGAAAAAATATCTAGATGTTCAACATATAATCCTTTGATCATTTCCATCCCAGTACTTGTACTAGGACCAACAACTTAAGTCTCAAAGATTGATTTGGCACAATAGTAAACAATTTTTTAGTAATTATAGTTGTTGGTGAAAGAGTATTAGATTCCACATGTTTTAAGCTATTTTTTACACAATTATGGTAGACTCATTGTGTAAATAACATTTTTTTGATATGCAGATTCTAAATCTCAGTTAAAATATTTCCTAGAACTCTTGAAAGATTCAATATAATACAAAATACGTAGAA
Organism: Chamaecyparis obtusa; assembly: GCA_027943335.1. Classification (NCBI taxonomy): domain Eukaryota; kingdom Viridiplantae; phylum Streptophyta; class Pinopsida; order Cupressales; family Cupressaceae; genus Chamaecyparis; species Chamaecyparis obtusa. Next base: position 483,273 of record BSBK01008976.1, on the reverse strand, counting down.
TTGATGGCTATAATTTTGATCCTCTAGCTCATATCAACACCTCATTTTGAATTCCCATTGACATTACAAACTATAGTATTCTCAGATCTATTTTTCGATAGAATATCATAAAAGATAATCATTTTTTAGAAACATGAGAGATTTCTAGGCATGAAAAAATATAAAAATAAATGATTTGACATTTTAGTATGGACTTGGGAATATATGACACATAACTACACCATATAATATGAGACCATTAAAGATGCCACTCTCAAGAAGCCAAATCTTGATTTAAACCAAAATGTATCTTAACTTAAATTGCAAACTTTTGATAAACAATAATACCAAAATATTGTTGCTAATCATCTATATTTTTTTATTTGTCTATATAACCACATTAGGATCTATGAATTGAGTCTTTGAAGTTGTGACTCTAGTATTTAAGCCTAGTCACTTATGTAAATACTATTATCCTAGGAGGTCCCATAAATCAACCATACTAAGATTTATAGAGATCCTTTTTCTGGCTCTGAATTGGGAATTAATCTTTCTAGATAAGCTTGTTAAAATTTCACATGCCTTTAGGTTTGCATAGTGAAATTTTCCATAAGATGTCTTTGAAGAAAGACATTCCTCCAATTGATTTTCAAGAATACTCAATTTTATTGATACATGCTCTCTTAATAGAGAAAATCTTTTCAATCTCTTCTCCTTCTCATCATACAAAAGTCTCATATCATCATAGATTTTACTTATGTTCCTCTCAATGTCTGAGATCTTCACATTAGGGCTTGACAAAAGGTTTATTGCCGCTTGTAACTCTGCATCTTTTTTGTCTTCTCTGTTATCTTTGATATATGGTTTTCTGATTTTGTACACTGAATGTACAATGCTTTTCCTCTTTCCAAACATCTTATTAGTTCTTTAATACAAATATCCAAATTATCTATATCACTTCTGATATTCTGACATACATCTTGGAATATTTTAGCATCATGAGCTTCATGGGCTTTTATTGTGGCTATATCTGATAAGTTGGTGAATTCTGTATCAAAAGCTTTCACAACCTCTTTTGTTTTTCCCTGTGGATTTGCCTCACTGATTTGACTAGATATTATGCTTTGTAGTTTCTCAATCACCTCAAGTAATGTTCCTTCTAGGATTTTCACCTTCTTATTCTTGCTAATGATCTTGTTCAAAGATGAGATCAACTCTATTTGATCATCATCATCAACTTCCTATCCAAGACTAGAAAACATTGATCCAATCTATGGTTTTTGTACTAATTTTGCTGCTTCCTTGGGCTTAAGAATGATTACTATCTACTCCTTAGGAACTTCCCCTTTTATTGCTACTGCATCAATCTATTGTTCTTCTTATATTACTTATACCTCTTCTTCCTTCCTTGTTTCAATTGCTTCTACCTCATTTACTACCATGTCTTGTTGCTCATCAGTCGAATTGTCAACAATGTCTTCAAATAGATTTTCTTCACTTTCCAAAGTGATGTTTGTTCCTTCTATGGTCATAGACTCATCCTCAATGTTAATAGATGGTGGCAGTGTTGGTGATGGATCTATCTAATGCTCTGCTTCAATCACTTGATCAGATTCATTAATGTGCTCACTAGGTCCAAATGTCATGACCTTCACAACCACTTGCTTTGTCTCTCTATTTATTTATTCATAGTTACCTCCCATTATTAGTATGGTTCTTCTTTTCTTTCTTAGATGGGTGCTAAGATTCTTCATGATCTCCTTAAAGTGTTCTTCATCTTTTATAACACAAAATTTCCTCACATATCTTTCTCTAATCCCATTGTCCTCTTTTTTTGCTCTCTTTTTCCTGTTTACTAATTTATCATACAAGTAATCAGGAATCCTTCCTTTAATGTCATCAAATTTCTTATCTTCTAGTATCATGTGCCTGAAAACTACATTCTCCAAGTTCAATTTCTCAAAATTATCATACATATCATAGTATTTGTTCAGTTTAGTGAAATCACCTTCATTTATTATTAAAGGGTTCACTTTGTCAATCTTTGGTTTCCATTTCTTTTTACTGCTTCCTGCCTCCTCATCTACTTTAGTTGTTGGTATTTTTCTTTGAATAGGGATAAAGATGGTCTTCTGTATTTTACTCAGACCGCTTGCCATTTTCTTCACTCTTTTTATTGGTGGAGTGGTGGAGGATCTGGTGGATTTCCTTACTTCCTACACTTCCACTTCTTCAACTTCTTCATTTGAATTTCTCTCCTTATCACTTATAATCACTTGAATGATCAAATAATACTGATAATATGCTTTTATCCTTTAAATCTTTCAAGATTCTGACATCACATTAAAAAATTTGGCCGCTTCATATCAAAAAGTTATTCCTGGTTATTTGCAAAACTTCATTATTTTCGTGTACTCACATATACTCATATAAATTCACGCACTCTTAACCATAGCATAATTACATCATATACTAGCTCATACTAACTTTGCAAGACTTAATACAATCTACTCTAATTTCTACACTATTCTAATACTCTACTCTAATACATAATTCATGGAATAATTGCTCAAATGCTTTGAGATGAATTAGGAAATGATTCATACTTACTATTAGGTACTTCATTTGTCTGATTTCCTGGTATACTGAGTGTACTCACTTGATCTATGGCTTTAACAAAAACTTCTTCCAAGTTACTAAAACATCCCTTCTGACTATTGTTTTTGCTTACATTTCTCCTTGTATAGTTTCTAGGATTGGTGTTCCTCATGTTGTTCATTCTACAAAATCTTGTTGTATGACCAAGGTTGTTGCATATTTGACAAAGTACTTGATTGTTTCCATATCTTGGTCATGTCTGACCAATTTGTGTTCTGCAATTTCTAGCAATATGTCCAATCTTGTTGCATCTATAACACATAACTCCATTCCTTTTGTTTATGTCTCCAATAGGTTTCTTATCTACATGGTTAGTATCTCTAAACATTCTACTACTATTATTATCATTAGATCTAGGTTTCTTACAATTAATAACTCTATGTCCAAAACCATGACAATTATAATAATAACCAGAGATAGGTTTGAATTGCTTACCTATACAATATTTTTTCATATGTCCAAAAGAATTGCATGAAAACCATCTACCTTTGAATTATCTTCGCATATCTTTAGGTGGTTCATCTTCTTTAGGTGGATTAGGTATATCATCAGATTTGTTAGCTTCATTAGATTTCTTTTTAGTTTTTCTCTCAAAGTGTTATGGATCTGGTTCTTTACATTCCTCAATCTTCTTAGGAAACTTTTCTTCAAGATATCCAAGACCGGTTTTTATCATAGGTTAGTTTTTTATAAGACATTTGTTCATCAATCTTTTCACTACTGGAATATAGTTTCTCAAGATGTTGTTTAGATTGAGTCAATTCACCTTTCACAATTGTATTGTAATTCTCAAGTTCAACATACTACAGATTTTCTTTCTCAAGTTCTGATGTTACTTTACTAAGTTTAGACTTCATATCTTCATTCTTAGATTTCAGATTTGATTCATCTTTGTTGTTTTCATCTTTCAAGCTTAACTTCAGATCTACAATCTTTAACTCATGTTTAAGGATCTCATTTTCTTTCTTCAGTTTTGAAACTTCATCATAGTCCTTGACTTGAATTGTAGGTTCTTTCTTTGATTTCAATTCTTCTACTTTTTCTTTTAGCTTCTCAATGTAGTTTTTCATGTCTTCATATTTCTCTTTCAAAGTATCTCTTTCTTTAGTAAGAATTTAAATATGTTCAAGAGCTTCTTCAAGATTCTTTTGTAACTGATCCATATTCATAGAGATCTTACTCAAGCTATTAGGCTTTCTCTGAATAACTTTGTTCTGAGTAACTAAGCTTTGATACCAATTGTTAGAAATAGGAAATACTAAGAGGGGGGTGAATCAGTGTTTCACAAACTTTTAATTTTGCCCAATTATGGATATAACAAATTAACTTGAAGCTTGCAAAACAAATTAAACTAAGAAAACTGAATAACAAGAATAGAAATAAAGTAAATGAACTCATAACACCATGTTTGTTCTCAAGGAAACCTTGGCCAAGGGGAAACCACGGTGGGGATGATACCCACAACTAATCCACTAATCAAAAGTATCTGATTAAGGATTTTGACCATGTTAGGAGCCTATTACATACATATAGTGTCTCTATCCTAATTAAAGGACTCTAGGCCTTGTTAGAAGCCTCAACCCTGTTAGGAGTTAGTATTAAAAAATAGGATCTTCGCAAGATGATCTCATTGCCCAAACATGCAATATATAATGATATCTGAATACAAAGGTAAAGTACATAACCTTTTGCTACTGCCGAATAGCTTTCCTATTCTTCTTTATCTTTTTAGGCTCTTTGCTTTCATATATAGAGTCTACTTGCTTTCCTTCTTACAATATATAGCTTTGATTTACTTATGATCATAACATTACAACATTACAACTCTGCATTACATGCTTCTTACATATATACAAGTTATTATAATTAATAACTTCCAGTCGGCTTACAAAACATAGACTCTTTCCAAAATACATAACTAATTCATGTTGCCTAAGGGTTAACATCTAGGATGTCTTCCCATATATGGTTAATTCATTATTTTGATAAATAAAAAAATCCCTTAACTTAATATTCACATTCTTTCTTCTTGCTCTCTTCAGGTCAGCTTCAACACTCTCTATGTAATTCTTTAATATCTTCCTCTGTACATGTTGTACAGGCTTGTGATTTCATATGTGGCTTTGATATACATAGAATTATCCATGTTCAAGTGCACATGCACTGAACCTAGTTTTGTAAATATCGCTAACCAAAACTATCTTTGATTAGACTGATAAACACTACTATACTCAGATAATTTTCACTTGCGCTCATACAAAACTACTTTCTTATATTATGTGATCATCATGGTGATTATATGTTGCCATAATGACAATAATATGATATCCTACTTATCCAAATTGCCAACACATCAACCATGCAATGCCTAGAGGCATCACTACCACCGTTGTCAAGCCTATCATACTATAGACCACAAAACGGTTGCCAGAAACTCAACTAAGGCAGTCTCAGAACATTCTAGGAAGCGCTCCTTCTTAAACCAAGAGTTTCTTGGGTTATTTTACTTGAAAGGTCCCAAGTTGCAACAAAAGAGAATCCAAGCTACAGGTCAACTAAAAACTTACAATAATCTAAGCATGAGAGCTCACATAAAATAGATTGTAGAGAAATTTCATGGTCTCAGTCAAGTACTTACCCCATAGGCAGTTACTATATTTCATTTCTAGCTCAAGAGTTGTTCAGGAAGGGGGGAATCTAAATTTCCTTCCAGTATCCTCAAACTCCCTACTCCACTTCCTCATGTGTCAAGAAGAAAATCTAAGCCCTTCCCATGTCTATGTGCTTGTCACACTCAAGAGACAACCTACAAATACAAAGGGGAAACACAATGGCTTAAGGTTCCAAGCATTGAAACTATGCTTTGATACCAAAATGCCATGCCCAAAAATTAGGGCAAAACACACACAACAATTTTTCTTTAAAGAACATAAAATCAATAAGGTTACACACTAAGGAACACTCAACACAAAAAGAAACACAACATCCAAACACATATTAACTCACAAGAGTTATCATGGCATGTGTTGGCTTGCCAACATCCCTTGTTCGTCAAATTGCATTAGTCTAAACGAAACTCTAACTAGGTCTCTAAGAAACCTTAACCAAGTTTAAAACAAAAGTTAATAAAAGGCATAAACCAAGGTGAAAATTCAAACTTAGATAATATTGAAAGTTAAAGGTTGGGACAACACACCCAAAAAGGTTCAATACAATAAAAGATTAATTCGATCATAATTGTACCCCTAATGGTTCCTAGCGTGAACCAAGTTACCAACTAGGATTGAAGATGCCAAAATATCAATAATTAAATAAAAGGATGAAATAAGTCAAGGTATTAACCCTAAGCAAAAACTAGGGTTTAGAAATTACTACTTATTAAAATATAATAATATTTGAATACTTTAAATTAAAATTTTATAATTTTACTTAAGACAAAAAGATCCAAAGTTCATTAATCAATTTATTTTAATCAGTAACAAGGATTGAAAAATCATATAACATTACTAATATTAAATTAGACATTAATGCTATGGAGAAATAATTTACCTAAGTCCCACCTTGGACACTTAAATTAATCTCCCCTAAATATCCATTTAATTAGGAAAATAATAAAATCACTTTAAATAATAAATTTTAAATTTTAAATCAGGAAATATCAAATTTCAAGAAAATATTAAACTGAAGAAATATGATCATAAAAACATTCCTATGCAAAACCTAGGTTTACAAAGTTTTTACCCATTTTAAAGTTATAATGTTAATAATAATTAATTTAAAATACTTTATTTTAATCCCAAAACATAATGCTATCAAAGTTAATTAATTAATTTAAATTAAACATTTAAAAGATTAAAATAACCATAATAAAGCTTTAATGTTAAATTTATCATTTAGGCTAAAGGAAAGTTATTTATCTAAGTCCCATCCTAAGACATTAAATAATTTCCCCTAGAATAACCCATTAAAAATGTCATGCCCAAAAATTAGGGCAAAACACACACAATAATTTTTTTTAAAGCACATAAAATCAATAAGGTTACACACTAAGGAACAGTCGACATAAAAAGAAACGCAACATCCAAAAACATATTAACTCACAAGAGATATCATGGCATGCATTGGCTTGCCAACATCCCTTTTTTGTCAAAATGCATTAGTCTAAACAAAACCCTAACTAGGTCTCTAAGAAACCCTAATCGGGTTTAAAATAAAAGTTAATAAAAGGGATAAACCAAGGTCAAAATTCAAACTTAGATAATATTGAAATTCAAAGGTTGGGTCAACACACCCAAAAAGTTTCAATACAATAAAAGATTAATTTGGTCAGAATTGTAACCCTAATGGTTCCTAGCGTGAACCGGGTTACCAACTAGGATCGAAGATGCCAAAATATCAATAATTAAATAAAGGGATGAAATAAGTCAAGGTATTAACCCTAAGCAAAAACCAGGGTTTATAAATTATTACTTATTAAAATATAATAAAATTCAAATACTTTAAATTAAAATATTATAATTTTACTTAAGACATAAAGAACCAAAGTTCATTAATCAATTTATTTTAATCAATAACAAGGATTGAAAAACCATACAACATTATTAATATTAAATTAGACATTAATGCTAGGGAGAAATAATTTACCTAAGTCCCACATTGGACACTTAAATTAATCTCCCCTAAATATCCATTTAATTAGGAAAATAATAAAATCACTTTTAATAATAAATATTAAATTTTTAATCTGGAAATATCAAATCTCAAGAAAACATTAAAGTGAAGAAATATAATGATAAAAACATTCCTATGCAAAACCTAGGTTTACAAAGTTTTTACCCATTTTAAAGTTATAATGTTAATAATAATTAATTTAAAATACTTTATTTTAATTCCAAAACATAATGCTATCAAAGTTAATTAATTAATTTAAATTAAACATTTAAAATATTAAAATAACCATAATAAAGCTTTAATGTTAAATTTATCATTTAGGCTAAAAGAAAGTTATTTATATAAGTCCCATCCTAAGGCATTAAATAATTTCCCCTAGAATAACCCATTAAAAATGTCATGCCCAAAAATTAGGGCAAAACACACACAATAATTTTTTTTAAAGCACATAACATCAATAAGGTTACACTTTAAGGAACACTTAACACAAAAATAAACACAACATCCAAACACATATTAACTCACAAGAGGTATCATGGCATGTGTTAGCTTGCCAACATCCTTTGTTCGTCAAACTGCATTAGTCTAAACGAAACCCTAACTAGGTAAGAAACCCTAGCTGGGTTTAAAACAAAAGTTAATAAAAGGATAAACCAAGGTGAAAATTCAAACTTAGATAATATTGAAAGTCAAAAATTGGGTCAACACACCCAAAAAGGTTCAATACAATAAAAGATTAATTCGATTGTAATTGTAACCCTAATGGTTCCTAGCATGAAACGAGTTACCAAATAGGATCGAAGATGCCAAAATATCAATAATTAAATAAAAGGATGAAATAAGTCAAGGTATTAACCCTAAGCGAAAACTAGGGTTTAGAAATTATATTACTTATTAAAATATAATAATATTTGAATACTTTAAATTAAAATATTATAATTTTAATTAAAACATAAAGATCCAAAGTTCATTGATCAATTTATTTTAATCAATAACAAGGATTGAAAAACCATATAACATTATTAATACTAAATTAGACATTAATGTTAGGGAGAAATAATTTACCTAAGTCCCACCTTGGACACTTAAATTAATCTCTCGTAAATATCCATTTAATTAGGAAAATAATAAAATCACTTTAAATAATAAATATTAAACTTTAAACTTGGAAATATCAAATCTCAACAAAACATTAAATTGAATAAATATGATCATAAAAACATTCCTATGTGAAACCTAGGTTTACAAAGTTTTTACCCATTTTACAGTTATAATGTTAATAATAATTAATTTAAAATACTATATTTTAATCTCAAAACATAATGCTATCAATGTTAATTAATTAATTTAAATTAAACATTTAAAAGATTAAAATAACCATAATAAAACTTTAATGTTAAATTTATCATTTATGCTAAAGGAAAGTTATTTATATAAGTCCCATCTTAAGACATTAAATAATTTCCCCTAGGATAACCCATTAAAAATGTCATGCCCAAAAATTAGGGCAAAACACACATAATAATTTTTTTTTAAAGCACATAAAATCAATAAGGTTACACACTAAGGAACACTCAACACAAAAAGAAACGCAACATCCAAACGCATATTAACTCACATGAGATATCATGGCATGTGTTGGCTTGCCAACATCCCTTGTTCGTCAAACTGCATTAGTTTAAATGAAACCCTAACTAGGTCTCTAAGAAACCCTAACCAGGTTTAAAACAAAAGTTAATAAAAAGGATAAACCAAGGTGAAAATTCAAACTTAAATAATATTGAAAATCAAAGGTTGGGTCAACACGCCCAAAAAGGTTTAATACAATTAAAGATTAATTTGATCGTAATTGCAACCCTAATAGTTCCTAGTGTTGAATCGGGTTACCAACTAGGATCGAAGATGTCAAAATATCAATAATTAAATAAAAGGATGAAATAAGTCAAGGTATTAACCCTAAGCGTAAACTAGGGTTTAGAAATTATTACTTATTAAAATATAATAATATTTGAATACTTTTAATTAAAATATTGTAATTTTACTTAAGACATAAAGATCCAAAGTTCATTAATCAATTTATTTTAATCAATAATAAGGATTTAAAAACCATATAACATTATTAATATTAAATTAGACATAAATGCTAAGGAGAAATAATTTACCTAAGTCCCACCTTGGACACTTAAATTAATCTCCCCTAAATATTCATTTAATTAGGAAAATAATAAAATCACTTTAAATAATAAATTTTAAATTTTAAATCTGGAAATATCAAATCTCAAGAAAATATTAAACTGAAGAAATATGATCATAAAAACATTCCTATGCGAAACCTAGGTTTACAAAGTTTTTACCCATTTTAAAGTTATAATGTTAATAATAATTAATTTAAAATATTATATTTTAATCCTAAAACATAATGCTATCAAAGTTAATTAATTAATTTAAATTAAACATTTAAAAGATTAAAATAACCATAATAAAACTTTTTTGTTAAATTTATAATTTAGGCCAAAGGAAAGTTATTTATCTAAGTCCCATCCTAAGACATTAAATAATTTTCCCTAGAATAACTTATTCATACATTAAAATATTATTAATAAATTAAATATTAAATTTAGTCACCAACTTTTTAATAAAAATGAAAATAATATTGAATTGGAAATAGGCATTAATTTTTAAATTCAAAAATAGAAAATTCCAAGAATAGTATTAAAAAGAATAAAGGTTCATTTATTAATATCTCAACATTATCAAATTTAAATTAATTAAAAATGACATCCAAAAGTAAAATATTAGAATCCCACTAAATAATAAAAGAATCTCTTTCAGAATCCCAATGAAAATAATAAATAACAAATAAATAAGAATTCAAATTAAAGTGAGTGTCAAAAGTCAGCAGTCATTAAATTAAAATAAAATAAAGATTTAAATCCAAATAGAATCCTACTAAATAATAAAAATGAATCTTTTTTAAAATCTCAAGATAAAATAAAATAATATTTCAAAATCAAATTTAAAAAGAGGACTATGTAAAGTCAACAGTCATTAATTACTAATGACCAGTAATTAAAATTTTAATCCATAATTAAATAAAAATTGTAATTAAAATTTAAAAATTAAAAATGGCTCCAAAAGTCAACCCTAACCCTAATTTCAAAATTAAGGTAAGGCCCTAAAATAAAACTTGGCCAAAACCCTAATACTTCATTTTGTGTGTGCAAGTTTGGTTGGGAGAAGAAATGGAGAAAAAATCAAGTTCAAATATATACATGAGTATACATGTGTGTATATATACACCTAGGGTTTGTATACATACACATATATACATATGTATATATATACACAAGGGCTAAATGAGATGGACCAATAAAATCAGAATATTCATAAATTAAAATGAATAACTAGAGGGTTTATCCAATCTTTCTTCCATTGTCATTGTATAGACTATTTTGAGAGAATTTTGTTGCAAGTCAAAATTGGAGCTTGTTGGTGCAAATCAGAGGTTGGAATCACATTGAGGAGGTCCAAAAACCCCTAAATCAAATTTTGTTTCATTCAAATCGGACATCTAAAGCCAAATCCAGAGCCATTTGAATTTTGGAAGTGCGCGGCAATGATTCAAAAAAAATAATTTCAGAGGTAATTTTCAAACAATGATATCTCATTCATCTAGTCTCCTTTTTTCGAGTAATTGTTTTTGTTTTGGGGTAGAATTTTACGATCTACACGATGGTGCAGATGGTTAATTATCTCTGCTTCTGATATTTTTTGAAAATCTTAAAGTTCAATTTTTACAACTTTAGAGGTTTTGTTCAGGCTCATATGGACATATTTTTAGGTGTTATTTTTTTCAACATCAACATAACAATGTATTCCAATAGGGTATATACATCAATGTATATATACAAGTATATATATATAGGTGTATATACAAGACTTTTTTTAAAAATTAACATGATATCAAAATGAAATCTATTCTCATATAGGTAATTAGGAAAGCAAATCTACATTAACTTTTATTTTCCAAATAAATGCTTGAAATAAATTTGTCTACATAGGAAGGAGTTTTGCATTCATAAGAAAATCTAACTTTTTCATGCATATAGAAAAACAAACCAGCAAGCTTACTTTTGCATTCAAGCATAAGGAATATACATTTTTACAATTTCTTTCCTTAGAAACAACATAAAAAATATTGGAGATCATTTCACATTCATGTACAAACTTTTACAAGCATTTTACATGCTATTAGGCATTTACATGGTCTTTTTACTCTACTTTTTACACATGGCTTTCTATCCATTTTTACACATAAAAATCTACAAGTAGAAATGACAAAATCTTCTTTTTCTTTAACAAAACCAGCAACTTCATCAAATGAAAATCTGCAAAAGAAACCCACTTTGACCATGGAGGCTAACCTCCCAACCTAGGCCATTACATGTCCACCTCCGAGTTTTGGGAAACAAAGATGGATGAGGGTTACATACATGCTTCAACACACATACACACAAAAATTAGCAAGTATATGTAAACATAAAATTCTCATCCCAAGGATATTCACACGATGGGTCACCTTGGACCCATAAAAGGGGTGAAGGTGGAAAGTACCCAAGTAGGAGAATCCATTCAAAAGTAAAATCATGCCTTCAACAAGGCCCAAAATTTATAACCATTTCCTTCACAAGGCCATAACAAAAAGTACCAACCCTTCCATTTCCTTTCACAAAATACAACCCTTATGACCCCCAAATAAGTATACAACAAGAATGGCAACATGAAGCCCATACATCCATGCCTCATCCCCTTCTTTATTGAGGAAATACTCTACACTAAATGGACATTCTCAACTTAAGCCCTTCACCCATCAAGGCTCTCTTCCCTCCCAAGGGTGATTTTGGCCTTGCACACCCTGATAAAACAAAAACACTAAAACAAAATCAGAAAATAAATACATACAAGAAGTCATGAAAGCAAGCATGAAGCTTCACAAAACCATTACAATAACATAACAAAGAAATCTACATTTTACATACAAGAAAAAGAAAGAGTCTTCCATGACAAGGCAACCAAGCTTACTCCAAGCTATGGAAAAAGAGGGTTGAGAAGAGCTCCCTTTCCTACAATCATTCCTTCCTTGCTAAGTCCACCAAAACTTGCTAAGTCCACTAGAAGTCTTCAAAATTGGAGAGTGAGAAATCAATCTACCAAATTCCTCTCCATCCCACTAAAAAGGAAAACCCTACCTAACCTCAAAGGTTATTGGGCACACTATCGAAGGGTTCTCTCTTCAACAAGAGCTAAATTCAAAATTGAAAAGAGAGGAAGATATGAAATACTTCCCAAATTTATCACCTTTCAAAAAGGCATCTTTAGAAGAGGAAAAAATTGTCTAAAAATATCTTATTGGTCAAAATTTGACCCCCAACCCAAAGTACACCTATGGGGTTATCTTATTTTAACCCTAACTAACCTTTTGGGTTACTTTTAGCCTCTCAACAGTCCACTAAGAGTTGACTCACAAAAATTTGAAATAAGATTTCCTCCCATGGCTCAACAACCAAGATACCTAACCTTGAGATTCTACAAGGTGACTCAAGGGTGAAAACAACTAATAAACAATGTACTTGGCCATGCCAACTCACAACACGTGTCAATTGACACCACATAAAGTTATAACACATCACTACACACATGGCATGCTAAGTAGACATTAATTTAAAAATTAAAATAAGCCCAATTAAATAATAAAATCAAACATTAATTTACAACATTATACATAAAAATGAGGTTATTTTCCTTTGGAGATAACCTTGGCTTTATAATATTTTCACATGCATCCATCTTTAATTTCTTCTTGTGTAATCCTTGATCATTTCCTTTGTGAAATGATCAAGGTTAGGAAGTTAGGTTAATTGATATATTTATGTATTATGAATTAACTTGTTTTAGAAATTGAGTAATATATTATTGAGATTATGTGAATTTATTATGAAATAGTGTGGATGCAGTTGGATTATATGATGTGTTTGAGTGTGATTAATTATGGTGCATTTTATATGAATATGACATTTGATCTTTCATGAGCTACTGATATTTTGTCTAGTGTGCAGGAAATGACCATGGATTACACAAGAAGAAATTAAAGATGGATGCATGTGAAAATATTGTAAAGCCAAGGTTTTCTCCAAAGGAAAATAACCTTGTTGTTATGTATAATGTTGTAAATTAATGTTTGATTTGATTATTTAATTGTGCTTATTTTTATTTTAAATTAATGTCAAGCCTCTATCTATCAGAATATAAATTCATAATGCATCAACATAGCTTTTCTAATTACAAAGTCTATAATGTAGAAAAAAAGAAATACAATGATAGGATCGGGGTAGGGTCCCTTAATACACCTGTCATGACCCCCAATGATAACTTCCTGATTAACATAAGACAAAGCTGAACTAGGTACATCTCACAATGTCATCATAAAAACTAATGTTGAAACAATCATTGCATTCTCAGGATCAACTCATCCCTATCTATAAGGGTCACCAGAATACAATCCAAGACCACACCCAACATCTCAAGCTAATGTAGGACATTGAAAATATGCTCAAAAATTATATCCTCCTAGCGGTTCACCTTCACATGGGACCAACATTATCATACTCAATGAGCGTGAAGATTGAAACCACACCATTAGGATGTTCATGCAAGGAGGAAAAGAAGAAAAATGTCATAATGTAAAGATCTAGGACATGATTCTAACCTTTTGATCTTTTCTTTTGATACTACAACTCTCCTAAGAAAATTATCTCTTTCTATAAGAGCATTCATAGTATCCATCTTTCTCTCATGCTCCAATCCACTAGTACATTTGAGACCTTTTTTTGACAGTCGAGTGTCTGAATTTAGACAGTAAACTATCGATTAAGTGACACCACTCGGCGTCATAGTTTTGTAGTTGAAAGAATTGACGGTTCTGTCAGGTGTTGTAATTACGATAACCTTGGCCGTTGCTAAAAGAGGGTGCCAACATAGCGAGAATGTTGTCGGACATATTTGTGTCCATCGCAATTGGGATGCCTACCCATCACAACAAATAACAAATGATGGTGACCTGTCAAAATATTTCGATGGGTAGCCATCGTTCGTAACATGTTCACTAACGAAAATGCTTTTAATGCGACGGATATCCGTCAGAAGTTTAAAATGCATGTCTGTCATTTGTGGTTTGTAATGATGACTATGTTGTACATGTGACAGATAGTTACGATGGTTATCTGTCATTTATGGTTGTTTTCTGACAGTGATGCATTTAATGTGACAGATGGATGTCGGATGTTTGTGACAAGAAACCATCACTGTTTTAAAGCCATCGTAGTTACGATGACAATGAGTTTTTTTAAAAATATATATATATATTTGTCAATCAAGTTGGTATCAATTTAGAATGGTGTTCTTGTAGATTTGGTTCCTGCTCATGATTTGGTTATGGATCATTTCGAGATAACTTTGCAATAGATTTGGTAGTGGCTCATGGATTATTATGTTGAGTCTAGAGACTTGGATTTGGAATGGATCCTACCGAATCAAGACTTGTCACAGTGACTGCTCCAGCACAATTCGGAGATAACTTTGTAGTATATTCGGTAGTGGCTCGTGGATTATTGAGTCGAGTCTAGAGACTTGGATTTGGAATGGATCCTACCAAATCAAGACTTGTGACAATGACTACTCCAGCACAAGAAGCTAGTGTGGTGATTAGAGATGCATTCTTCCTGATGTGTTCATGGGATATATGCGGACCTGATTGCATTCAGATCTGATTCGAGCAACTTCTTGACTTCTTTGGTCTGAATTTGATGTGTGGGTTTGTGGTGTAGTCAATATATATTTGTCGATATAATATATTCTATTATATTCTAACTACCATAGGTGAGGTGTCATTCTTCAGGGCTTTGATGTAGTCTCTTCTTTCCCATTGAAAAGATGACTTTCTGCACTTCGATACTTAAGATTTCTGGGGAGGAATTGCCTATACTCATCAAACACCTATTTTCTTAAACTTTTGGAATGATGGGATTTTATCTTTGGACCACTCATTGGACATGAAAATTTTCCCTTTGTTTGAAGACCTACAAGATAACAATAAAATTGGATTAAATATGTATATTTCTAAAATTTGAATTATCCTGTACAACTAGAATTCACCATAACATACCATAGAAACGTGTCAACCCTGGAGCATCATGAATTGTCCACACAAGCATTGCATGGAATTAAAATTCTCTTTGTCCAATTGGTCGGGAGATGTCATACATAGTGAAACCATTCCATAACACTAACAACTCATCGATAAAAGGCACAATATTATATTCATATCTTTCACTTGGTACTTACCTAGTTGAATTAACAACAACATCAAATAATTATTGTGGCCATTTCACTCCAAGACTTATAGTTACATGTAGATAACTATAAAATAATAAGATACCTCAAACAATCATTGCCAGCATAATGTGTTCCCTCTTTATTGACATCCATGGAGGAAGGTTATTGTTTATAACAAAAATAGGCCACACTGAGAAAACAAATCTCATCTCTCCATGCAGATTGACATTGTCTGTTGCGAGAGAAAGCCTGAGAATTTGAGGTTCCTCTTTAAAGTGTGGCCACTTTTCCTCTATGTCCATAAATGATGAGCCATCCACAGGCATTCAAATAATGCCATCTTGACTTCTGTCGTGTGCATGGTAATCCATAAATTGTGCCAAGCTATTACACCTGAATAATCATTTCAAACATGGAATAATGGGGATGTGATGAAGAACCTTGTGAGGCACCTTTTTTATCACTTGATCATCTCGATATCTTCTCATATGGCATTCAGGGCATTATGTTGCATTTTCATATTCTTTATAATAAATAATATGATCTTCAGGACAAGCATTTATTGTTTGATACTCCATTTCAATATGTTTCATAGTGGCACATAATTCTCGGTATGAGCGAGGGAGAACATTTGATGGTGGTAACAGAAAGTCACCTATCAATCTGCAACAAATAATATAAGTCATTACTAGAAACAATCTTAATGGTACATGTTTCACCTTTTATAGACTATAATGACATATATGACAAATCTTACCATACGTGACATTGCTATGTTGGATAAACCATTCATAACCTTCAAATTCACTAACAACAATATAGCAGAGAGAAGAGTATATTGGGAGCCTTCGTAAAGGGTCATGCCTTCTCAAGTAGAGGTATATCATGGACATTGTCAATGTCATCCTCATCATCAGCAGCACCAGTAGCATTAGTAGCACCAGTACCAAATGTGGCAATGATCAATGCATTCATACCATCATCTTCAAATGTGTTTTCTGGTGCATGATCATCATCTTCCATGGGATCATGATCTTCAACTCCAATACTCACACCTCCATGTTCCTCTATATTCACACTGGGGAGATCGACCTATATAAAAATGATGATAATCAAACCTCCTTCCATGGTTCATATGTATATTAATTGTGAAAACAATATAACAAACAACTTACCACCAGATTATAATCAAACCCCCCTTCCATGTGACCATTATCCCTACAATGTCTCTTTGTTGTTTTGATTTTGATTCTTCTTGTCTTTAAGCCATTACAACTCTTGCATGGACAATAACATTTTTCATCGGCTTCTCTTTGAAAGTTAGACAACAATCTAGCAATTGTCTCCCTATTTTGATCGAATTCCCTTGTATTATTTGACATAATCTTTAATGTGTATATCTGCAAAACAAATTGGAGATGCCTCCTTTCATTAGCTTCAT
The DNA here is from genome assembly GCA_027943335.1 of Chamaecyparis obtusa. NCBI lineage: Eukaryota > Viridiplantae > Streptophyta > Pinopsida > Cupressales > Cupressaceae > Chamaecyparis > Chamaecyparis obtusa. The sequence goes on along the minus strand of BSBK01008976.1, from coordinate 466,133 downwards.
GTCACCTTCTCATAGCTTCTCATTTTCTAACAGATTTCACCAAAAGCTTTGTAGGAAACCAAGTAAGGGGTATTCTTGAGTTCAAACACATTGAGCTGGTACAACTGAATTATAAATAATGAATTCACTATAAAATTAAAACTGAATAGGGAGATAAGTAAGACATTCAATGCATTATTACTTCATCATGATGATAAAAATTTCATTGGCTCAAAGCACATAGTGGTGCAGGGGCACCTAGAGCACATAAGGAGTTCACAAAACCTATGAAGATCAAAAAGACATCAATGAACATGAAGATATCCAATTATGTCAATTGGAAGATTTTGGAGCCTATAATGACCTATAAGGTTAATACCTGTAATAAATTAGCAATAAGCCCTTAAAGGCCTAATAAGCCTTAGGACCAATTTAGGAGTCTAGGATGAGTTTTCGAGTTGCAAGCTTATAATAGTTTAGATTTGGTTTTAATAAGGTTTAATAAGTTTATTTAGATCATATCCCAAAGTCTTAGGATTCAAAAATTTTAAGAAATGCTTCATTTGCAATGTTGTTAATTCAAATTTTTGAATAAAAATAGTCACTTGTAAAAGGAGGGAAAAGGGGTTTTTATGTTTAATTAGTTTTAATATAATTTTCCAACCACCAAAGTTGGTTGAACAGACTTAGAGGAAGTTATAAATTAGAGGATCAAGCCATTATACGACAGTCAATTCATTAGATGTCATTAAACAGCAGCATTAGATGCATTAGATGCCATTAAACAACAGCATTAGCAGCATTAGATGCATAGGACAACATTAGATGCCATTAAATAGTAGTCAATTCGAACATTGTAGATAATTCAAACAATTACTTTTGATGTAATATTTGTGTGAAGAACAAGAACAAAATGGTGAACGAGTGTATTTGACAAAGATAAACATGACACATTTTGTTGGGCTGATTGGGTTGGTCTGGTACCATTTACATGGCCTGGCTAGATATTAAACAGTGAGCTCTTGAACAATGTATGATGCCCTAGCTTGCAGCCCGTGAGCCATCAAGACATTTCCTCATGAAATGATCATAAATGGGGAGTACCACATAGTTAATACCAACACCAAAACAAATAAAAAGAGATCAAACACTTCACACAATGCCTTAAAGGTAATAGAAACAATGCCCTAGCTCTCAAAGCTCGTAGGTCATCAAGCATTCCAAATGAAAAGATGTAAACAATGTTAGTATTAAACAGTGAGCTCATGAACAATGTATCATGCCCTAGCTTGTAGCAGCACACAAGCCACCAAGACATTTCCTCATGAAATGATCATAAACAGGGAGTACCACATAGTGTATTATTTTATTACTGATGTCCCTATTTGATCTAATAGCATCAATATAACAAACAGAGCACCGACCAATCAAATAGGGACATGAGGTGCTCAAATAGTGAGCTCATAAAATAATATATTTAGTCTTAATAAAATCTTATAAAGCAACATATATTGTGTGAAGTGTTTGATCTGTCTTTATTTATTTTGTTGTTGATATTCACTATGTGGTACTCCCCATTTATGATCATTTCATGAGGAAATGTCTTGATGGCTTGTGGGTTGCAAGCTAGGGCATCATGCATTATTTATGAGCTTACTATTTGAGCACCAACCAATCAAATAGGGACATGAGGTGCTCAAATAGTGAGCTCATAAATAATGCATGATGACCTGTTGTAGGTAGTTATCTCTTCTATAATGATGGAGGAGTGAAAGGTAATGATCAATGAGGTTGCTGCTAATAGATCATACATTAATACACTTACTATTTTGAATTTGAGCTCGGGCATCATGCAATGTTATTGTTGTCATTGCTTGCTTGTTACTGTTGTGCACCATATATTGTTTTATACACTGTTTATTTCATTGAGACTATGAGCTATTGTAGTTGACTTTATTCTTTTGGGGTCTGATCTATTGTAGTTGTTTCTTTTTTCTTTGAATCATTGTTTACAATTACTTTTGATGCAATATTTGTGTGAAGAACAAGAACAAAATAGCGAGCAAGTGTATTTGACAAAGATAAACATGACATATTTTGTTGGGCTGATTGGATTGGCCTAGTACCATTTACATGGCCTGGCCAGATATTAAACAGCGAGCTCATGAACAATGTATGATGCCCTAGCTTGCAGCTTGCGAACCATCAAGACATTTCCTCATGAAATGATCATAAATGGGGAGTACCACATAGTGAATATCAATAACAAAATAAATAAAGAGAGATCAAACACTTCACACAATGCCTTGAAGGTAATATAAATGATTCCCTAGCTCTCAAACCTCGTGGGTCATCGAGCATTCCAAATGCTAAGATGTAAACAATGCTAAGATGTAAACAATACCACTGAAATTTATTTAATGAGAAGACAAAGCTCAAATTCCTACCTTCCAAATGAAAAGATGTAGACAATGCCAGTATTAAACAGTGAGCTCATGAACAATGTATGATGCCCTAGCTTGCAGCTCGCGAGCCATCAAGACATTTCTTCATGAAATGATCACAAACAAGGAGAACCACATAGTGAATATCAATAGAAAAACAAATAGAGAGAGATTAAACACTTCACACAATGCCTTGAAGGTAATAGCAATGATTCCCTAACTCTCAAAGCTTGTGGGTCATCAAGCATTCCAAATGAAAAGATGTAAACAATGTCAGTATTAAACAGTAAGCTCATAAACAATGTATGATACCCTAGCTTGCAGCCCGTGATCCATCAAGACATTTTCTCATGAAATGATCATAAATAGGGAGTACCGCATAGCGAATATCAACAAAAAAATAAATAAAGAGAGATCAAACACTTCACATAATGCCTTGAAGGTAATAGAAATGATGCCCTAGCTCTCAAAGCTCGCAGGTCGTCAACCATTCCAAATGCAAAGATGTAAAAAATGCTAGTATTAAACAGTGAGCTCATGAACAATGTATGATGCCCTAGCTTGCAGCCCGCGAGCCATCAAGACATTTCCTCATGAAATGATCATAAACAGGGAGTACCACATAGTGAATATCAATAGCAAAACAAATAAAGAGAGATCAAACACTTCACACAATGCCTTAAAGGTAATAGAAATGATGCCCTAGCTCTCAAAGCTCGCGGGTCATCGAGCATTCCAAATGAAAAGATGTAAACAATGCCAATATTTTATAGTGAGCTCATGAACAATGTATGATGCCCTAGCTTGCAGCCTACGAGCCATCAAGATATTTCCTCATGAAATGATCATAAACAGGGAGTACCACATAGTGAATATCAACAGCAAAACAAATAGAGAGAGATCAAACACTTCACACAATGCCTTGAAGATAATAGCAATGATGCCCTAGCTCTCAAACCTCATGGGTCATCAAGCATTCCAAATGAAAAGATGTAAATAATGTCAGTATTAAACAGTGAGCTCATAAACAATGTATGATGCCCTAGCTTGCAGCCCGCGAGCCATCAAGACATTTCCTCATGAAATGATCATAAATAGGGAGTACCACATAGTGAATATCAATGGCAAAAAAAATAGAGAGAGATCAAACACTTCACACAATGCCTTGAAGGTAATAGCAACGATGCCCTAGCTCTCAAAGCTCATGGGTCATCTAGCATTCCAAATGAAAAGATGTAAACAATGCCAGTATTAAACAGTGAGCTCATGAACAATGTATGATGCCCTAGCTTGTAGCCCGCGAGCCATCAAGATATTTCCTCATGAAATGATCATAAATAGGGAGTACCACCTAGTGAATATCAACATCAAAACAAATAAAGAGAGATCAAACACTTCACACAATGCCTTGAAGGTAATAGCAATGATGCCCTAGATGTCAAAGCTCGTGGGTCATCAAGCAATCCAAATGAAAAGATGTAAAAAATGTCAGTATTAAATAGTGAGCTCATGAATAATGTATGATGCCTTAGCTGGCACCCCCACGAGCCATCAAGATAATTCTTCATGAAATGATCATAAACAGGGAATACCACATAGTGAATATCAATAGAAAAACAAATAGAGAGAGATCAAACACTTCACACAATTCCTTGAAGGTAATAGCAACGATGCCCTAGCTCTCAAAGCTCACGGGTCATCAAGCATTCCAAATGAAAAGATGTAAACAATGTCAGTATTAAACAGTGAGCTCAAAAATAATGTATGATGCCCTAGCTTGCAGCCCGCGAGCCATCAAGACATTTCCTCATGAAATGATCATAAACAAGGAGTATCACCTAGTGAATATCAATAGCAAAACAAATAAAGAGAGATCAAACACTTCACACAATGCCATGAAGGTAATAGAAATAATTCCCTAGCTCTCAAAGCTCGTGGGTCATCGAGCATTCCAAATGAAAAGATGTAAACAATGTCAGTATTAAACAGTGAGCTCATGAACAATGTATGATGCCCTAGCTTGCAGCCCACGAACCATCAAGATATTTCCTCATGAAATGATCATAAACAGGGAGTACCACATAGTGAATATCAACAACAAAACAAATAAAGAGAGATCAAACACTTCACACAATGCCTTGAACGTAATAGCAACGATTGCCTAGCTCTCAAAGCTCACGGGTCATCGAGCATTCCAAATGCAAAGATGTAAACAATGCCAGTATTAACATTCATATTTTTCCATTAAATCAACAAATGCCATCAAAATGAAATTGAGTTAATGAGAAGACAAAGCTCAAATGCCTACCTTTAAGAAAATTTTACATCTTTTCATCAAATGACCCAAAAACATCAAGAATCATCATATATGGTCGCTAATAGCCAGCTTTCAAAAGAATATGAATGAATGCAAACATACATAAGTGGATGGCTTGCGGGCTACAAGTTGGGGCATCATGCATTCTTTATGAGCTCACTGTTTGAGCACCGGCCAATCAAATAAGGACATGAGGTGCTCAAACAGTGAGCTCATAAATAATGCATGATGCCCTAGTTGTAGGTAGTTATCTCTTCTATAATGATGGAGGAGTGAAAGGTAATGATCAATGAGGTTCCTGCTATTAGATCATACATTAATACAATTACTATTTTTAATTTGAGCTCAAGCATCATGCAATGTTATTGCGGTCATTGCATGCTTGCTTCTGTTGTGCACCATATAGTGTTTTATACACTGTTTATTTCATTGAGACTATGAACTATTGTAGTTGACTATGAGCTATAAGCAACATATATTGTGTGAAGTGTTTGATCTCTCTATTTATTTATTTTGTTGTTGATATTCACTATGTGGTACTCCCCATTTATGATGAAATAGACAAAGCTCGAATGCCTACCTCAAGTGCCAGTGCCCTCTTCCCACATAGTGTCGGCCTCTTTGGGCACGCCAAACTCGAATGCCCTCTTTGCACCATGCAAAAGTGCAGTGTTGTCTTCACGGCAGCTCTTCAAATTCACAAATTAAAAATAACACTTTCTTTTTCTTTTTTTTTGTTTATAACCAAATGGGTGTCACAATTTATGAGCTCACTGTTTGAGCACTGGCCAATCAAATAAGGACATGAGGTGCTCAAATAGTGAGCCCATAAACAATGCATGATACTCTAGTTGTAGGTAGTTATCTCTTCTATAATGATGGAGGTGTGAAAGGTAATGATCAATGAGGTTTCTTCTATTATATCATTCATTAATACACTTACTTCTTTGAATTTGAGCTCGGGCATCATGCAATGTTATTGCTGTCATTGCATGCTTGCTGTTGTTGTGCACCATATATTATTTTATACACATAGAACAATAGATTTGGGGACCTAGACTTATGTTCAATCTTTAGTAATGGTTTGGGGAACTAATTACTAGATGAGTGACTATAGTACCCTAGTTTGCATGATTAGATGATCTTGTTTAATTTGTGTTCATTTCATGCAAAGATACATGTAAAGGAAAATAAATTTTTGCATCTAAAGGTTACACGTATATATATAAAAAATAACTTTTATATTCTATACAAGGAAAATAACTTTCAAAAGAAAATGCAAGAGTATAAGCATACATAAGAGGATGAACATAAATAATAAGGGTGTCAGACATTGCCTAAAGTGATGAATTTTTGACCAAGGTATGAATCTAGTGTGCCCCTATGTGATCCAGAACCTGCAAAGAAAAGAGAGATGGGGGTTAGATAAAAAATATCTAAGCAATGAATGGCATCCTATTACTGATCTTGATCTACAATTATGCATGTGCATAGTCAAGCCATACACTTCTGAAAGAAAAACCAAGCTCACAGTCTCAATGAAATAAATAGTGTATAAAACAATATATGGTGCACAACAGCAGCAAGCATGCAATGACAACAATAACATTGCATGATGGCCGAGCTCAAATTAAAAATAGTAAGTGTGTTAATGTATGATCTAATAGAAGCAACATCATTGATCATTACCTTTCACTCCTCCATCATTATAGAAGAGATAACTACCTACAACTATATTTCATAATTCCTCCTTTGAAGTATATATATATGGACATGAGGTGCTCAAATAGTGAGCTCATAAATAATGCATGATGCCCTAGCTTGCAGCCTACAAGTCATCAAGACATTTCCTCATGAAATGATCATAAATGGGGAGTACCACATAGTGAATATCAACAACAAAACAAATAAAAAGAGATAAAACACTTCACACAATGCCTTGAAGGTAATAGAAACGATGCCCTAGCTCTCAAAGCTCACAGGTCATCAAGCATTCCAAATGAAAAGATGTAAACAATGCCAGTATTAAACAGTGAGCTCATGAACAATGTATGATGCCTTAGCTTGCAGCCTGCGAGCCATCAAGACATTTCCTCATGAAATGATCATAAGCGGAGAGTACCACATAGTGAATATCAACAACAAAACAAATAAAAAGAGATCAAACACTTCACACAATATATGTTGTTTTATAATATTTTATTGAGACTAAATATATTGTTTTATTAAGATTTTATTAAGACAAAGTATTGTGGGTTAGTTGTATGTTGTTTTATAAGATATTTATTAAGACTAAATATATGATGTAAACTCAATATAACAAACATAGCACCGACCAATCAAATAGGGACATGAGTTGCTCAAACAGTGATCTCATAAACAATGCATTATGCCCTAGCTTACAGCCCATGAGCCATCAAGACATTTCCTCATGAAATGATCATAAACAGGGAGTACCACATAATGAATATCGATAGAAAAACAAATAAAAAGAGATCAAACACTTCACACCATGCCTTGAATGTAATAGCAATGATGTCCTAGATCTCAAAGCTTGCAAGTCATCGAGCATTCCAAATGCTAAGATTTAAACAATGTCATTCAGACATGTGTACTATGAGCTTTCCTACAACAAATGGACTTGTGACGATTTTCACAATAGTACAAGTGTTGAAGAAAAGCTCAAAGTACTGCTTAGGAAAATATGAATGTTCATCACTTGTGCATATCAGAGTTGATCAGAGAAGGTATATGCACAACAAAATCAATAAAAAGAGATCACACACTTCACACAATGCCTTGAAGGTAATTGAAACGATCAAACATTTCAAAATAGGGACATCAGCCATACACTTCTAAAATGAACTATGCTACAATACATGGGTGTGTGTTAATGTGATTCAAAAGCTATTATGGAAGATTATTTTATTATTGAGATAAGGATATCTTAATTCTACAAGAATAAATGTTTTGAGAAATATTTGAATTTAATTTTGACAATAACATAAGGAGTGGATATATTTCAAGCTTCAGTGAGACTTCATACCACGCATTGTTCATAGATTACGTTAAATGTGTTATTTATGCTTGTATTGGTGGGAAAACTCTTGAAAACGTGCAAAAGAGATTGCATTCAATCATGTTGTTTACATGACACATGTAGTTTACCTCCAGCCTAAATCAGCATTGCGTACAAATCTGTGAATGGTGCGTGGTACGAAGCTTCACTCAAGCTTGAAAATGATAAGCATTATGATGTTGAGGTATGGTGTGGTAAGCACAAGTATAGTTTCTTGTAAGCTGCTATTGGTATAGTTTTTTTTTTTCAATAGTTGTAGAATCCAACTTCTCCTATACTTACATGTATGTATACATTTTGGGCTTGGTTTTAATGTCATGTAAATTTGAGTGAAATGGTAATAATATTTAAGAGCAACAAGTATGGCATTTTAAACAAGTATGCATATACATTATATAACAAGAGTGATATATTTTAATGGAAACACTTAATGAGAAGGATTCCTATATAACAGGAGGAGTGATATATTTTAATGGCAGTGGACATGGAAATTGCAGTGAAACTCTGTAATTTATTATTTTAAGTGGACATAGAAATTGCAGTGTAAGTAGTAGGATGATTGTAAGTGGACATAGAAATTGCAGTGAAACTCTATAATTTATTATAGCTCAGTGTTGTATATCCATAGTCAATGTCTATTTAAACTTTAGGATACTTTTATATTTTGTATTAAATGATGATAGATACATATGGGTTTCTTCCTTTTGCAATAGTTTATATTCTGATACTTATATCTTGAATTGTCAAATGACCAATGAGTGATAATTTCAAAAGTGTATCATAATTAAAGGCATGCGAATTCATATTGTACTTAATCTAAATGCCACTGTGAAATGTTTTTACTTACGATATTAATCTTAATATATCCCTATGAAGATATCCCTATTTTATTATTGATGTCCCTATTTGCATCTTTTCATCAAATGACCCAAAAACATCAAGAATGGTCCTATATGGTCACTAATAGCCAACTTTCAGAAGAATATGAATGAATGCAAACATACATAAGTGGATGAAAATAAATAATGAAGGTACCAGACATTGCTTGAAGTAATGAAGTTTTGACCCAGGGTTCAATCCAGTATGCTCTTATATGATCCAAAACCTGCAAGGAAGGAAAAGATGGAGTTAGATCCAAAGGATCTAAGCAATGCCTGGCACCATATTATTGATCCTCATCTACAATTATGCATGTGCATAGTCAATCCATACACAGACTCAACAACATGGTAGCATTGATCCAATAACATAAAATACATTACAAATGCCAAGCTCATGGTCTCAATGAAATAAACAATGTATAAAACAATATATGGTGCACAACAGTAGCAAGCACGCAATGACAGCAATAACATTGCATGATGCCCAAGCTCAAATTCTAAATAGTAAGTGTATTAATTTATGTTTGCATGATGCCAGATATTAAACAGTGAGCTCATGAACAATGCCAGTATTAAACAGTGATCTCATGAACAATGTATGATGCCCTAGCTTGCAGCCCGCGAGCTATCAAGACATTTCCTCATGAAATGATCATAAATAGGGAGTACCACATAGTAAATATCAATAGCAAAACAAATAAAGAGAGATCAAACACTTCACACAATGCCTTGAAGGTAATAGATACAATGCCCTAGCTCTCAAAGCTCGTAGGTCATCAAGCATTCCAAATGAAAAGATGTAAACAATGCCAGTATTAAACAGTGAGCTCAAAAACAATGTATGATGCCCTAGCTTGCGGCCCACGAGCCATCAAGACATTTTCTCATGAAACGATCATAAGCGGGGAGTACCACATAGTGAATATCAACAACAAAACAAATAAAGAGAGATCAAACACTTCACACAATGCGTTGAAGGTAATAGAAGTGATGCCCTAGCTCTCAAAGATCACGGGTCATCAAGAATTCCAAATGATAAGATGTAAATAATGCAAGTATTAAACAGTGAGCTCATAAACAATGTATGATGCCCTAGCTTGTAGCCCGTGATCCATCAAGACATTTCCTTGTGAAATGATCACAAACAAGGAGTACCACATAGTGAATATCAACAGCAAAATAAATAAAGAGAGATCAAACACTTCACACAATGCCTTGAAGGTAATAGCAACGATGCCCTAGCTCTCAAAGCTTGCAGGTCATCGAGCATTCCAAATGCTAATTAAGATGTAAACAATGCCACTATTAACAATGCTATCAAATAAACAATGCCACTGAAATTGAGTTAATGAGAAGACAAAGCTCGAATGCCTACCTCAAGTGCCAGTGATCTCTTCCCAAATGGTGTTGGCCTCTTCACTCGCACATGCCAAACTTGGATGCCCTCTTCGTGCCACATAGAAATGCAGTGTCATCTTCGTGGTAGCTCTTCAAATTCACAAATTACAAATGACACTTCCTTTATCTTTTCTTTTTTGTTTATAACCAAATGGGTGTTGCAATTATGACAATAGTGTCGCTATTACAACACCGTCGGGGGAACTTGCAAAAAAAACACAAAAAACATACACAAATTGTAGTGGTGTCATAAATTGGCGTCGAAATTTGACCCCAAATGTTGTAGTGAATCACCTATGCATAACATATTTTTCTATAGCTTCCCTCCAGAGGGAATCAAGTTCATTAAATAAATCATCATGATGTTGTGCAGTTGCATCTGGTTTTGATGTATCTCTCAAATCTATAAGATTTATTTCATTGTAAGGGTTATCGGTTTAAGGGTGTACATTATATTGTGTGTTTGATGGGTTCACACACTGGTTTATACCGCTTAAATGACTTAATCTATATTTTCCAAGTGATGAAATACATTTGTCTCGATATACACCATCCCCTTGGAGAGGAGTATCAAAGAAACCATTAAAGTATCCAGTATTCTCATACTCAAAACTTTTAGAGGAGGATTCCCTATCTTCATTAACTGGGTGTAATGAGTTACCCACCTTGTCACCCTTAGATTTCCATATAGGAGCATTTCTTGGCTCTCCACTTTTCTTGAGCCAAATTTTCTTATTTCCATGAGGTAACTCAGTATGTAGATTAACCTCTGGATGTACCTTGGTGTAGGACCTAGTACTTTTTCTTTTGTCAGCCATTTTAGAATATATTGTAAAATCAATGGTTCTGAACCCTTTTTTGAGTCACCACCCACTAGGGGAAAGGAGTGTATCTTACAGACAAACCTTGAGAATCTAAAAGAAATAAGGCTAGATAAAAGGAAAACTAAGTGCATATCCCAATTAAGACAATAGTATAAACACCTACACAACTCCATTCACAACATGGAAAATTAAAATGTATACTTCTTGAAACTTGTACCCAAAACACACTAATTGGGCTGGTAACCTCCTAATGCAGATTGATAAAAACTCTCTATGAAAAATCCAAATGACACCTGATCTAACACATACTGTGTAGCCTTATGCAAATTTACACAACATTCCTCAGTAGAGTCACCATTTTTTTGGCTGACTTGGATGGGCTAACTCGACTGGATATTATGATTTGAAAAGTAAAACACAAGAGATTCTATAATAGGTTTAACAATATTTTGTTATGTCTCTAGTCCATAGCAGAGTCACCATTTTCTTGGCTCCTGAATTGGCAGAATTTAAACTACTTTGAAAATAAAGAAAAGTACCTAGGGGTTAGCAAAATCCCATGGTCAATACATTCAAATAGGAATAACGACCAACTAACAAAACTATTAAGCTTCCTACACTTTGAATTCTGTAAGATTCAGGCGGGTAAACCTAGGATTAGACTTATTCATTTATTAGCATCACTTTTCACTAATCCTTAACAAATAAGATACATGCCCATAATTATTCTCTTACTTATGAGACTTAAGAGACGCTGTGAGAGCTAATCACACTATTAATTCACTCACAAGCAAAGCAGGGGCTAACAATCTAGATCTACAACTTGAATTTAAAAGATTTGATTTAATTTTGAGGTTTAACTATGAAAGATAAATTAATATTAGCTTGATTGTATTTTATTTGATCAATTCCTTATTCATTGGGTATATTTTAAACAATTCCTCATCATGACTAATGATCTACTCATTCACCTTGCAAACTAAAATCAACTGTTACTTTAAACCCTATTCTTATGACAAATCCTACTCTGATACCCCATAATTCTATCAAATTACGTTAATAAATTACTTAAATCCTTGAATTAAAATCAAATCATAACATGACATACAATTGAAAATAAATTGCAGCTATGATCTTGGGCTCTTTGTTCAAAAGACATAGAAAATTATAAAACACCACAAAAGGAGACAAGATTTTGAAGTAAAAAATTCTTAATGGATCTTTGTATTAATTTCCTTGAAATTCATATATCATAGTACTTGAAGAGACTTAGAAATAACATGCCTAATGATTAGAATAATATATCTCCATTAAGCTTTAGTGCAAGCCCAATATACAAAAATGACTCTTACACAGTCTTGACTAACTACAGATACCTCTCTTCTCAAAAAAGAAAAAGTAACTAAATATCTTTCGGTCCCTTTTCCCAGTCCTAGAAATCTATTTATAATGATGGATTGAAACAAGGTTTAGATGTGGGAAAAGTAGATTTTTCAACATAAAAACAACTTTTACAAGTATGGAAGTAGTTACAAAGGTGACAGTTGGCAACCCAAATTCTTCAAAATCAGTCTTGATTTGCATTGGAGGTGTATCCATAGTAGCTAAACCGCAAAATAAGATACCCTAAATTTTTAACTAACCTTCCTCTATTGGCTCTTCATTCTTCTTTACCAAAATCTATCTCAACTACTTCCAGATGGCAGGGCTTGAATCTCCCCAATAGTTTTCCACACCACAATTTCCATCTTTGATGGCCAAGTTGCCACTCTAACTACATCCAAGTCTTCAAGGTATTTGTTCCACTTGGCATCCATTATGGCTTGATATTTAGCAACAAATTTATTCATGTCAATTTCCTACTTATACAGTTCATCAATAACTTCATAGAAAGTTGAAATATATGCATCACCAACATAATAAGAATCCACCTTGTTGGCATCCAAAATTTGGTTGAAAGAATGAACCCACTCCTACTAGTACTTCAAGTGTCCTTCTGTGTCCACAATAGAAAGGATGTATCCTTCAGACTTTTCAGCAAAAACCTTTAGCTTAGCTTGGATGTTCTATAACTTTCAATTGAAAAATTCATACAAGTCTTTTACTAACAACAACATCTCCTTAACATCAATTATCTTGTCAGGTAAATCCAAATTCTTTTCCATTAATAAAATTAATCTATCAAAGAATTGTAAGTAAGGACCCCAAGAATTAAATAATGGAGTTAGTACAAACAAGGCACTAAAACAATGATGTTCATCCCCCTGCAAATAAATGAAAGTACTATGAATGATCTGAGACTTCTCTTTTAAAATATTTATCCTTTGTAATAATACTTTCTTCAAGGTCTCCTTCTTAGAAACTCTAGTATCAATAGGTTGATCAACATCCATTATTACCTATTCAGTTGCAATCTATGGCACTATTACATTTGGGGCCAAATTTTGATAGAAGCTTCCGATGGGTAATTTTTTTTAATGAATTTGTTTTGTTTTTTTAAATAGGCCCCGATGGTGTCGATATTCAAATGGGTTTTAAATTGACCATCAAAATTCCGATAGGTTCGGGGCATACATAAAAAAAAAGTGAAACGCCAAATCATTTTTATTTCAATTGGATAGAGAAGGAGCAAGAGAAAAGGAGCGAATGTTGAGCGCGAGAGAAGGTATGTGGTTTCTTCATCTTTTGAGCCTCTCACATCATATTCAACCACAAATTTTAAATGCATTGCATTTTACTTGATCATGAATGTTCTCTAAAATGACCGCATTCTATTGGTGTCATGTCCTAGCTAGTGCTTTATCTCTATTATTTGATGTTATCGGTGCTTTTGCTCAAGGATATCGATTCACTCTTTTCAAATGTTTGGATTCATGTTTGTTGATATTACTTGCACATTTAATGATGCCATTGTATATTGCTGAGATGCTCACTGAAATGACTGCATTGTACTGGTGTCGTGCCCTAGCCCGTGTGTTAACTCTATTATTTGATGTTATTGGTGCTTGTGCTCAAGGATATCCATTTTTCTGAAATGTTGACTGTGGTTATCAAATGGACATCCCATTAGCTTCTAGCTAGGCACCATTTGTATTGATAGCTTAGGGCATCAAATGTATTGTATCATTGATAGTTGAGACTTTGTCAAAAGGAAATAGGACAAAGAATGATTTTGATTTATTTTCTCTATTTTGATCCCTAAATGGCTTACAACCCTAAAGAAGTATATGTAGATTTACGGATGCAGTTGCAGGATACATAGCAGCTGATAATTCCCAAGAAATCCATGCATCCAATTTGAATAGCAATTAATACAAAGAAATAGGGTCCTCAAATGGCCCAGTCATCCAGACCTTGACTATCCCCTCAACCAGTGACCCTTCAAAACTGGGTTATCATGCAATCATTGAGTGATCCTTCATTCTCCTAGTCTGCCCTACATCCAAACATATTGGAAATACATAATACAATGATAAAAAGTCTTTCACAATCCCCCTTCCCTTAAGGAATTCACCATCAACATCCAGACCTTGACTGTCCCCTCAACTAGTGACCCTTCAAAACTAGTTTATCATGCAATCAGTGAGTGATCCTTAATTCTCCTAGTCTTTCTTGCATCCAAACATATTGGAAATACACAATGCAATGATAACAAGTCTTTCAAAATCCCCCTTCCCTCAAGTAATTCACTATCAACATCCAGACCTTGAATGTCCCCTCAACCAATGACCCTTCAAAACTAGGTTTTCATGCAATCAATGAGTGATCCTTCATTCTCTTGGTCTACCCTAAATCCAAACATATTGGAAATAAAAAATAAAATGATAAAAAGTCTTTCACAATCCCCCTTGCCTCAAGGAACTCACTATCAACATCTAGACCTTGAATGTCCCCTCAACCAGTGACCCTTCAAAACTAGGTTATCATGCAATCAGTGAATGATCCTTCATTGTCCTGGTCTACCCTGCATCCAAACATATTGGAAATACACAATACAATGATAACAAGTCTTACACAATCCTCCTTCCCTCAAGGAATTCACTATCAACATCCAGACCTTGACTATCCCCTCAACCAGTGACCCTTCAAAATTGGGTTATCATACAATCAGTGAGTGATCCTTCATTCTCCTAGTCTGCCCTGCATCCAAACATATGGGAAATGCACAATAAAATGATAGAAAGTCTTTCACAATCCCCCTTCCCTCAAGGAATTCACTATCAACATCTGGACCTTGACTGTCCCCTCAACCATTGACCCTTCAAAATTGGGCAACACATCTCAGTCACTGGTAACACATGGACAGTCAAACTAGTAGTCTCCAAAGAATTCAATAGGTGAATATGAATGTTTGAAAACTTTCCTCTCAACTTCCCCAACCACTCCTAATCGGTTAGAGGGATATTTATAGAATCTCCACTATTCCTATCCTTACCAAAAATTCTTAAACATACTTTATCTGATATGATAATAACATGCTAAACTAAACCAATGGCATGTTCTTCATGTGGTACAAGAAAGATTTGTCTATCAAATCTTCCTTCGTGAAATCTGAGCGTGAGAGAAGGTATGTGATTTCTTCATCTTTGATTGGTATCTTTGACAGGCAATGTCTTTCAAGCCTCTGGCATCATATTCTACCACAAATTTCAAATGCATTGTATTTAATTTGATCATGAATGCTCACTAAAATGACCACATTCTACTGGTGTTGTGCCCTAGCCCATGCTTTATCTCCATTATTTGATGTTATTGGTACTTGTGCTCAAGGATATCAATTCACTATTTTCAAATGTTTGGATTCATGTTTGTTGATATTATAATTCATCATATCAGATAAAGCATGTTTAAGAAGTTTTAGTGTCTAAACACTCAACTAATCCCTCTAACCAATTAGGAGTGGTTGGGGAAGTTGAGAGGAAAGTTTTCAAACATTCATATTCACTTATTGAATGCTTTGGAGACTACTGGTTCTACTGTCCATGCGTTAATGTTTAGAAGAGATCACTAAAGTATTTAAAGACATTCTTACATGTTTGGAGAGGTTTGAGAGGCACTTATCATGACTATACCCTCACAAACAATGACATAGACTGGTTTTACTAAGTTTCCTTTCTCTATCGCAAGGGTACAGTCAGAGGGTTCATTGACAAAATGATCCTTTGAATGGTTACTATGAATGTGAATGATTTGATATATCATATTTCTCATTTTACTTGAATTTTGGAATAGCTTGTGCAAGGGTGAAAGTACTTTTGATCATTTTGGTCATGATTGTTCCTCTACACAGTTAGGAAATGTAACTGTCTAATGATTATATGTAATGTTGAATGGATTAAATGCTTTATTCTTGGTAGAAGTAAATGGAAGGAATAGTGTTGGTGTTAGGTTTCATTTATTATTTAATTCAATGGTTTCCAAGATGTGTTGAGGAGTTTGCTCCTTGTTTAATGTTAACTATTCCTGCACAATCCACTCATACAATAGTGAAATGCTATGTGATTGACAATTTCATACAACTATTCCTTTGGTGTGTATTAAATAGAATAGAATTTTTAGCATATTATTATCATTCTATTTCTTTGTTGTAAACATGCCATTGGTTCAGTTTTGTAAATTTGTTTTTTCTATTTTTTCCATTTGATAACCACAATCAGCATTTCAAAATAGTGAATAACATAAAATAATGGAGATAAAGCATGGGCTATAGCATGACACCAGTAGATTAAAACTAAACCAATGGCATGTTTACAACAAAGAAATAGAATGATAATAATATGCTGAAAATTATATTCTATTTAATACACGCCAAAGGACCAGTCCCAACAATTCTTAAACATACTTTATTTTGTTTAAGAATTGTTGGGAGTAGTTTTCAAACATTCATATTCACTTATTGATTGCTTTGGAGACTAGTGGTTTGACTGTCCATGCATTACCAATGACTGAGATTCATTAAGAAACATCTCTCTTTTATATACCCTCTCAAGTAATTAGAAATTAAATTTATTGTTGAAATCAAATGTGTCTCTCCCTTCTTCTCAAGAAGTATGTTTAAAAGACTAAATTTTAAAGGGAAAAATCAATGTGTCTGTAAGGAGAATGTGCCTAGCTAGAGGGAACCCTTGGGTAAAGGACCTATGTCCCCAAGGTTTTGTAATAAATAGGATTATAGTACACAATTGTTGAAAGGATAAATGTTTCATTATATGGTAGGAATTCTGAATTATATATGATTGTCGTAAACAGTGTGAATTGATCTAGTGAGAACCATCAACTGTAAGGAAAGAATATGATATTAAACAAAATTGTGTAGTAATTATTTACTTTGTTGGCATTTTGTGTGTGAAATGGAAGTTGAAGCTAGCAACATTGCTATTATATAGGAACAATGAGTTATTATGAAAGGACTAATGATATGTCTATTAGAATAAGATTTAAGTCAAACTTTCTAACTATCCTAAAATTGAAATATTAGAAGAATGTAATTTTTAGGAAAAGGTATAGATGTCATATTGAAGATGCATATAAGGATAACAATACTTGTAGTTACTCCTCAAATGTGCTTTTATTGAAATGTGTGTAAAAAATGTTAGTGGGTTGAACATATTAATTTGATTGAATAAGAGGGTAGCCATATGACTCGTGTATTTCTCTCCCTCTATTAAAGAATCTATGACTTTTATTTTGGAAAATGGTAAAATTCAAACAAACTTGTTAATGTTGGGAAAAGATATACTTGTAAGAAGATTATTATGGATTTCTAGGATATGGAATTAGTTAAATAAGCTAGCTAATAAGTAATGTTGATGAAACTCTAGCTTAATGAATCATGTTAAAATTTATTAGGAATATATTTATGTGTATTCCATCTTGCGTGTAAGTTGATATTAGATATTATCCTATAAGTATACCTTAGATCTTATGGGAAAAAATAACTTGTTCCATAAAAGAGATTTATTTTTATCTTTTCGGAAAGGTTACTCACAAAACTATGTGCTAATGTATGTGGAAAATTTAATATTTGAATGGTTTTAGTTTTTAAATGTTCACAAAGGCAGTAGTGTGATAGTAGTATCTTATGTATACCCATTGAGAAGAGATAACCCCTATACTAATATGTCTCTAGTTTAGAGGATGAATTTTGATTTCTTAACTATATTTTGGAATCCAAACATATTGGAAATACACAATACAATGATAACAAGTCTTTCACAATCCCCATTCCCTCAAGGAATTCACTATCAACATCCAAACCTTGACTGTCCCATCAACTAGTGACCCTTCAAAACTGAGTTATCATGCAATCAGTGAGTGATCCTTTATTCTCTTGGTTTTCCCTACATCCAAACATATTGGAAATACACAATATAATGATAACAAGTCTTTCACAATCCCCCTTCCCTCAAGGAACACTATCAACATTTGAACCTTGACTGTCCCCTCAACCAATGACCCTTCAAAATTAGGTTATCATGCAATCAGTTAGTGACCCTTCATTCTCTTGGTCTGCCCTGCATCCAAACATATTGGAAATACACAATACAATGATAACAAGTCTTTCACAATCCTCCTTCCCTCAAGGAACACTATCAACCATCCCTATATAGCTCTCTACTATATATCACTCCATCCTGTGATAACCATAGTGATTCTCTTTACTGTTGCAAATCTTTGAAGGTTGTTGCACTTGGACGGATGTGTACCATTGTTAAGAGAATTGGACCGAGTTTGGATTACCTCAAACAGGTGAGGCAACATATGGAAAGGTTGTCATCTATTGACCCAAATACCATGACTATTTTGATCTGTGGGTACCCTAATGTTGGCAAGAGTTATTTTATTAATTATGATGAGTTGTATCATTCCCATCATGTCCCATTCTTGCACCATGTGTACCCTCAAATATAGGATGTAAATCATTGTTCTCTTCTTGACCAAAGACTGCCATATCTTGAGGTAGTGGAGTTATGTCACTGTTATGAACTCAGAATTATGGTCATACCCTGGTAACAAATTTTAAATGGATACAAGGACCTTTTTTGTGCAATGGTCAATCAGGCCCAACCTTTATATCTTGAATGCCAATGCTAGATGCCTCTTCTTTACTGATTAATCCATGTGACAAATCTGTAGACTTGTGAGAATGAGGAAAGGAGCCTCTACTGTCCAAATTCAAAACTTGGGACTTTTCTTTCCTTCCATCTTAAGCTTCACCACACACCACTAAATTTAGATTTTCCTCATCTTCAGATTCACCACACACCACTTCATGTTCTTCACCAATTGCTAATTCAAAATCAATCTTTGAGCAATCTAAATACTCATCAAACCTCTCTTGAATGTCCTCACTACAAGGCACATGTTGTCTTCATTGCATCTTCTTTTTATTTCATGTTTTAATCTTTAAGAACATAGGTTTTAATGAAATATCAATTTGATTTGCAAAGTTTGTGTTCTTTACAAATTTGAAAGGCTCTGATACTTACTAGGGAAGATGTGGATGTGCAACCTTATGCTTTTACTACCAAGTCTTTGTTTGTTGGGCATACTAATTATAAGTACTTGACATATATCACAAATGTTGCTAATTAAGGTTGGCAGGATGATTACACCTATCCTGAAAAAGACTGTCAAATCATTATGCTTTCAAATCAATTACCTATCGATGTATCCCTTGCAAGGGAGAGAAGCCAAACACATAAAGAACATGCACATAAATACGACAGCTGAAAAACTTAAATGGAATACACCAAGAAGTATCAAATGATGAATGCTCAATTGTTGTAATGGAAAAGCATTAGAACCGTCCATTTCTAGAACTTGATTTTCTAGTCTAAATGATTTTTCTATGGTTGTCATGATTTTTCTAGAACTTGATTTTCTAGTCTTAATGATTTTTCTATAGTCCTAATGATTTTTCTATAGTCTTAATGATTTTTATTTCATCCTAATGTTTGTTGCTCTTGATAAATTAGGCCTTGAAGTTGAATTTGTGTTCACTATTTTATTTCAGCTTGATATTTCATTCATTTTTCATATACAAAGAGACTACACATGCTGATAAAAAAATGAGCTATTTGATTATTCATTGTTCATGATTATAAATGGTCAATATTTTTGATGGTACTCCTTGGTGTATTCCATTTAAAAATAATCATATTTCTATGACTATGATAAATGTCCCTTTGTGGGCCTATGAACTGTGGGCTTAGTTCCATATTTTCTTTAATTCTTGCATTTGAAATGTTAAATATGGGTTGCATATAGAGGTATTGTGTATCATTGTTGGTGATTATTTAATTGCAATATTTTATTTTTTATTTTTTTTATTTGTTTTCTTGTTGTTTCTTTTCCATTTCTACAATATGGACATGTACTTTTCTTTGAGCACTATGCTTTATGTTGTGGGCTACAAGGTAGAGCCATTAGGCCTCCATGACAGTCTGAAGCTATTTAGCCTATTGATACCCTTGGTATTTTGGACCATCCCTTGGAGGATAGGAACACCATAGAGATGCTCAATATTATTACCTTGGCTCATTTGAAGGCAGTTGTTTTGTTTTTCCTTGATGTTTCAGGGTCCCATGGTTATAGTATTGCACAATAGGCAGCTCTATTTCATAGCATAAAACCTTTGTTTTCCAATAAGCCTCTTATTGTAGTTTGTAATAAGATTGATTTGCAACCACTAGACACTAAAAGCTTGAAGAAGTAGTATATTTTGGCAAATGAAGAGTGTAAAGAAGATGATATTCCTGAGATCATGGATGGACACAATGTTGTAGACTTTATTGATCCAGATATCTTGCAGAGGCTTGAAGAATTGGAGAGGGAAGAAGGGCTTAGGATGGTAGCTGAGGGTGATGAAATTGATGAGATGGGGTAAGTGGAGTTGAATCCTGATGAAAAGGAAGCTCTGGTTGCAATTAGGAAGAAGAAGAAGATGCTTATCATCAAACACAAATTGAAGAAGAGTAATGCAGAGAGCACGCCTACCATACCAAGGAAGTTTGACAAGAATAAGGAATATGGCTTAAATAGAATGGGAAGACATATTTGTAGCCTGGGCTTGGATCCTTCAACAATTAGCTTGATAATAAATGAAGCAGATGAGAACTAGGCAATTAGCTTCCAAGAAAAATCTCGTAAATTAACTGTGTGTACCCCCAATTCCTGTGCCCTTTGCACGTACCCAAAGGATATATTTGAAACAACAAGGGTAAGGCTTAAAGAAGTTAATTTTGCATCACTAGATAGATCTTTAAGCCTTACCCTTGTGTTTCAAATTTATCCTTTGGGTACACATAGAGGCCACAGGAATTAGGGTACGCATAGTTCATTTATGGGAATTTTCTTGGGAAGCTAATTGCTCATCTGTCATCTACTTCATTTTTATCAAGCTAATTGTCATAGGATCCAGGCCCAAGCTAGAAATATGTCTTCCCAAACACATAAAAAACATGCACATAAACACGTACGATAGCTGAGAAACATAAATGTAGATATCACAGCAGCTGAGAAACATAAATGTAGGCATCATGGTCACAATTTTTTGGAGACAACATAATTGAGTTGTATACCCAGACGATGCAAAATAGCTACTACTTCTCTAGTTCCAGAGGAGTAGTGGTTTCTTTGCATCGTCTAGGTATACCACTCAATTATGTTGTCTCCAAAAACTTGTGACCATGATGCCACATTTATGTTTCTCAGCTATTGTGTCCTAGGACCCCTTATGACCCTTTACAGCCATTTACAACCCCTATGAATACACATCTTAGAGGTCTTAAAATGTCATAAAGGGTCATAAGAGGCTCCTAGGAGGGGCCAGATGAGCTTCCACCTTCACGAGGTTGGCCCTATTAAGTAGAGAATGTTAAAATATTCTTGAAACAAAGAGAAGTTCAATAATTTAAGGTCTCAGTCCACAGAGATGGTGAAAAATGATGGGAATCAATGCTGGAGAGTTTTTAGATACTGAGAAGATGTATATGTAGTGGAGGCCAGAAGGGATTTTTGTGGAGATTTTCTAGATGTGGAGATTTTCTAGAGAGGGTTTCCAAATTGAGTACCAGTGTAGAGATGATGATTCAGTACTACGTCTATAAAACCTTAAAAAATATCCCTTTTTTGGCCTCCACTCATACCTCTTCTCAGAATCTAGAAACTTTGGATACTGTTTCTCATCCATGCACGAAATGTGCTAGCGATCATATAAAATTACTTTTGTGAGACTGGGATCAATTATGAGAAGGTAAACAAGATAATTTTATTGTATCTTTCATTTTTTTAATCCATTCATATTTTCTGCCTTCTCTTATATTGGATACTATGTAGTGTACATAAAGGCAAGGTAGTGATTATTCTCAACGATCGACATGTATAAGTCTTCCAGCCCTTACTGAGTAGCTAGAACTAAAGATAGAAAAGCTCAAGAGACCATCATAGTTGGTCTCCATCCTTGGTCCATATATTGACAAAACATTTTAGATTTCGTTAGCTCATCAAATGTGGTGATTTAAAAGAATTTAATGGATGATATTTTCATGTATAATGTATATTATTTTAGTTTGACGTTGAACAAATTTATCTACTTCGCGCACTTGTAAACATCAAACACAACCATAAAGAAGCATCCCCTACCATAGCTTGAGTAATGTAGGCCATGAGAGGAGATGTGTCTTTATCACTGTGTTTGATGTCTACAAGTGCACGAAGTCAATAAATTCATGCAATGTCAACTTAATAATATACGTTATCATGAAAATATTCTATTAAATTCTTTCAAATCCCCACATTTGATGAGCTAACAAAATGTAAAATATTTTGTCAGTATATGGACCAAAGACAGAGACCAACTATGATGGTCTCTTGAGCTTTGTTATTTTTACTATGCTAATCCGTCAGTTTTTCGACACGTAGTAATCCTTTTCCAAAAGAAGATCTATTCCTCCTATGACTAATTGTGTTGGAACTCGATTACCTATTGTCAGACATTCCACAAGTAACCGTTGGCAAGACCCCAATCTGACAGATGGCAGCGATGGGACAGCTATACCTCTGACAGGTACTCCTATCGGAGATCTACTGAATATTCATCACCTTTTCGACTAACAAAATGTCGTAAGAAGAATTTTTTGATAGATCGGTGACATAGTAAAATTGCTATTTTTGTGGCCAATTCCAACGAGTAGTGATGTCGGAATACCAATGGTTATCACTTCCATCACCATTTCCAATGTAAAAATGTCGACAGATAGATGTGTCGCAGTTTTGACAAATGTCCATTGAAAATTCAACAAATGGCCATTGGAATTTGGTCAAATGTACTAGTGTGGAGATATTCCCCCTTCATATTCAGTTTTGACCCCAGCATTAGAGACCTCAATAATTGCCTTGGACTGATTTTTCAAAGTATTTATTTCATCTCTTAGCTCCTTCACAGTCTCTTCTAGAACATAATTCTTCTTTAGTTCCTCTTCAAAAAAAATTCTATCTACCAGATAAGCTCTGAATGTCCTAGCTAGCCTACTCTCTAAGTTCTCAACCACTACTTTATTCATAGAGGATTCATGATGTAGTAGATTGGCAATTTTTTATCCTGTAGTGTCCTACAACATCCATATTAACTGACTGGCCTATGTTGTGTCTTTGATGTCAACCAATCTAGGATTATTTGATTTTGGATCCACACACCATACTGCTAGTGTCTTAGTGTCCATGTTAAATCTAGAACCCCTTCATAGTCCATCAGGGCCAAAAGATTCATAAGCTACAACTTTATCTTTCCTCTTGATTTGGTTAATTAAAAATAAGGACTTCAAGTCCCATTTAGGAATAAGAAACACGCCACTTCTTTTTACAAGATCTCTTGCCTCCTCCATAGTTAATGTTTCACTATTGGGATCATAGGCTTGTAATTTTTCAATTAGCTCAACAATCTTTTCTTGTGATTTCCCTAGTTTTAAAGACAATGTCAATTCATTTTATTTTAATCTAAAAAGAAAACTTTTAAATTCATTGCACTTGATGAATTCATCTATTGATCTCTAAAGTTTTGTTGTCTATTAGTGTCTTACACTTACTCATTTTCTAGGAAATGTTGGTCAGTCATCACTGCGATCAAGTCATGTAAAATGTACATTTACCGAGCATTAGTCATTGCCGAGTAAAATAGTGGTCACTGAGTACTTTAGTATTAGCCAAGTCAGCTTTTGTTAAGTTATGTAAAGAAGACAATGTCGAGCACTAGAGTATAAAGAATAGTGAATGCTGAGTGCCAAAGATATCAGATGTTGAGAAAGCCAGAATTGACATATGTGTTTGTTATGGCACAAACACTTAGGTAAACCATTTTGGATGACATTCATATTTCATTTATTATTTGTTGAGGGAATCACGGAGTTGATTATGCTCTTGTATTGTAATCATTAATCCCTATGTAACACATGGAACCAATCAAAATTATGGAAAGGTTAAGCGAAAAAAAGAGACAATCTAGATCATAGATCTTAAATCTTGGAGAAAGTTAATTGTCTATATAAGATGTGATCTAAACCCTAAAATATAGTGTGTGAAAAAAAAATAGTATGAAGGAGATCTCATACTTTCAGACTAGATAAGTATTTTGATGATCAAAGATAGAGTTTAGTGACTGAGTAGAATAGAGAAAAGCAGTGAAGGACATAACAGAGACATATTTGATAGACGAGATCAAATCTATATTGTAAGGAGGAAATATGTAATCAACATCATAGTAAAAACTGAAGGATCGAGTATTGAGATATTTTAACAAGTGTATCATGGTAAATCTTTTAACAGAGTGGTTTTGACAGACCTTAGTAAATCTCTTAATCGAGTTCTTACTTAGTTGTAAGTCTTAAATCCTTTTGCAATGTAGATTGTATAAGTCTCAAAGATCTTAACAAGGCAAATCCCTCATAGGGTAGATCATATTTTGTGATAAAACTTGTATCCCTAATAGGAAAACTTTATATTGCAGTAGTGAAGATTTTTGGGTGTTATCCCCACCCCAATTTTACCTTTCAAGGGTTTTTGGGTAACAAAAATCATTGTGTTATGTTTATTTTCATGGATGATGTTTAGCTTATTAGATCAATTATACTGTTGAGTTTTATGCCTATGCTATTCTATTGGAAAAATGACTATACTATTATGATTTAGTGTTTTCATTATGGAAAAAAAGTCATATAGAGTTTTGGAGTCAGCGCACTTAGTCACAAGATCAGAAAATGGCTAAGTATGGAAGACTAGATAGTTAGTGAAGCACTAGGTGAATAGAGCATCAGGGCATGTGCGTATGACTGAGTTTTGGTATGTGCCCTTGAAGATAAGCTTCTGAGTTTCTAATCATGCTAAGTCTAAGAGTGCATGATCAGATGAGCTAGTATGATGAAGATACAATGAGTTGAAGTGACACAGACAGTGAGCGGCAGAACAGAACAGAACATGGAGTCGATTGTTGGTATTTTGGTTAGTGTGCATAATATTGTTTTGTAAAGGCTATGTGCATATTTTATTTGTGTTATAAACATGTAAATCTAATTGTATGTAAACACTCTTGAGCCAATTAATTTGGAAGCGTTGTATGTAATTAGTTATAGGCTGACTAAGTGAATAGTTTTGTTAGCACATATAAATAAGACATGCGCCTTTGTATTTGAGCATGGAATGAGATATAGAGTTGATATAAGTAGAGAAGAAGTATGAGAAGAGTATTTAGAATGTTTTATACCTTTAAAAGAGGCTAAAGCATCAATGCACATACGAAACTGATCAGACAAGCAGTGTCACAGCAACAGTTCACCTTGCAGATATAGTGTGTATCTAAGATTTAGAAGGTTGTAGCCTTCACCACTTAAGAAGTGAGCTCTAGGATAGTTTGTCCTCACCCCTAATAGGTTTAATTGTAAAAGACTCCTAATAGGGTTTCACCCTTGACAAGGTCATTATAGTAAGCATTGCAATGACAACTCCTAACAGGGCTAAGGAACATTAATAGGTTCATAATAAACAGGTACAATTATTAGTGGGTATTAATTCCCACCAAGGTTTTTTCTTTGGCCAAGGGTTCCTCATAACCATATCTAGTGTTATGTGTTATGTGTTGATTAATTTACATGCTTTAGTATTCAGTTAATCAATTAAGCAATTTAGTTAATATTCAAGTTTCAAATTTAATATATATAGAACACTGATTCACCCCCCCCCCCCCTCTCAGTGCTCCCATTCTTAACAATTGGTATCAGAGCTTTGGTCCTCTAAAGACAAGTTTAACCACTTGAGGAGATCATGGGTTTGAAAGAAGTGAAACATCTAAAGAAGAATCTTGAAGCAGCTCTTGAAGACCTTGAAAAATCTGAGAAAGAAATTAAAGAACTCAAATTAAAGGTTAGTAGTTCTCAAGTATTCATCAAGAAACTAAGAAAAGATTTGAAGGATTGTTCAAATGGTGATTTAGGGAAAATGGTCAAAAAGCTAAATGAGTAAAACACATCTCTAAAGGATTGGATTGAAGAATTGGATGAAAGGATATTCAACAATCAAGAAGCCTATGAAGAACAGGTCAAAGAAAAAAAGCAGTTGGATGAAGAACTAAGGCAAGAAAACATGAAAATCTTGGAGTTAGAGAACATCAAGAAGCAAGTGGAATCTGAATTGACTGAAGCAAAGAATCATATTGACAAATTGCACACAAGTAAGGATCTAATAGAATCACAGGTGTATGCACAGAAGATTAAAGGAGATACCTTTGGCATTGGATTCAATGACTCTCAAAATCAAATCAATGATATGCAAGGAAGAATGAAAGCACCAGAAGACTCTACAGAAGCCAAGAAGACTAAAGATCATACTGAAGCTAAAAAAGAACCAACTAAAGATGAGTGCAAGCTAGTAAATAAAACTTGTTATGCCTGTAATAAGCATGGTCACATAGCAAGAGATTGTAAAGAGGTAAGACCTTTCAATGGTTATTGTTATTCATGCAATAAGTTTGGTCATAGAGCTATGAATTGTAGATTAAATCAAAGAAATCAGACTCTGGAAAATTAGAGAAGTCATCCATAGCAGAATGTTAGAAGTCCTCAGAACATTACATGTTAGATATATAATTATAATGGTCACACAGCTAGACAGTGCAAAATGGTAACTCACATCAATGCATCGAGGAATATAAGGCCTCCAGTTATTTGTCACCCTTGTAACACGGCTGGACACATCTCAAAGTTATGCAGATCAAAATCACAAAGATAGGAAAGCCCTAAAAGGTCTGAAGGATCAATATTGGATGAAGCAGGAGAAGTTAAGTTTGTGCAAGCTATAGAAGATGTGAGCTTGATTTTGACAAAAGTAAAGAAGGATAAGTTTGATGAGTATATATTGGATGCAACTACAATGGACACACCCTCTATATCTGGATGATTGACCCTAATGGTCATAGGGGGAGCTAGATTAGCTCTAGACCCCTACACGGCTGGTATACTCAGTCTTAGAGTATGCACCTTTGGTTATAATTGTTTGGAGACTAATTAATGTTGTATGTAAGAGTGCACTTCTTGATTGACAGTAGAGATGGAGATTGAAATTCTTTGTTGCATTCTGAGTTTACATGGCAAGCATTAATGGTGGAAAGTTGTTTGAAATTCACCTAAGACTTATTATTCACACATTTTCACTCAAGATCAACCCTTAGGAGATCACATGAGTTCAATTAGTTGAGTTATGAAGAATTGTAGTTGGATAATTAGTGAAGAAGTGTGTCCATTATTGTGGAACCCTAGTTCGGTCTCGACGATTCATAAATGCTTGGAAAATTATTTGAAGTGATTAAACAAGTAATTTATGGATACTCCAGTTGTGTTTGATGTTGTTGAAAGAAAGAGGTACATATTTAAGAAGCATCCATTCAAGTCTATCCTAGATTATTTGGAAGGAGTATTTTCTAAAACCCCAATGGGAGTAATGCACATGGAGGATATACGCACATATATCTACTATAAAAAGGAACCACTAGGATTGGATAGAATTAGGTCGCACATGGAAACCATGATGAATCTAGACAAAACATTCACTGATGAGTTCATGCACTTAGAAAACAACCCTATCATAGAGTATGCGACTGCATATGAATTTTATGAATCTGAATGGATCAAGATTTTATTGAATAGAATACATGATGACTTGTTCTGGATAGGAGAAGTCCCTATTAGAATAACCACTAATCTCATTTATGAGATGATAGGACTACCCAAGACTGGCATCATTCTTCCAAGTGGCAAGGATGTAAGAAAACAAGTAGAACAAGCCTGCAAGTCTCGTAGTGATAGGCGTGGGATGACTATTGAGCCTATAGAAGAAAAATATATAAAAATGATGTCTATGATACTTGGATATAGGTTCCAACATGAAAATAGGGTAAATAGTGTGTCCGCAACCACTATCTTAGCAACCATCAGAATTGTGAAGGAAAATGGTGAATTCAACTTGTGTGAGATCTTGCGTGAACAGTTGATGGATAACATTAGAGTTATTAAGCATGATAAGAGTAAAGTGTTTAGATTTGGATCACTTATTATCTACATTTATTTCCATATTGTTGGTAAAGTATCATCTCTTTACCTAGACAGAAGCATACCTAAAATGCCATAGATTTCACTCAAGGCATCATCAGAGAGTACCTTGAAAGATTACATGGAACTGGGGATAAAGAAATTTAGGATAAAGATGTAGAGAAGGTATAGGATACTTGAGAGCATAGTTGAAAAGTACAAGGATAGCATTTGTTTCATGGTGGAGATAGATAGAATATGCATGGAAGCTATAGAGCCAAGAAATAAGTGGATTCATCCACTTGGTTATGAAGTGGAGGAACAAGTTTTGGAAGCATATGCACAAGTTCTACTATCAGTGCCCAAGGATCCTAATGAGCCAAGATGGGTAACCTATGAGGAGAAGACAAAATAAGTAGATGTAGTCTTAAACAGTGTTGCAACCAAGAGGAAAGCATCTAGAGTCACCTCTGAGATACTAAAAATTCATGGTGTCACTCAAGTAGACCTAGATAAGGCAAGGAAAGACAATATTTCCATGTAACTTGAGAGCACACCCTCTTCTGAAGTTAAAATAGAGAAGTCTGATAACCCTAAGGAGAAGAAGATGAAAATGGAAGAAAACACTCTTGCAACCACTCCTACTATTGATTTGGAGTCCACTAAAGCATCTCTTGAGACAAGAAAGATACCTAAGAGGAAAAAGTATACTGTCACAAGCCATCCATCAACAAGAACCACAAGAAGCCAAGGCAGAAATATTCAACCACAACCTAAGGTAGGATTCCTACCAAATCTGCAACTATTGAGATCAAGAATAGTAGATGAAGAAATAATTGATCAGATAGCTAAGTTTTATGATAGATATCATGAGATTGACAAATTTGAGATCCATGATATGTTGATCAAGCATATGATCAAATTTAAGAAGACTATTCTGGAACTAAAGATAATCATTCCAGACAAAGTTTGGGACATCTTGGACACATTGAAAAGATAAGTTGTTGAAGAAGACTTTAGAATAAGAGAAAAAACACTAGATGATAACCTACCAGTGTGCTCAGTTGAAGAAAAGTCTTTGTTAATGGACTTGGTAAAGCCTCACCTCAGAACCAAGATGAGAACTCTGCACATCATGAATAAGGATTATGAGTTGATTTCCAAGGAGACTTAAAAAGCCTTTTAGAAGGTATTTTTGGAACAACGCATGCATCCATCATCTGCACCTGCAACCCAAGTTCCTGTTGAGCAAGTAAAAGTAGCTAAGATTCCCAATGTACCTATGACAGGTCCATAGGATTTTGTGCCTATGCATGAAGCCAAGGAAGACACCATTATGATTGATAATGTAGAGATATTAATGGTGGCCACAAATAAGGAATTGATAAGTTTGAAGAAGCATTTGTGAGTGCTGAGGAAGTAGAAACTCTATGCAGTGATAATTCACCTAAGCAACAAGAAGAAGTGCAGATTGAAGATTTAACTAGACAAGAAGAAGAGGAGGAGAAATAAGAAGAAAATGAGAAAGAAAAATAAGAGGAGAAAGGAGAAGAAGAAAAAGAATTTGAACCAATAGATGAGCCCTCTATTAAAATTCCTATAAAGGTAAAGACATAAATGATGGACAGCACACCTCTCACTCCTATGCCATCAGTGTCATTGTTGTCAAGTTTGACTCCTGACACAACAAGCTTGGACTCATGGGGAGAAGAAGACCTGATAAAAATTAGTGTGCTTGCAATGGAGAAGGCAAAGGAAAAACAAGTGATGAGAAATCCACTATTTATTGAGTCAGTCAACATTCTAAATAGCCTACTGCCAAAGGAAAAGAAAGTCACAAAAGTTCATTTAGTGGATGATGTCAGTACAATCCTGACAAGTTTCAAGGAAAACTTCTCTAGCCTAGAAGAATCAGCAGCCAAGGTTGCAGAAGAAAAGTATCTTAAGAAGAGGCTAAGTAAATAGATAAGTAACTTCACACTTGATCTTAGTTCTTTAAAATTTGGTCAAGCCTTGTTGAAGGAGATAGCAACTAAAGGAAGAAAAATCATAGCTGACTATATGGACAAGGAAAAATTAACTGCAGACCTCTCAAAGAAAATTCAGGAAGCTGAATCAATGATGGAGGCAATAAGGAAATCAGTAGAAGATCCCTCCAAGGATGTAAACATGTGCAATAATGTCTATCAAGGTTAGTTAGAAAAAATAGAGAAAGCAGAAAAAGAAATGGCCAAACTAAGGGCAAGGAAAACTTAGCTAAGAAATGCACTTGTGCCCTCTTTGGATATGCTAACTCAGAATATCAAGGAGATTGATGCCATAATGGTGACATATGAACAAGGTACAAGTTAAGAGTTGGAGAAGATGGAAAAGTTGACTAATGCACTATGCGTCCATCTCCAGACAGTAGATACATTGAAGAGGTTTTGGCAAAATGAAATTGCAAACCTTGAGATTGCTTACCTGGATGTCTTTACTATGTAAGTACTTGTAAATACAATTTTTTGAGCACCTTTATCATTAATGTCAGAGGGGGAGTATAGTATATAGTAGAAGGGAGAATATGGAGTAGTGATATAATGTAAAAAGGAGTAGAGTATATAGTAAAAGGGAGATATAAGATAGAGTATATGTTAGAATTTTTTTTGTGTAAGATACAGTTAGTAACTATGCCATATTCCTTTGTTGCCATTAATGAAAAAGGGGTAAATTGTTGGCAAGTTGAATATACTATTATGATTTAGTGTTATCATTATGGCAACAAAGTCATATAGAGTTTTGGAGTCAATGCACTTAGTCACAAGATCAGAAAATGGCTAAGTACGGAAGACTGAATAGTCAATGAAGCACTAGGTGAACAAAGCATCAGTGCACATGTGTATGTCTGAGTTTTGGTATGCACCCTTGAAGATAAGCTTCTGAGTGTCTAATCATGCTAATTCTAAGAGCACGTGATCAGATGAGCTAGTATGATGAAGATACAATGAGTTGAAGTGACATAGACAATGAGCGGTAGAACATAACATGGAGCCGACTGTTAGTATTTTGGTTAGCGTGCATAATATTATTTTTGAAAGGCTATGTGCCTATTGTATTTGTGTTATAAACATGTAAATATAATTTTATGTAAACACGCTTAAGCCAATTAATTTAGAAGCATTGTTTGTAATTAGTTATAGGCTGACTAAGTGAATAGTTTTGTTAGCGCATATAAATAAGACATGCACTGATGAAGGGTGCTCCCCTTAATACCACAAACACATAACAGAAATAGAGAAACCACAACAATATGCAAGAACAGAAAATTGGCTTCTTATTATCTCCACAAATGTGGAATTACAAACTTTTAGAATTACAATATGCAAAGCCACATGGGCATTCCCTTACAATATTCTGTAGGACAAAGCCTCGAATCAATACCCAGATCTACTACCCAGAACTATTCTGAACTGCCTAAGACAATAATACAGCCTTCCTTATGTAGGCAATTTTCCACCGCCTGGGAAGGTTCCAGAATTTTAGCCAATAAGGCCGACCAAACTTAGAATTATTTTATTTTACATTTCATTACATCATAGTCGGCTCAAGATAACCTTTGAAACCCGAACAAAAATTTTGAAGAAAATTATTTTTCGCCATTTCAGGTGGCCCAACTTTCGAAGACCATAAGTCATCACTAGTTGACTCAATCGGCTATTATAACCCCATTTCGGAAATGCCACGAAGCGCTCTACAGGCTTGACCCGCACAAGCGCTCATCACCCAAATTTTCAACCTCATTCGGGGCCTCTAAAGCCTTCAAAACTGAGTTCAAAGTTTCTGTACCCTGCTGCCAATACCGAAAATCTTCAATATCTTCCAATATACACTTGATCTGGCAATGAAACTTTACTGGCAGACTTATATGACCAAAATGAACCTCCAAGAAAGAAATCAGATCATTCTAAGCACATACAAAAATTACCAAAAATAGTAACTTTCCAAAAATAGAAGCTCTGCACAAAATAGCCCTTATTGAATACAAAAATAGAAATATTTTTGGGTGATGCAAGATTGCTCTTACACCCAGGATGCTCCTGCATCAGACACCCGGGGTAATTTGAGAAGTGACCCTGTCACGACTCAGGTGTGCAGAGGAAAACCAAGACGGATAACCTCCTCTTTTGCCAGCCATGATGAAGTTTCAATAGGTCGTCCTTTCCACTTGACCAGATATTCTTCATATGTCCTGTTCCTTGTGCTTCTGCCAACACGAATGTCCAGTATATCTTCTATCTCCTTAATGTCTGAACTAGTTGCTAGAATGCTCCACCGTGCTGCTGTGATCTCATCTTCAACACCTCTTTCATGATACTCTATCAAATCTGAAATGTTAAACACTGGTGAAATATTTAGCTTAGTAGGCAATTCTACCTCATATGCATTTCCTGAATCATGTTTTTTTGGTATCCTACATGGTCCAAACTTCTTCATTTTCAGCTTGTTATATGTACCAACTGGAAACCGCTCCTTCCGCAAATGAACCATGACTTCATCACCAACCTGAAATTCCTTATACCTCCTTTTCTCATCTGCCTTAGCCTTATACTGTGCATTCATCTTGGTAATATGCTTCCTCACCTCTTCATGGATGTTCTTCAAGTGTTCTGCAAAATCCTCAGCTTCAGCACTACTTATTTCTCCTTTATCTATCTTCCTTAATTCATATGCATTTCTTGGACTACTTCCATATACAATCTGGAATGGTGATTTACCAGTACTCCTATTGACAGAATTATTGTATGCAAATTCTGCCTATGGTAAAATCAAATCCCATCCCGTTGGATTATCTCCAACCAAACATCTCAGCAAATTTCCCAAACTCATATTCACCACCTCTGTCTATCCATCAGTCTGTGGATGATGTGATGAACTAAACTTCAAAATTGTCTTCAACTTCTTCCATAATGTATGCCAGAAATATCCAACAAACTTAGTGTCCCGATCTGAAACTATGGTCTTTGGCAAACCATGAAGTCTCACTACTTCTCTGAAAACAATTCTGCTACATGAACAGCATCATTAGTCTTCTTGCAGGGAATAAAATGTGCCATCTTTGAAAATCTGTCAACCACTACAAAAATTGAATCATGTCCCCGCTGAGTCCTCGGTAAACCAAGAACAAAGTCCATGCTGATATCCTCCCAAGGCTTCTCTGGTACAGGTAATGGCTGATACAACCCTGTATTCTACTTCACTCCTTTCACCATCTGACATACTTTGCAACCCTGTACAAACTTCTTCACATCTTGCTACAATTGTGGCCAATAATAATTTTCACTAACCAAAGAAAGGGTTTTGTCACGACCAAAATGTCCAGCCAATCCCCCGCTATGCTTCTCCTTGATGAGATTCTCCCTCATAGAACTTCGTGGAATGCACAACTGACTCCCTCTGAATAGCATATCATCTTGGATGATGAAATCCAACCATTTCATCCTGTCTAGAGTAACAGGTTCTGTACAAGCTTTCCAAGCTTCACCAAAATCAGGATCCTCTGGATACAAATTCTTGAGTTCCTTGAACCCAACCACTTCAATCTGCATTTCTATCAGCAATAGTTGCCTTCTGCTAAGAGCATCTGCAACCCTATTAGACTTTCCACTCCTGTGTTTCAAAACAAATGTATAACTCTGCAAAAACTCAACCCATTTCAAATGCCTTTGATTCAACTTTCCTTGACTATTCAAATATTGCAAAGCTTGATGATCAATACACAAAACAAACTCCTTAGGAAGCAGATAATGTCTCCACTTCTTTAATACCTGAACTATAGCATAAAATTCCTGATCATAAACAGAACATTTCCTCTTGGCATCATTTAACTTCTCACTGAAATAAGTAACAGGTTTACCTTCTTGGCTCATAACAGCTCCTATTGCAGTACCACTAGCATCACAATCTACTTGGAACACCTTATTAAAATCTAGAAGTGCTAAAACAAGTTGTTCTGTAACTTTTTGTTTCAACAATTGAAAACTCTTTTCTGCCCCATTAGTCCACTTAAACTCTTTTCTATCCCCTCTCATTGTTTCAGTCAAGGGACCACAAATACTGCTAAAATTTTTGATAAACTTTCTATAAAAGCTAGCCAAACCATGAAAAGATCTTACCTCAGTAGCACTCCTTGGAGTAGGCCATTCAAGGATAGCCTGTACCTTCTCTGGGTCCATTTTTAGACCTTCTGCTGAAACTACAAATCCCAAATACACTA
This sequence comes from Chamaecyparis obtusa, assembly GCA_027943335.1. Lineage (NCBI taxonomy): Eukaryota > Viridiplantae > Streptophyta > Pinopsida > Cupressales > Cupressaceae > Chamaecyparis > Chamaecyparis obtusa. The sequence continues at coordinate 431,385 of BSBK01008976.1, read as the reverse complement.
ACTCTTTCTTCACAAAACTGCACTTCTTCAAATTAATCAACAATTTCTCTTCTCTCAACTTCTCAAATACCATACGAATATGCATCATATGCTCATCCAATGTCTTACTAAAGATCAAAATATCATCTAGGTAAACAATGACAAACTTACCCAGAAATTCTTTCAGAACCTCATTCATGAGCCGCATGAAAGTGTTCGGTGCATTGGTTAGCCCAAAAGGCATGACTAACCACTCATACAGTCCTTCCTTTGTCTTGAAGGCAGTCTTCCATTCATCTCCTTCTCTGATCCGAATCTGATGATATCCACTTTTCAGATCTATCTTTGAAAAATACACAGCTCCACTTAAACAGTCCATAATATCATCCATTCGTGGCAATGGAAACCTGTACTTGATTGTGATCTTGTTTATTGCCCTAGAATCTGTACACATCCTCCACTCTCCATTCTTCTTTGGTGCTAATACCATTGGTACAGCACAGGGACTCAGACTCTCTCGAATCAACCCCTTCTGTAACAGTTCATGTACTTGTCTGTTCAACTCCTCACTTTCTGTAGGTGTCATTCTGTGTGCTGCCTTATTCGGCAAACTCGCTCTTGGGATCAAGTCCATCTGATGACTGATCTTCCTGACTGGTGGTAATCCATCAGGCACGTTATCAGATACAATATCCTGAAACTCATTCAACAAATCTGCAACTTCTACAGGAACATCTTCTACTTCCTCTTTACCAGCTTTTGGAATTAAAGCAAAACATACATGCTCATGCTTCATACCATCTAGGAAATTTCTTTCATCAACAAAAGTTATCCTTGTAGCACCACATACCTTTTCTTCAGTCTCCTTCAATGGTTTTAGCTTATGTCGCACTCCATCCTTTGTCAGGGAATAGGTATTTGCATGGCCATCATGTACAGCACATCTGTCAAACTGCCATGGTCTACCCAATAACATATGACATGCATCCATAGAGATGATATCACATAGTACCTCATCTTGGTATCCGCCGATCTTGAACTTTACCAGGCACTGTTCACTGACCATGACCTTGTGGTCATCCTGCACCCAGGCAATCCGATATGGATGTGGGTGTTTCTGTCTCTTGAGCTTCAACTTTGTCACCATCTCTTCTGACACCAAATTGTCAGTGCTTCCACTATCGATAATCACATCACAGCATTTACCCTCACACTTGCATCTAGTGCGAAACAGGCTCCTCCTTTGTTCAGGTTCATTCTCACCACTCAGCAAGACTCTTCTATTAATTAGCATTTCTCCTCTTTTAGCATCTTCAGAATTTGATGATCTAGCATCTTCATCGACATGCGCAACTCTGGCCTGGCCTTCATTTCTCCTATCTGTTCTGCCTTGGCGCTGAGGACATTCAAATGCCCTGTGACCTTCTTCTCCACAGTGAAAACATGTTCCACGAAAGCCACCTCTTTCAGATCCTTGTCCTCTTCCTCTTCCTCTTTGATCTCTGTTATTCTGATCCTGGAAGCGATTGAAATTATTTCCTCGCTGATTCTGACTGCTACTGGCCTCATCCTTCTTTTTCAGATCTTCATTTCGGCCACCATATGACCGTCCACCAGATCGTCCACCGTGACCTCTTCCATTTTGTCTGCTCTCAAACTTCTTGTTCAGCTTTTCCTCTACTTTTAGGGAAAATTGGTATGCCTCCTCAATACTGTTCATTCGAACCAGATTCAACTCCTCCTGAATGCTTGGCCTTAACCCATTAAGGTATCGGGCAACTTTCTCCTTATCAGCTTCTGCATGGCCTGTTCTGATGAGGAGTCGATAGAACTCCTCTGTATACTCCTGAACAGATCTTCCTGCTTGCTTCAAACTTTGTATTTTCTTTAGTAGATCAAGCTCATAATCAACAGGAATGAACTGTCACTTTAATTTATCCACCATCCGATCCCATCTTGTGATTTTATCTTTCCCTCTTCTATTTCGCTCCAATTGAATTTCTTGCCACTAGATCTTCGCATGACCTTTCAGTTTGGCCTTCGCAAATTTGACCCTATCAGGATCCTCAACATCTTCATACTCAAAATATTCCTCACATTCATTGATCCAGTCGATCAATTCCTCTGGGTTAAGATTTTCAGAAAATGTAGGAACCTCAATCTTAGGTCTTTTCCCAATCTTGGAAATCGCCCGAAAAGGTCTTTCTTCCTCCTGGTTCACAATTTCAACTTCTCCTTCTTGATATTCTTCTTCGGCTTCATCCTCACTTTCATCTCTGACATTAAGATTCATTCCTCTGTGAATCTCTTCTTGCAATGCTCACACTTGTCTCTGCAGCTCTCTAACCTCAGGTGTCACAACACCAGGTCTTCCGCCACGTTCTCTTCGTGGAGGCATTTTCGTGATGCGCGCTGAAACCCTAACCACGGTCCTGGTGCAAACTGCCTCACAGTCGGCAATCTGTTTACACACTCAAGAAAACCTACTCTGATACCACTTGATGAAGGGTGCTCCCCTTAATACCACAAACACATAACAGAAACAGAGAAACCACAACAATATGCAAGAACAGAAAATTGGCTTCTTATTATCTCCACAAATGTGGAATTAAAAACTTTTAGAATTACAATATGCAAAGCCACATGGGCATTCCCTTACAATATTCTGTAGGACAAAGCCTCGAATCAATACCCAGATCTACTACCCAGAACTATTCTGAACTGCCTAAGACAATAATACAGCCTTCCTTATGTAGGCAATTTTCCACCGCCTGGGAAGGTTCCAAAATTTTAGCCAATAAGGCCAACCAAACTTAGAATTATTTTATTTTACATTTCATTACATCATAGTCGGCTCAAGATAACCTTTGAAACCCAAACAGAAATTTTGAAGAAAATTATTTTTCGCCATTTCAGGTGGCCCAACTTCTGAAGACCATAAGTCATCACCAGTTGACCCGATCGGCTATTATAACCCCATTTCAGAAACACCACAAAGCGCTCTACAGGCTTGACCCGCGCAAGCGCCCATCACCCAAATTTTCAACCTCATTCGGGGCCTCTAAAGCCTTCAAAACTAAGTTCAAAGTTTCTGTACCCTGCTGCCAATACCGAAAATCTTCAATATCTTCCAATATACACTTGATCTGGCAATGAAAATTTACTGGCAGACTTATATGACCAAAATGAACCTCCAAGAAAGAAATCAGATCATTCTGAGCACATACAAAAATTACCAAAAATAGTAACTTTCCAAAAATAGCAGCTCTGCACAAAATAGCCCTTATTGAATACAAAAATAGAAATGTTTTTGGGTGATGCAAGATTGCTCTTACACCCAGGATGCTCCTGCATCATGCACCTTTTTATTTGAGCATGGAATGAGATATAGAGTTGATATAAGTAGAGAAGAAGTATGAGAAGAGTAGTTAGAATGTTGTAGAGCTTTACAAGAGGCTAAAGCATCAGTACACATAAGGAACTGATCAGACAAGTAGTGTCACAACAACAACTCACCTTACAGATATAGTGTGTATCTCAGATCTAGAAGGTTGTAGCCTTCACCACTTGAGCAGTGAGCTCTAGGAAAGTGTGTCCTCACCCCTAACAGGGTTAATTTTAAAAGACTCCTAACATGGTCTGACCCTTGACAAGGTCATTGTACTTAATCATTGTAATGACAACTCCTAATAGGGCTAAGGAACATTAATAGGTTCATAATAAACAAGTACAATTATTAGTGGGTATTAATTCCCACCTGGGTTTTTCCTTTGGCCAAGGTTTCCCTATAACCATATCTAGTGTTATGTGTTATGTGTTGATTACTTTGCATGCTTTAATATTCAGTTTAGTAACTAAGCAATTTAGTTAAGATTCAAGTTTTAGATTTAATATATATAGAACATTGATTCACCCCCCCCCCCCCTCTCAGTGTTCCCATTCCTAACAAATGCAAGTTTTCATTTATGTCAAAATGGATAAATCAATGATATATGATTCACCCCCCCTCTCAATATCACATTTTCCCAATAGATTTCCAATAATTGGTATCAGAGCTTAGTCTCCTAAAGAAGTCTAACCACTTGTGAGATAAAGATCTTGAGATGGAGGTTTATAAGTTGGGAAAAATCATAGAGAATCATAAGATTGACGTTCAGCTTGCATTACAACAACTTGAAGCAACCAGAGGAGAACTAAAGAAATCCTTAAGTAGAAGAAGAGAAATAGCTATTCAACAGAATGAAACATGATATTTGGAAGAAGATACTACTGGACTATTTGATAGTGGGAACTCTGTAGAAAGTGACAAAGCCATAAAATAACTACTGGAGAAAAACAACATACTAAATATGAAGAGAGATCAAGAAATACAATCTGTGAGATTCTGTAAAGTAGTTGAACAAAAAAAGAAAGCTAAAGAAGATAAGACAATGGCCAAAGAGGATAAAAGACAAATATCAATGAGGCTTGATGAAAGGACAAGAGACATGCAAAGGTTGACAAACAATCAACTAGACATGGTAAATCAATTCCTACTAGTTAATCAAGAATTGGGTAGGAAAGATGTGGAACTCACCAATAGGAGATCAGAAAATAATCAACTAAGGAATGAACTAAGATCAGATGAGGAGATTAATGAAAGGATGAACAAGCCTAATGAAGATCAAATATTTTGAAGAAATGTTAAGGTCACCTAGAAGATCTACTGATATATCTGGACTTGGACATGATGAGCACTTATCATCCACTGAGGAAGGTGAATCATCAAAAAGTGGAGAGCAAAGGAATGCTAAACCAGAGAACAACAAGCCCACATGCCATCACTATGGAAAGCTAGGACATACAACCAACATCTGCAAAAGCAAACATGGTAAGTCTAATCTTAAACCAAAATTCAATGGAAATTGTTTTAACTATAAGAAACGTGGACATTAGGCACATGAATGTAGGAAAAAGGTTAGTAATCCACCTACCTCACCTAAATTTCAAGGAAATTGTTCCAACTATTAGAAATATGGACATAAAGCATTTGAATGTAGATCAAAACCCAAATGGTCATCAAATCAATAGACTAAGTCACCCAAGAAGGGTAATACATACAATTGGGACTACAACACTTGGTACAGTTGTCATTACTATGGAAAATATGGTCACATTGGAGAAAATTGTTTGAAGACACATTTTAGGGGTAAATCCAAGAGTTGGATGATGGAAGTATGGTATGCTATAAATGAAATAAGATTGGTCATCTAAAGAAAGATTGTAGAACACACATACCGAGAAATGATCAAAGAAAGAATGAAGAAACCATTGAGCAAATGAGAAATCAGATGAACAAAACATGGAAGAAGAAAGAAGAGGCAAGCAGTAGTGAAACCAATGCACCTAAGGTCACCCAATCCGATGGATCAGGTGATAACACTACTTCAAACTAAGCAAAGAAGGTATGCATAGAACTGAATCTTATAATTTTTTAATCTTACATCAATTCCTAACATTTGTTGAGAAAAAGTCCATATCTGCATAGATTAAGATGCATTAGGATATATTTGAGCAAAGAACTACATTGAATATTTAATCTAGTCTATAGTGACCGAGTCACTAGTGTTTTCCAAGCACCTATGATAGCTAAGATATGATGTACACCAAGCTGTAACCAAATGGTTGTATTGACCAAGCTTATGTTTACCGAGTTTATCATGAGATTGCCAAGACAGATGTATCTCACCTAGAAAGTGTATGGATCATTAATGAAGCCCTAATTTGGCCGTTTGAAGTCTATAAAGCGGGAAGTTACTATTTATTTCATTCCACCAGTGAATTGAGAATTTTTAATTTGATTTAGAGAGAGAGTAACTACTGTAATTAGTGCTAAGTACAATTTGTAGAAATCTTCATAGTGTGCCATCAGCAAAAATATTTGAAGAACGCTTGTGCAAGGTGTTTTACTGAGTAAATATTTTTAGTATTTTAACCCTTAAGTTGAAAGACATGGAGTCATCATCATCAGCCACAATGAAGAAGCAAGGAAAAGAGGTTTTCAATGTACAATTAGTGAGGAATGAGGCATACAAGCCACAAAAATTTTAGGTCATTCCAGAAAGTGCAATCATGGGAGATCTGATTGGAGCCCTATCATCAATTCCTAAGAAAGTCTCAATGATAAATGATATTTGATTGTGTTATATGTGCAAGATTGGAGAAATTGGTGATTATGAACTAAGAGAGGCATACGATAAACTATGCAGTAACAGGGTGTTGAAGCTGGAACACCAGAAGGTTGTCGAGCAAGGGTTGGTTCATGCCCTTGACTTTCTGCAAAATTTCAAAGTAGACTAGATCAAGATTGTACTGAGCAGGGTACATGATATGAAAATATGGCTGGAGGATGGACTAGTCTGAATCACCAAAAACATGATTCACAGGGTAATTAGATACCCTAAACTCCTTGGGAAGAAAATAATGAAATGTCAAAGAAAGGAGGAAATATTAGCAAACACACAGGCAGTATGGAACAAGCGAGGCATGACTATCTCTACTATCACTAACCCGCAAATTAAATTTGCAGTAAGGGTGATAGCACACAAATTTTATCAGTCAAGTTAGTTGGATAGTGTCTCATGCATGGCAATGGACCAAGCTTGGAAGATAATAAAGAAGGATAACACATATGACCTTGCTAAGCTCCAACTGACACAACTTGTTGAGAATTTTACATCAATCCACAAAGAAAAGAATTTAATGTGTAAGTTTGGTTCCCTACTTGTTTGTTTATTTTTCTACATTCAGAAAAGTTTTCCTATTGTTGGAGGAGTAGAATGGGATAAGAGTAGATTAGTGACAGTTCAGGTTAATGAGTTTATTAGTCAAATGGGTGATAATTTTGAAAGCATTATGGAGAATTACTTTGTTGAGTTTAAGAAGAAAATGAGGAAAATAAGTAGAATTCTTGTATCCTTAGTAGAGAAATACAATCAGGACATATGATTTCTAGTTGACACTGACCTCACATATGCTCAAGCTATAATACCAAGGGTATCATGGCTAATTCCAATACCTTATGATGTAAACATTGATGAAACAATAGCAGAAATTACAACCTCATTAGCCAAGGAGGTTGATAAGAAGGCTACATATTTTGGAACCTATGAGGAAGCTAAGGCTAAGATAACCATGGGATTAAAGTATTCTACCATGGAGAGAAAGAGGAAAAAGATAGTGAAAAACATTGAGAAGATGATAGGAGAAGGAGAAGTAGATACATCTCTAGAACTGACTCAAGGATTAGGAGAAGATAAGTCAAGTGAGTCTAGTGAAAGTGAAGAGGAGGAGAAAGTGGTAGAAAAGAAAGGAAAGAAGGAATTAGTTGCCGAGACCATAAGGAAAAAAATGCAAAAACCAAATCCCATCTTCTCGCCAGTACTTAGGCCAAGAACTAGGGAAGCCTCTACTGTTGTAGTTGTTGAGCCTCAAAAGAAAACCCCTGCATCAGGGAAGAGAAAAATAGTTCAACCTAAGGCAGTGTCGAGCTAGTTGATGAAGAAACCAAGGAGGAAACTCATTTTGGAGAAGGATGCTGAGGAAACCAACAGTGATGATTAAATAAAGAAGGTATAATTACAGAAGAAAACATTGATTGTGGATGAAATATGCCACAACATCAAGAGTACTGTTGGCCTAGCAAGATTTAAACAAATAAAATTTGAAAGGATGAGTTTTGAGGATAAAGAAAAATTAGAACAAGAAATGCTTGAGATTCTCTGCACATTTAAGATGGTACCACTTCAATTAGGGAAATTGATTCTTGATGAGTTATATCAAAGGATAGCACATAAATGGGAATATTCCCTTATAACAAAAAATAAAATAAGAGAAAGCACACTTGCTCAAGTCACACCAATTGTATCCCCTTCTTACATTCAGCAATGCATGGAGTAGTACAGAAATAGATTTGTTCCCAAGCTCTGGGCATACTCTATCCTTCAACATAAGGTTGAAGATGTTGTTCAACAAAGTCTAAAGGTGTGGAAGATCATTTTTGGTATCATAATTGATAAAGGTGCACAAAAGGATGCTAGCACATCTATGGGAATTGCATTAGATAATAAAGAGCATGTTAGTGAACCTCAAATTTAGAAGGAATCATATTAGAAGGTTGAGGAGAATGAGAAGACAGCTAAAATAACCATTTTTTATATCACTGAGGATACCCCAATGAAAACTCAAGTTGAGGCAGCCAAAGATACATCTTTGTCAGGCAGTAATCATGTGTTATTGCAAGTGCTAGATTATCAAAGGATTGAGGATACATCAACTATTAAAGCTACCTCTACTATTCCACATATAGTTATAGTTGATTACACCTAAGCCTGCATCTGCTGAGGAGTCAAGTAAAGGGAAAGCACAATAGTCTGCATTGGTTGTAGTAAATCCTCATGTGGAGGAAAAGGAAATAGAAAAGAAAGAAATAGAAAAATCAAAGGATATTCAAGAGCCTAAGGAGAAAGAGGCAATAAAATCTCTTATATAGATGCCGAGTGGTAAAACACCTAGAAAGAAGTCACAGAAAAAGAAGGAGAAATATCCTACTCCATAGGTGACAGTCAAGAAAGTTATTATGAATCCTAAATGGGACACAGATAACTTGACCTATGATCAGATGAAAATGCTACAAGATTTGCTGAAGAAGAAGAGCAAACAGGAAGAAATAAGAAGGGAACATCAGAAAAAGCAAGTACTTCATGAAATAAAAGGTATATTCATAGATGCTTTTGATATGGCCGATGTAAATGACTCTGACCCTATTCTAGAACAACTTGTTCACATTGTCAAGAAAGTGACTGATGATAATAGTGAGGCTAATGAAAAGTTTTTTGCAATGGTCATAAAGGAAATTTGAGACCAAGGTACTTAATAAGGTCTCTGCAGACATCACAGTAAAGCAGGTAGAACTTTCTTCCTTAATAACAAACTTAGAAGAAGTTGTACAAAATGCACATTCTTTGTACAAGAAATTGTGTGATGTAGAAGTGTTTACAAAGGACAACCAAGATTTGGTAGATAAGTTACACTTAGATATCAAGTCTACAGGTCACTCATTGAGCTTGGATGCAAGTTCTAGCTCTATACATTATACCAAGCTTCTACATACTCAAGGGAGGTTAGTCAAGTTGATGGCTAATGATGGTAAGATCAGATCTCACTTACTCTCCATTCAAAAAATGTTAACCCCTCATCTGGAGGCCATGAAAAGAGAGTTATTTATGGTAAAGGAATTAGTTCAAAAAGATCCCCATCTTTCTATTGTCGAGAGCCTAGTTGACATAGCTATCGAGGTAGAGGTAAAGTCTGAGGTTTTGAAGATTGCAACATCTGGTTCAGAAAACACATTGCATATGGTCATGTAGCTTCATAAACCATTTCTAGACAAGTATTTCAAGGTCCCTACACCCCCAAGAATTTCAAGTGACAAAAACAAGGGGGAAATAGGAGTGACATGACATGTTAAGTCAAAAAGAGGGAATAATATTAGAAAGCAGAATCAGAATGAAGAAAGAAGAAATGAATGTTATGACATACTACATTTTGTATATATGTATTTAAGTGTGTGTCAAATAAGGAAGTCTTATGTGTACAAATGTAAATTTTGTTTTGTGAGATCGAGTTAAGTTTTAGGGGGAGTATTCTGTAAATATTTTTGTTTGTACTTGTTAAGGTTTAGAATTACCACCCCAACTTAGGAATTAGGGCTACACAATAATTCTATCCTAACAATGGAAACCTCCTCAAGTTGTGGGTGGACTCTGATTAAGGAGGAGTCTCTGGATTCTAGGTTGGTTCCTATTTAATATGGGATATCACCTCCTAATTGATTAACTTGATAGGAAAAGGGAAGAAGGAAACTTTAAAATTGAAAGTGAATAGGGGTGATACACCAAAAAATAGATTTAGACTTTTCTTGAAAGATAAACCAGTAAATCCAACTCATATATCAAAGGTTTGACACTTTATATCATTGTTCAACATATAGGCTAATAGATTTCACTACTAGGGTTAAACCACAAATAGCTTAAACAGTCAACAAACATACAGATTCCGTATGAGGTTTGAATTATTCATCACCTTAAGAAGGAATATGGATACACTCACTTCTCTTGGATAGCAATGGAATAAACACTTGCAAAGAAAGATGAAAATAGGATTATGAAATCAAAAATTCCAAATATATGGGCCAATGAAACATCTGCTTTATTCTCCTCAAAATCCGACAATGTGGTTACAAATATGATCTCCAAGGCATCAAGAAACAAAAAGTTTACTTTTAGCCCTCTCTACAAAACTTGCAACCCCCAATACTGATAATGAAAACAAGTTTTAGACTAACCTCAAGCCTCAAATTTGAAAATGAAAGCCTCTTTGATTTGCCCTAATTTGGCCAAAAATCCTACCAAAATTCTTTCCTATCACCATGACTAGTTCCCTAAATATTGGTTTTAATAAAGGATATAAATCCTTTTTACATTGTTTTACCAATATTTAAATTTTTAAATAAAATTCAAAAATAACAAAACCTACTCCCACTAAAGAAACTTACGAAAATCCTAAGTTTACAAGAATGCAAAGGGATAAACAAGTCAACATGACCACTTTCCCACTTGCAAGATTATGTAGAATCAAAGGAGTGAGGTGGCACTATTGCTCACTTTGAGGCCTATAGGATGTTGACATCTCCTTAATGGCATTCAATGAGTTTTCTATGCAAACTCCAAAATCACAAAACCAACTGTCAATCTCAAACTTGGTGTTTTGTTTAGCTTCCTTGAGAAGAAACAGGAAGACATGAAACCCTAACAGTAAGAAAACTATGGAAAAAATTTCAACCCTGCTCAGATTTACTATCATGGAGTTCTTTGTTTCAATGATCTTTACTCACTGGCATCGGATCTAGACTGAGAGTTTGAATTTATGGAGGCTCAAGTTCTCATGTAATCTAGAGATTTGATTTTGTTCAACCTTGGCTTGGCTATAGTTTCATCTTTGATCTTTGACTAATGCTTGAATGGACTCGTAACTAGTGCTTTCCTTTTGATCTCAAGCTATGAATTCGGCTTGAGTTTAAACAACTCTCGGCCTCAGCTGGTAAGTGATCTTGTACTTCTCATTTGAAAAGTGACTGATGCTATCATTAAGCTTTGTAAATGTGTTCTCTGATTGATGCTTGATCTTGTCTTCTTTATTGACTTACAGCTGTGAATGCATGACCCACGACCTTTTCTTGAAACATGAGCTTGAAGTCAAGAAAAGTCACAACCCAGCCTTGCATTCTTCTACCATCATTCATGGCCTTTTGACTATTACTTCATCTTTGCTTTGTATGTGTGGCCAAGGTTGATGATTGATTCTCGACTTCTTTATTTGACTGTGACTTATGTTCATGCTTAGGGTTTTAAACCATGAGTCACAAGTATGAACTCAACTTTGAGTTTCATCCTCCTCAGTCATTAGTCACGACTTGTGACTATAGCTTCACATGGGATGTATGTGTATAACTGAGGCTGGTGATTGATTCTCATCTTATGGGTATCTGACTATGACTTGAACTTGGTCGTGATTGTCTTGAGCTTGTTGTGAATGGAAATCTTCGGCCACTTTTGATTGGCAAAATTTGAGCATGAAATTCATTTATTTTCACCTTTATTGATATGGGTCATTACATTTGATAGCTACATCACTTATGGGTCCTCTTCAATCATCTTGGCACAACCTAAGCTATGACTGAGAGATGTAAAAATGAAACTCGGTGCTAGCTATGACCTCTCTCAGTCACAACTTAAGACTCTTACCGAGCCGATTGAAACTTTGACTAAAAGAAGGACAATAGACAAAAGCAATGAATGAAAGATATGCAGATAAGTTTGGCTCCACTCCATTTTTTTTCACTCTTGTCAGAAGCTTAAAATCATCTCATTATTTTTTTTTCGTCTTCTTTAAGCACATGAAAATGATATATATGATAATGTTTTTTTTACTGGACAAAATGAGAACCCACTTTGTCTCCTGATTGTGAATGATATTTTTGTCTTTAAAGTTTGATTGTAGATGCTTATTGAAGATGTTTAAAAATTTGTAAAATAAATAACATACTCACAACTTAAACATACTGTATATATCAAGCTTACTGTTGAACATATTTCCTACATCACTATTGTAATATTCCTGATTTTTTCAGTTATCATTAGATACTAGTCAATACATTTTTCTTTCAAAAATAGATCAAATAATAAAAAATGAGACTGATGCTCCACTGTTTGAATATGTACTCCTACAACTTGCTCTTTATTAAATTTGTTATCTCCATAGTTCGGCTGTAGATGTATATTTGATATAAACCGTCGTGAATTCATTATACTTTTGCCTTATAGTTACTTAATTCTTGAGCACCCACCAGTCATAAAACAATTTTGTTAAAGTACACTAATGACCATACCAATCATCACCACTAATTTTTATATGAAGAACACCAACCTTTACCAAACAACCATCTCCAGTATCAGCCTATAGAGTTCACTGTTACAAAATAGTGACCATGCTAGATTTTTATTTTCACCAGCATATTACACAAAAGAACACACCAGTTATTTTTAAGCCCACTTTGTACACGTCAGTTAAAAACATAGTGAATTCACTATAATTTAAACAGTTGCCATACTTGATCTCTATTCTCATCAGCATCAATGATGAAAACCTGAGTTTTAAGAAATATCACTGTTATTATGCACTAGTCATTTCATCATTGTGTTCAACTAGAAATTAAGAGTTGTGATCTATAAAATCAAAGGATGATTCATTTCTTTATATACCTAGCAATGCAATAGTGATCCATGTTTTGATCTTTATCAGTCATCTTTGTTGTTTTCAGCTTCATGCATAAAAGTGAACACTTCCTTCACCATGATTAGCCACAGTCCCTTCCTCTTTCTTGCTAAAAATGAATCTTTGCTGCTGAACATGAATCCTTAAAAGAAATGAAATAAGATGTAAAAATGTTTATTTATTTATCTAAGAAGTTCGAGAACAGGCTCATGACACTCAAAGATACATACTGTAAACATTTTATGATACTTTGTAGCACAACTCTGTAGCATTCCTTCTTTTAAAATAGAAACAACAAGAAACTTATTGAATTTGTACCTTGAATTTAGCAAAGATGGGCAATACCAGTGATTATGTAACTGTAACTTGGCATTCAATTATGATTGTTTTGAAACTTTTGGCACTTTGCTGTGAAATTTCAGCTTGTTCTACATCTTCTTTCTTTAACTGTAATGTGAAAACCAGTTAGCTTGAAACACAGGAAAATGTTCTGTTAAGGTCTTGAAACAATAACACTACAAACTTGTCTGATTAGTGAACATAATAAATAATTAGTTTATGAAAAATGCCAAAAAGAAATGACACTTGTGAATCAAAATTCGGGTTATTGTGTTCACTGCTCTAACATGACATTGATATTTTCTGAAAAAAGGTTTCTCAGTTGGAAACACTAAGTCTCTTTCATTCAGATATCTATTTTATAAAAGGACAACATATATTAGAATGACCATAAATAGTAAAAGGTTTCATGTTTAGAAAATAAGTCCCTTTAATACTATCTTTCACTTATTGTGGATACAGTTTCCTGATTGCATTGAATTTACCAGATAGATATGCAGCATTGAAAGAATTGATTATCACTATATGTTGTTTTTGTTTCATGCATTTCTTAGATCCAATAGGATCTAACACCATTTTCTCTCTCTCATGATGCAGGTGAAGACCCTAAAAAACCCTAATACAGATGAAGACCTGGACCTGAGGACCTAGGACTTGACAGACAACCAGCTGACAACACATAGACAATAAGGCAATGCATGGGACCCCTACTCCATACTTCTATCATGCTTTTAATTCTGAAATGTACTCTATTGTTGAAATGAAATATGAAAAGACACTTGTATACTACATTCAGTTTGAATGCACAATGTAATGATCAGTTATGAATTTAGAAATTTGAAATGTGATCAATAGTTAGAGTAAAAAAAGAAATCTTATAATGAATGCAATAATGAACTGTTATTTAATAAATGCCTGAAAGGTAGTATTAATTGGACCCCTAAAGATGAAATCTTTTCCTATTTGTGCTTATTATGGTGTATGCTATAATTTTAGATAACATTTTTGGTGACTTTTGTTAGATGTTTGCCTGCTAGACTTGACCTATAGACCTTATCATTGGGCAACAGAGTTAGGAAACTAGAAACCATGAATGCAACCATTATTGAAATGAAAATGCATCTAATCTAGACTCAATGCAACCTAGAGACCTAGTTCTTGGACATCACTTATTGAAATGAAAACTAAACCTAACCTAACCCTCAAAGAAGAGCTTGAGGTGAATTCCATTAATTGGAATTTTCAAAACTTCTCCATCAGTTGTGGACAAATGAAAAGCATTATTTTCTTTGCGAGCTATTATAACAAAAGGGACTAACCAAAAAATTGTCAAATTTATCATGCTAGCCTAGTCTGCTCTTTAATACATCCCACTTGAGAACTAAATCACCCTCCTTGAAATCCCTAGAAGTAGCTCTCTTATCAAAAGACCTTTTAGTCTGTGCTTTCCTTAACTCCATAGTTTCCAATGCTTTCTTCCTTTCTTCTTCAAGATGTAGCAATTCAACATACCTCAGCTTAAGAGGATCTTCCTCTTCAAACAACAACATTTGATCAGCCAGCTATAAAGATAGAAATTCCATAGAAATTGGCAATCTGGCCTCTTTACCATAAACCAGAACATAGGGTGAATTCCCAATAGACTGTTTAGGTGTTATTCTATCCAGCCATAAGGCTTCCTTTAGTTTAGAGTGTCAATCTCTCTTATTTTCCTACAAAGTATTTTTGATAATCCTAATTAGGTTTTTATTAGTAGACTCTGCAAGACCATTACCCTAAGGATAATAGTTAGAAGAAGTATTAAGATAAATATCATTTTTAACAGCCCACTCTGTTATAGCTGAACCAACAAAAACTAAAGCATTATTTGAGATAATTGATTGAGGAACTCCAAACCTAGTTATAATATCATCATAAAACTTTAACACAACATATCTAGTAGATTCCTTTAGTGTAATGGCCTCAGTCCATCAGGTAAAATAGTCTGTAGTAGTCAAAATCCATTTATGACCTACACTAGAATTAGAATTTATTGGACCTATAAAGTCCACTCCCCATTTATTAAATGGTTGATCCACAACAATTGGTATTAATGGCAGTGTTGCCAGCTTTTTCTTTCCTGCAAACAAAGAACACTTTTGACATTTTCTTGCCCAAGAATGACCATCTTTGAATAAATCTAGCCAGTAATAGCCAGCTCTTAGAATTTTCCAGGCTGTAGTTTTAGGACTGAAATGTCCTCCACAAGATCCATCATGAAATTCAGATAGAACCCTATCTTGATCAACTGAGTCAATGCACTGAAGAAGGATACCAGAAAAATCTTTCCTATAAAGAATATCATCAATGAAAACATAAGGAATAGATTATATCTTGCAGTACCTCCTCTTAGCTTTGTCAAGATTTATTGGACATTGTCCAGTTTGCAAAAATGTGGTCATATCTGATAACTAGAATGTTAAATCATTAATTAACACAAAATTACCTCGAAGTAACGCAGCCTATTTAGTGCCATCAACTTTATCTTCTTCTTCTACCATCTAAGCACAGAGGCCTTTTCCTCTGACCAGATTGGTCACATGAATTTGTACATCATATTCCATAACCCTTGTTATCCAACCTGCACTCTTTTCATTAACATCCTTGTTCAACAAAAACTCCTTAATACTAGGATGTGCAACCATCAGATGTCCCTTATCTCTAGCAACCAGATGCTTAAAGTTCTTTAAAGCTTTAATAACATCTAACACATGTTTCTCAACAAAACTGTACATTTTCTCATAATCATCCATACCTTTGCTAAAAAATACAACTAGCTGCTACTGTTTATCCTCATTCTTTTGAACCAGCATTGCTGAAATAGTATCAAAACCACCATAAGCATATAAAATAAAGTCCTTAGTGAAATTAGGATTAACCAGAGTAGGGGTTGAAGACAAAGCTTGTTTAATTTGTTCAAAACTCCTCTTTCCCTCATCAGTCCAGCTGAAAGGCACATCTTTTTTTACCATAGTAGTCAAAGGTTTTAATAAGTCTGCAATATCAGGGATAAAGTGTCTAACAAAATTTATTCTCCCAATAAAACTCTGCAATCCTTTCTTGTGTTTTGGCAATGAAAGTTCTAGAATTGCATGAATCCTCTCAGGATCAATAGTTGTACCTTATTTAGACACTTGGTATCCTAAAAGTTTACCTTCATGGACTGCAAAAACACATTT
Organism: Chamaecyparis obtusa; assembly: GCA_027943335.1. Classification (NCBI taxonomy): domain Eukaryota; kingdom Viridiplantae; phylum Streptophyta; class Pinopsida; order Cupressales; family Cupressaceae; genus Chamaecyparis; species Chamaecyparis obtusa. The sequence continues at coordinate 414,976 of BSBK01008976.1, read as the reverse complement.
CTTTGGGTTAAGAGAGATTCCAAACTCTCTACATCTTTGTAAAATTTGTCTCAAATGATCTATATGTTGGTTTGCAACCTTGTTGTAAATTGTAACATCATCTAGGTATACTAGAACCAACTTATACATCAAATTCTTGAAAGCCATGTCCATTGCATTCTGAAAAGTAGCCCCTGCATTTGACAATCCAAATGGCATTCTCTTGTAAGCCATTTGTAAGGCCTCACCCCGAGCCAGTCATAGTCTTTCAGTTTTTGCATTTGAGATAGACCTATTTAATACTACATTTTGATGCTTTATGGTTTTCTGACACTTTATATTATGGATTTTATCACCATAGAGGTTAGATGCACATTATGTTATATTTAATTTGATGATTATTGTGATATTATTATGGATTCTACTTGTGTGATTAATTTGGTTTTATGAATGTTATGATGTCATGATGATATTTAATTTTGTAAATAAATCACATATGCAATGATTATGTTACGAGCTTAATTAAGTGATGAATTGTATATTACATGATGAGTTGTATGTATGTCATAGATGAATTATTATGCAATGTGAATTATGACTTAATTAGGGATATTGCAGATGCATTATTTTGATCATGAATGTTATGAATTTACATGTATATTTCCTTGGACTACTGATGTTGGATTTTAGTGTGCAAGGAATTAGACCATGGTAAATTCGGGGAACCAAAGCATAGACATATGTTAATTCAGTTAGCCAAGGTTGCGTCTAATAAGAGACAAAACCTCGTTGTAAAGTATTTTATTTGTGAATGTTATGTGCATGTGTGTATCTAATTAATATGTTTAAAGCATTAATGTTAATTATTTTTTAGAATGCCCAAGTGGATATGCCACATGGCTTGTGATGTATCATTCTTGTTGTGTCACTTGACACTTGTATGTGTATTTGTGGCCATGACATGTCCACTTGAGCATTGGATACCCATCAAACTAGGATAGTACCATGAGGATCCCCATGTGAAATCCCTTGGTTAGGGAGCTTGAGGTAGTGTCAAATCAATGATTTCAAATTTGAACTTAACATGAACTTTTGGGGGGTTAAAAAAGTGCCTAGGGGAGTGTTTAGGCCATTTTTGTTAGCCCACTTGGTATACCTATGGGTAAGGGTCATTTTTCACCATAGGAAAACCCTTAGTTGACCAAATGACCCATCTAAAAATTGGTTTTCCAAGATGGCCGAAAATCAACTTTTGGGACCAAGTTATGGAAAGAACACCACCCATTAGAGAGGTAGTCCTCATTCCACCTTTTTAGCTTACCTTTGTAAGAGACCATTTTTAGAAACCTTGTAAGGGACTTAGGGAAGACCACCCAAAGGGATGGAAACCTTATCACTAGGGGTTTGTGGGAAGTTGTGTGGAGGCCTTTTTAGAGGGGACTCTTCTTTTGGAAGAGTTTGAACACCCACTCTCTAACCTAGAGACATTGCTAATTTTGAAGAAGGAGACTTAGGAGAAGAGGAGGTTCTTCATCAAATATCTTTCATAAGTTTAGATCTAGGTTGGTGGCTCTCTTTGTTCTCTTGTTGATGAATCCTTTATGAAAGTGATCTTATGAAAATTGTAGTATTATTGTGCTTGTAAGAAATATTGTTATTTTTATGTTTTCATCTTCATTGTTGTATGGTTTTTCCTTTGTGTTGTGTTGCAAGTTTTCCTCTTTGTTATGTAAGGGAGTCTCAAGGCTCACTCACCCTTGGGAGGGAAGAGTATTCTTGGGGGTGAAGGTTTTAGGACAGCTCATGGGTGTAGAGTCTCTCCTCAAGGAGGAGAGGGAGAAATCATGGAGTATGGGCTCCTTGATGCCATTTCCATGGGGGTCATAAGGGTATTTTTCTTTGGCTAGAATGCCTTGGGGGTCATAAGGAATGTGGTTGATTTTGTGTATGGAAGTGGATACTATGTGTTATTTCATGCCTTGTGAAGGCTTGTATTGTATTTTATGGATTTGGGTTATCTCCCCATTTGAGTATTTGCTCCACCTTCACCCCAAAAATGGGTTTTGAGTGACCCTTGTGAAATCCTTGGAAGGTAGTTTATGTGTTATTGTTTCCTTTCATTTTTGTGGTTGTTGTTTTGTGTTGTGTGTGTTTGTAACCCTGTCTATGAGTTGGTTCCCATATCTCGAGGGTGGCTTCTTAGAAGCCTAGGTTGGGAGGTGAGCTTCCCCATGGTCCATCTATGTTTGTGTTACAAGATTTGGAGCCTTGATGTTTGATGAAGAAAGCTTGAGGATGTATTCAAATTTGATATGGTTCACTTTTGTTTTGGAAGTATTTTTCCTATTGTAAAGGAATCTTAAGGATCCCTTGAGCTCATTGTCATTATGCAAGCTTGTATATGGAAATACATTGGCAACTTATTTTGTATTAGTAAAATATTTTTTTGAAATTGAAATCATGTAAAATAGAAGAGTTTTATTTAAGCTGAAAGTTCTTTGTCGTAGTATGTTAGAAATCTAAAAATAAATGTAAACAAAATAAGTTGATAAAATTTATCTTTGCTTCTCAAATGTAAGTCTAAATTCTTCTTTAGAAAAGTACACCTAAATTTCATTAGAGTTGCTTTTGAACAAAGTTTTAAGTTTTTTTCTTAAATGTATAAATGTTAAGTGTAGAAGCATTGCTTATATAAGTTTCAGATTTCATCATTTTTTTTAATAAATGTTGCAAAATTAGTAGTAGTTATATTTTAAACTATTCTTCACTTTATTGAATGACTGTTTAAAAATAGTATATTCCCTTGCTTAGTCTCCTCTTATAAAGATAGATTTTAGCATAAAACTAAGCTGTGAAATTAGAAATACATAAGTGTAACTATGTTGTAAATGTTGTCTAGATTTGTATACTTAAAATAAATAAATAAAGTTTGTTTCACTTTGTTTTTGGTTAGTGTTATTTATTCCATAAACTAATGAAAAAGTATTATTTTGATTTCTTTTTGTAAAAAAACAAAATAAATACATACATATATTTTAAGCATGTGCATTTTCATCTTATTTCATTTCATGATACATACATGCATACATGCATACATGCATACATACATACATGCATACATACATGCATACATACATACATACATACATACATACATACATACATACATACATACATACATACATACATACATACATACATACATACATAGATATATATATATATATATATATATATATATATATATATATATATATATATATATATATATATATATATATATATGTATGTATTAAAGTATTTATAAAAAATGCATGTTAAGCTTTATATACCAAAAAATCTGCGTTGTATAAGTTCCTTTTAAAATAAAAAGGGGGAAATTTAATTTACTCTTTTAATACTATATAAAAAATAAATAAAACTATTTTTTTAAAAAAACATTGGGGGGCCGGCATAGCCGAACCCCCCCCCCAAACCCTTACACAGTAGTCTACTATGGCCATGGCTTTGCCATGACCGTGGCAGTGCAGCCACAGCTAAGGTCGTGACTGCACTGCCACAGCAGTGGCAGCACAGCCAGAGGTTGAGGCCCATGACTGTGCTGCCATGGCCATGGCAGAGCCATGGCGTGGCCACAGTGTGGGCTGAAGGGGGGCGTGGGTTGAGCCACAGCTCCCCCCCTACGTAATATTTATTATATATATATATATATATTTTCAAAAAAAAACTCATACGAAGCATACAAAAAAAAACGCGTGAATCTGGACTCAAACAAAAAAATACTTGCTAGTTTTTTTTAAACAGATCTAATACCTAGTTGGGTATTGAAAGTTTGAGCAAAAAAATAAGGAAAATGAAAAAAAAGGAAGGAGTAGGGTTTTACCAGGCTTTCGAATGGCATTTTCATGGGAAGATGGCTGCTCCTTGAGGGAATATACACATAAGTGTATATTTGCAAATACTCCCAAAAGGGTGTATATGTTCATACACACTAATGGGTATATACCCAATGACTCATTCTTCATCTCTTGCATTCAAATCTTCATACCTGCAACACATAATGGTAGAGGAAGAACACAACTTAAGCCATACCCTTTAGGGTTTGGGTGGGAAAGTTTTTGAAGAGAAAAATGAAGAATTTGGGAACTTTTTAGAACTTCTATTTTTTCCTCTATCCCTAATTTCAGGATTAGGGTTAGGGCTTGGAAGATAAATTCAAACCCCATTTGAAACCTTTCCTCATTTCCTTTCCCCCCCCCCCCCCCCAAATCCCTTTTGATATTTTACTTATTTTATTAACTTGGTGTGACTTTTAAAATTATAAGTGAGTAAAGATTTATTTTGAAAGGGATCAAGAGTTGGATTGTTGATAAGGAACATTTGGCAAATAATATTAGTAAATGAATTTAGCAAATTAATTTATTTAATTCAAATGAAGGAAACATATTGTAGAGAATTATAATTGATTTTGACTAAATTTTATTTAATTTTTGGTTTAATATATTATGAGGCACTTTCTTAGCATTAGAATTATTTTAATATGTTAATCACTTGTTTAAACCTAAGATAGAACTAAAGTTTAAAAGAAGGCTTTGGATTCATTAAATTATATTAATTACCTTGGTAAATGGAAGCTAATAATCTTGCTACTATAGCTAATTATAAATGCCTATATAAGGGAATGTTACGACAATTCCTTGAGACAACCTTCACATCAGAGGACTTAACTTTAGTAATTAAAACCTTTCAAAAAAATATAATACTCTAGTTATGCTAACACCTAGAAGTCAACGACATTAGATTAATAAATGCAATATAGTAAGTTGACCACACCCATAATAGTTTTATACTTTAAATAATTATGTTCATCATGGAAGTTTGAGAACCATTAACCTTTAATCAAATCTTTTTATTTAACCTATTGAGTTAGACAACCTTCTAATATTTATAGAACATAATCCTTTTTAAAAAAAATTGGTGTGTTTTTGCTCATAGAAATATGGGCATGACATTTTGGTATCAAATTCAAGTTAGAAAAAACTTGGTGCCATTAAACCCATTACATTTCTTATCTAACTTTGACCTTTTTGAAATTGCTAGGATGCCTCCCCTTACGCTTTAAGCTTGAAGACATAATAGAGGATGAGGACCTAGGCGAACCCCCTCGGTTCACATACAAGATGAACAAAAGGCTGAGATATCAGTAATAAATCAGCAACTTCCTCCTGAACCACCACCAAATCCTAATCAAGAGGTCTTGCTAGCCTTACAGAACCTCATTGGGGTTATATAGGATAGGTTGCATCCACTGATCCCTCAATCAGAGTGTCAGTTATCAGGAGGTCATAGATTAGAGGCTAGAGAGAGGACTAGGAGCCCTCCACATGATCGTGAGGAGGGAGATGGAGCACATGAGGTGGAATCAGTTTGCATGCCAAAACCACCATCACCTGGATTAGTTTAGAGGGTACCTCGTGATACGAGAGACCTAATCAGGGGTCTCCTTCGACTTCAACCACCTTTGTATTATGGGTCTACAGATGGCATAGAGGCCAAGGCATGGCTTTTGAGTTTGGATAGGTGCTTTGGGTTGCATCATTATGAGAGCAACCTTAAGGCCCATTTTTTAGTACACCTACTAAGAAGAGGTGCTTCCACATGGTGTAAGCAGGAAGAATTTAAGAAAAACACTACCATGGACACTATTACTTGGGAGATCTTCACAGAGAGGTTCAGAGATAGGTATTTATCAGAGCATTATAGGCAGCGGTGCATAGATGAGTTCCATGCACTCCAGTAGAGGGGACTCATAGTACTTCATTATGAGAGTCATTTCCTTGAGTTGTTACCACATGTTGACTATGTGAAGGATGAAAAATTATGAGTCAATCATTTTGTCAAGGGACTCAATGATTGGATATCAGGATAGGTTCACATGACCACTCCAAGGACCCTTCATGAGGCCATAGAGATGGCATTGGTTGTAGAGGAGATTCACGGTAAGTATGGAGATGCTCGTGATAGGTCTCAAAACTATAACTCTACATCTTAGTCTCAGGGTTACCAAAAGAGTCATTGGAAGGGTAACTACAGGCATTCTTTGGGGTCTTTTAATAAGAACCCATAGCAGCATACCCAATAGAATCAGAAATAGAAACCACCATAGGGTTAGCAGGGCTCTAAGCCCAAACAGTGGTAGGCACAGGGACCAAGGAAGGATCAACATCAGTAGTATTCAGATGCACCCCCAGCATGGACTCAACAGTCCTCTTGAGGGGGTTTTAGTGGGTCTAGTAGGACCAGTGGACAGTAGTACTCTAGGCCACAGGGAGTTCAAAATCATACACATGGCCCTTGTTATGCATGTGGTGCCATGGGGCACTTAGCTCATGATTGTCCTCAGGGTCAAATGGTAGGTAGTCAGCATATGACAGCATCAGATCCTACATTTGGAGACTTTGAAAAGTCTCACAGCGTATTTGCAATGGTGGATAACTACCAGGCCGAGCACCAGACCACAGTGATAGAGGTTGCAGGTATGATTGGCTGTATTAGTGTTACCATTTTGTTTGACTCAGGTGCTATTGATTCTTTCATATCTCCATTTTTTTGTGGAGCATTGTGGGCTTGTGGTAGCTAGATAGGAAGTTAGTTGGGAAGTGGAGTTAGTATCAAGATCTAGAGTGTCAGTCAACTCCTTAGTGAAGGATAGTCAGGTGAAAATTGGTGATATGATCACTACTCTAGATCTTCAAATCACACCACTTGGTTCTTATGACATAGTACTTAGCATGGATTGGCTTTATGCCCACAGAGCTAAGTTAGATTGTCGATAGAAGAGGATTGAGTGTCTTGATGATCATGGTACACCTATTGTGATTTACAAGATTCAGAGAGGCATTTCCCTTTGTATGATCTCAACCATGCAACTTAAGCGGAGCATGCAGAAGGGATGTTAGTTATTTGCTATTACTATCAGTGGTAGAGAGGATGAGGAGGAAAGGGAACCATCTCTTGATGATTATCCTATACTTCAGGAGTTTGTAGATGTATTTCCTACTAAGTTTCTAGGAATGCCTCCTCGTAGAGTAGTAAATTTCCATATAGATCTTGTGCCAGGAGCTGCTCTAGTTTCGAGGGAACCCTACAAGATGACCACTAATGAGCTTAATGAGCTCAAGATCTAGTTAGAGGAACTTTTGGAGAAGGGCCACATACACCCTAGTGTTTCACCATGGGGCACACCTATTATCTTTGTTAAGAAGAAGGATGGATCCTTGTGGTTATGTATGGATTATCGATAGCTAAATAAGCTTACCATCAAAAATCAATATCCGATCCCCAAGATTGATGATTTATTTGATCAGCTTAAGGGTGCTAAAGTGTTTTCCAAGATTGATCTTAAGTCAGGTTACCACCAGTCATGGATTGTTGATAACGATATCCCTAAGACTACATTTTGTACCAGATATGGGCATTATGAGTTCACAGTTGTATCTTTTGGTCTCACAAATGCACCAGCAGTCTTTATGAGCCTTTTGAAGGGGTTTTATGTACCTTCCTTGATAAGTTTGTAGTTGTGTTCCTTGATGATATCTTGATATATTCACAGAATGAAGAGGAGCATGATGAGCACTTAAGATAGGTGTTGCAGTGTCTTAGAGACAATCAATTGTATGGAAGCTTGTCCAAATGTCCTTTTTATAGAACCAAAATTCATTACCTTGGGCATGTTATTTCAGGAGATGGGATCTCATTTGACCCATCTAAGATTAGAGCTATCATGGATTGGCCTACACCTACTTCTGTGACTGAGGTTAGGAGTTTTATGGGATTGGCAAGTTATTATAGGCATTTTGTAGAGGGATTTTCTAGAGTGGAACATCCCATCACTTGTCTTCAGCGTAAGGGAAAGAAGTTTGAGTGGACTGAGAAGTGCAAGAAGGCCTTTCAGGAACTCAAGAAGGCACTTACTAGCGCTCCTATTCTAGCAGTGCTTGATCCTTCAATGGATTTCATTGTATGCATAGATGCTTCCTTGGATGGTTTGGGAGCATTTCTTATGTAGAATGGGTGAGCCATTACATATGAGTTTAGGAAACTTAAGACTCATGAGCTTAATTACCCCATTCATGACTTTGAGTTAGCTATAGTGGTTCATGCATTAGTGAGATGGTGGCATTTTCTTTTGGGTCATCAGTTTGAGCTCCATTCAGATCATCAGAGCTTACAATATATTTTCACTCAGCCGAACTTGAATGCACATCAACGTAGGTGGATGGAATTCCTATGTGAGTATGATTTTGATGTCCACTACATCAAGGGAAAAGAGAATGTGGTTTTTGATGCTTTGAGTAGGAGGTGCTATGGGGCCTACTCTATGACTATAGGTAAAGAGTTGAGAGATCAGATATTGCATCATTTGCATGAGGATGTTTGGTATGTAGAGGTTAGCCAGGTTATTAATTCTCAGGAGTACCCTTGAGGGTAAATATTCAGGATATTCCCTACATTTTGATGAGCTTTTATGCCATAGAGGACACATCTATGTACCTTCCTCCAGATATTTGTGTGTATTCATCATGTTAGAGGCTTATAGAGCACCTTATGTAGTGCATCCTAGAGTCAAGAAGATGCATGCTAATTTGAGGTAGTTAATCATTGGCCAGGGATGAGATAGAACATAGCAGAGATAGTGGCACGATGTCTTGAGTGTCAGAGGTCTAAGGCAAAGCATCGTCACCCTGGTGGTTTACTTTAGCCTCATGAGATACCAGAGTGGAAGTGGGATGTTATTTCCATGGATTTCATCATTGGTCTCCCTATGTCATCTCGATGCCATGATGCCATCATGGTGAAAGTTGACAAGTTGACCAAGGTAGCCCACTTCTCACCTATTCGGACCACTTTTACAACCCTAGTAATAGCACAAGTTTTCTTGTGGGATATTATCAAACTTCATGGCATACCTTGTAAGATTATTTCTGATCAAGATTCTCTCTTCACATCATCTTTCTGGAGAGGATTACAGTCAACTTTGGGCACTAAGCTCAATTTTAGCATAGCTTATCACCCAAAGATAGATGGTCAGACTAAGAGGGTTAATTAGGTGTTGGAGTATATGCTCTGCATGTATGTCATGGATCATCAGACTAGGTGGGAGGATTATTTTCATTTGGTTGACTTTTCCTACAATAATGGGCATCATACTTCCCTAGGTATGCCTCCCTATCAGGCATTGTATGGTAGACCATGCAGGACACCTTTGAGTTGGGACTGCATTGAGGATAGAGTTACTTTAGGTCCTAAGTTAGTGCAAGAGTTGGAGCAGTAGGTGACTTTGGTTAGACAGTGTATGAAGGAAGTATAGGATAGACAGAAGAAGTATGCAGATGCTAAGAGGGAAGATCGTAGTTATCAGGTTGGGGATAGAGTCTTTTTGAAAGTGTGACCTCATAAGAGTCCAATCCATTTTGGAAAGGGCTCTAAGCTTACACCCAGATTTTTTGGTCCTTTTGAGATTCTTGAGCAGATAGGTCATGTTGCCTATTATCTAGCCTTGCCACCTAGCCTATGATGCATCCAAGATGTTTTTCACGTGTCAGTGTTGAGGAAGTATATTTTTGATGGGTCTTATATCATAGATTGGGATGCCTTGCAGGTGGAGTTGGATGACTAGTTAGCTTTGGAGCCCATCCACATTTTGGTGCACTAGACACTAGCTCTTCAAGGCCGAGAGCTGGACCAAGTTAGGGTCCAATGGGATTGCTATGATGAGGTTACGACATCATGGGAGGATGCAACATAGATGAGAGCACAACACCCCCATATTTTTGATGAAATCTAGGAGGAAGTTCATGCCTAGGGGGGAGGATGTGAGGCCTCACCCTGAGTGCGTCATAGTATTTCAATTTTTGCATTTGAGATATACCTATTTGATACTACATTTTGATGCTTTATGATTTTTTGACACTTTATATTATGGATTTTATCACCATAGAGGTTAAATACACATTATGTTATGTTTACTTTGATGATTACTATGATATTATTATGGATTCTACTTGTGTGATTAATTTGGTTTTATGAATGTTATGATGTCATGATGATATTTAATTTTGCAATTGAATCATATATGCAATGATTATGTTACGAGTTTAATTAAGTGATGAATTATATATTACATGATGAGTTGTATGTATGTTATAGATGAATTATTATGCCATGTGAATTATGACTTAATTAGGGATATTATAGATGAATTATTTTGATCATGAATGTTATGAATTTACATGTATATTTCCTTGGACTACTGATGTTGGATTTTAGTGTGCAAGGAATTAGACCATGGTAAATTCGGGGAACCAAAGCATAGACATATGTTAATTCAGTTAGCCAAGGTTGCGTCTAATAAGAGACAAAACCTCATTGTAAATTATTTTATTTGTGAATGTTATGTGAATTTGTGTATCTAATTAATATTTTTAAAGTGTTAATGTTAATTGTTTTTTAGAATGCCCAAGTGGATATGCCACATGGCTTGTGATGTGTCATTCTTGTTATGTCACTTGACACTTATATGTGTACTTGTGGCCATGACATGTCCACTTGAGGATTGGATGCCCATCAACATAGAATAGTACTATAAGGATCCCCATGTGAAATCCCTTGGTTAGGGAGCTTGAGGTAGTGTCAACTCAAGCATTTCGAATTTGAACTTAACATGAACTTTTGGGGGGTTAAAAAAGTGCTTAGGGGAGTGTTTAGGCCATTTTTAGTTAGCCCACTTGGTATACCTATGGGTAAGGTTCATTTTTCACCATAGGACAACCCTTAGTTGACCAAATGACCCATCCAAAAGTCCAAGATGGCCGAAAATCAACTTTTGGGACCAAGTTATGGAAAGAACACCACCCATTAGAGAGGTAGTCCTCATTCCACCTTTTTAGCTTACCTTTGTAAGAGACCATTTTTAGAAACCTTGTAAGGGAATTAGGGAAGACCACCCAATGGGAAGGAAACCTTATCCCTAGGGGTTTGTGGGAAGTTGTGTGGAGGCATTTTTAGAGGGGACTCTTCTTTTGGAAGATTTTGAACACCCACTCTCTAACTTAGAGACATTGCTAATTTTGAAGAAGGAGACTTAGGAGAAGAGGAGGCTCTTCATCAAATATCTTCCATAAGCTTGGATCTAAGTTGGTGGCCTCTTTATTCTCTTGTTGATGAATACTTGATGAAAGTGATCTTATGAAAATTGTAGTATTCTTGTGCTTGTAAGAAATATTGTTGTTGTTATGTTTTCATCTCCATTGTTGTATGGTTTTTCCTTTGTGTTGTGTTGCAAGTTTTCCTCTTTGTTATGTAAGGGAGTCTCAAGATCCACTGACCCTTGGGAGGGAAGAGTAGTCTTTGGGGTGAAGGTTTTAGGACAGCTCATGGGTGTAGCGTCTCTCCTCAAGTAGGAGAGGGAGAAATCACAGAGTATGGGCTCCTTGATGCCATTTACATGGGGGTCATAAGGGCATTTTTCATTGGCTGGAATGTCTTGGGGTTCATCAGGAATGTGGTTGATTTTATGTATGGAAGTGGATACTATGTGTTATTTCATGCCTTGTGAAGGCTTGTATTGTATTTTATGGATTTGGGCTATCTCCCCATTTGAGTATTTGGTCCACCTTCACCCAAAAAATGGGTCTTGAGTGACCCTTGTGAAATCCTTGGAAGGGAGTTTATGTGTTATTATTTCCTTTCATTTTTGTGGTTGTTGTTTTGGGTTGTGTGTGTTTGTAACCCTGTCTATGAGTTGGTTCCCCTAGCTCGAGGGTGGCTTCTTAGAAGCCTAGGTTGGGAGGTGAGCTTACCCATGGTCCATCTATGTTTGTGTTGCAGGATTTGGAGCCTTGATACTTGATGAAGAAAGCTTGAGGATGTATTCAAATTTGATATGGTTCACTTTTATTTTGGAAGTATTTTTCCTATTGTAAAGGAATTTTAAGGATCCCTTGAGCTCATTGTCATTATGCAAGCTTGTATATGGAAATACATTGGCAACTTCTTTTGTATTAGTAAACTATTTTTTTGAAATTGAAATCATGTAAAATAGAAGAGTTTTATTTAAGCTGAAATTTCTCTGTCATAGTATGTTAGAAATTTGAAAATAAATGTAAACAAAATAAGTTGATGAAATTTATCCTTGCTTCTCAAATGTATGTCTAAATTCTTCTTTAGAAAAGTACACCTAAATTTCATTAGAGTTTCTTTTGAACAAAGTTTTAAGTTTTGTTCTTAAATGTATAAATGTTAAGTGTAGAAACATTGCTTATATAAGTTTCATATTTCATCATTTTTTTTAATAAATGTTGCAAAATTAGTAGTAGTTATATTTTAAACTATTCTTCACTTTATTGAATGACTATTTAAAAATAGTATATTCCCTTGCTTCATCTCCTCTTATAAAGATAGATTTTAGCATAAAACTAAGCTGTGAAATCAAAAATACATAAGTGTAACTATGTTATAAATGTTGTCTAGATTTGTATACTTAAAATAAAATAAAATAAAAGTTTGTTTCACTTTGTTTCTGGTTAGTGTTATTTATTCCATAAACTAATGAAAAAGTATTATTCTGATTTCTTTTTGTAAATAAATAAATAAATACATACATATATTTTAAGCATGTGCATTTTCATCTTATTTATATATATATATATATATATATATATATATATATATATATATATATATATATATATATATATATATAAGCATTTTAAAAAAAATGCATGTTAAACTTTATATAAAAAAAATCTGCATTGTATATGTTCCTCTTAAAACAAAAAGGGGGAAATTTAATTTACTGTTTTAGTACTATATAAAAAATAAATTTAAAAAAAAATATAAACAAAAAAATATATATCCATTTTAAACTTACTGTATTCTTTTTTTTAAATCAAAGAAAACTATATATATAAAAATAAAAATAAAAACTATTTAAAAAAAAAATTTTAAAAACATTGGGGGATCGGCATAGCCGAACACCCCACCGCCCACCCCCCACCCCACCCCAAACCTTATGCAGCAACCTATTGCAGTCGTGGTTTTGCCACGACGGTGGCAGTGTAGTCACCTGTGGTTGTGCTACCACGGCCGTGGCAGAGCCATGGTGTGGCCACAGTGTGGCCACTCATACGAAGCATGCAAAAAAAAATGCATGAATCTGGACTCAAACAAAAAAATACTTGCTAGTTTTTTTTCAACAAATCTAATACCCAGTTGGGTATTGAAAGTTTGAGAAAAAAAATAAGGAAAAAGAAAACAAAAGGAAGGAGTGGAGTTTTACCAAGCTTTTAGACGACATTTTCATGGGAAGATGGCTGCTCCTTGAGGGAATATACATATAAGTGTATATTTGCAAATACTCCCAAAAGGGTGTATATGTTCATACATACTAATGGGTATATACCCAATGACTCATTATTCATCTCTTGCATTCAAATCTTCATACCTGCAACACATAATGGTAGAGCAAGAACAAAAATTAAGCCATACCCTTTAGGGTTTGGGTGGGAAAGTTTTTAAAGAGAAAAATGAAGAATTTGAGAAATTTTTAGAACTTCTATTTTTTCCTCTATCCCTAATTTCGGGATTAGGGTTAGAGCTTGGAAGATAAAGTCAAACCCCATTTGAAACCTTTCCTCATTTCCTTTCCCCCCCCAATCCCTTTTTATATTTTACTTATTTTATTAACTTGGTGTGACTTTTAAAATTATAAGTGGGTAAAGATTTATTTTGAAAGGGATGAAGAGTTGGATTGTTGATAAGGAACATTTGGCAAATATTATTAGTAAATGAATTTAGCAAATTAATTTATTTAATTCAAATGAAGGAAACATATTGTAGAGAATTATAATTGATTTTGATTAAATTTCATTTAATTTTTGGTTTAATATCTTATGAGGCACTTTCTTAGCATTAGAATTATTTTAATATGTTAATCACTTGTTTAAACCTAAGATAGAACTAAATTTTAAAGGAAGGCTTTGGATTCATTAAATTATATTAATTACCTTGGTAAATGGAAGCTAATAATCTTGCTACTATAGCTAATTATAAATGCCTATATAAGGGAATGTTATGACAATTCCTTGAGACAACCTTCACATCAGAGGACTTAACTTTAGTAATTAAAACCTTTCGAAAAACTATAATACTCCAATAATGCTAACACCTAGAAATCAATGACATTAGATTAATAAATGCAAAATAGTAAGTTGACCACACCCGTAATAATTTTACACTTTAAATAATTATGTTCATCATGGAGGTTCGAGAACCATTAACCTTTAATCAAATCTTTTTATTTAACCTATTGAGTTAGACAACCTTCTAATATTTATAGAACATAATCCTTTAAAAAAAACATTTGGTGTGTTTTTGCTCATAGAAATATGGGCATGACACCATTGTACCCCATTTAGTTGTAAAGGTTGTTTTGAATTGATCAGATTCTTTGACTAAAATTTGGTTGTAACTAGAATACCCATCTAGGAGTGAGAATCTCTCAGAACCTGAAACATTTTGTAAAATTTATTCCATGGAAGGAAGATGGTGTTTATCTTTCAGAGATGCCCTATTAAGGTCTCTAAAGTCCACACAAAGTCTTATCTCTCCATTCTTTTTCCTTACTGGAACTAAGTTGGAAACCCAGGATGTGTGCTTGATTGGAAATATGATACACCATCCTAGATTTTTCTCATCTCTTTCAACATTAAAGGCTCTAACTTGGAATTTATGTGCCTTTGCCTTTGTCTGATTGACCTAGCATTTGGTTCTAGCTCTATGGTGGGCTGGGTTAGTTGAGGATCAAATCCTTTCAAATCAGCATAATCCCATGCAAACACATCACTACATTCTCTAAAAAGATCAATAAATAATTCTTTTTCTTCAGGAGAGTTAATTTTACCAACCTTCAAGTACTTATCTCTGAAAATTTCCACTTCTTCATAGTGATCTTCTTTGATCAGCAGGCTAGTTTTACTCTACCTGAACTAATCATTAGAGTTAAAAGCTGACTCCAAGCTAACCAATCCTTTTGTAAGCTTATTGGTTTTTAGCTGAATGATTTGACTTCCATTTACTGATTGAGTTTTTCAGTTTTAGAAGCTGAGAAACCATCTATTTCTATCATAAGACTTAAAATATGTTCATCAGTATTGAAAACCTGCCAATTAATATCATTATCAGGAATAGATGGCCTAACAACAATTTTGACATGTGACTGGTCTAAAATCTATCCTTTATTTTCTATAATTGAAACATGTGCACCAATACCAACCAGCCTATCTACATGTTGATTTTTCTTTCTAGGAATTGAAATGAGGTTAAATGCATCAAAATCATTCAGAATATATGATACTCTGGATCTATACATCTTTAAAAGATCATTTTTAACAGCATTGATACCTCTCACCTGATTTAAAATCAACTCACTGTCTCCAAATGCCCTCAAACATTTGATTCCTCTTTTTCTTGCCCACTCTAATCCCTAAATCAGACTTTCATATTCAGCCACATTGTTAGAACATGGAAAAGACAATTTATATGCAGCATAGAACTTATCACCATCAGGTGAAACTAACATAACCCCTACACCAACACCATCTTTATTCCTTGACCCATCAAAATACAAATCCCATAGCTGGTTAGATAATTTAGATTCAGAATTTGGATCTTTTATCAAATTAGGCAAAACTACATCAGATTCTAAAATTATATAGTTACCAAAACCATCATCAAACATATCATCATTCTGATCATTTCTAGTGGCCCATTCATCCAAAACAATATTAGGATATTCTTTAGTTTATGTGTTATAGGCTGAATAGTCTTTAATTTCATCTAAATCCATAATCACACAAATGGCATTAATGGGGCTAGGATTGTAATGTTCTATGTGATCCTTGGCTAATAATTCTGATTTTATGGTTACCTTTGTACCATATCTAGTTTTGAAATACAGGTGTGACCAATCTGATGAGAAATAACTATCTATTTTGGCTGTAAAGTCTCTTGACAAACACATAGAAAAATACAGTGGCAAATCTATGACATAAATATCTTGAGGAATTGAAAAATTTGGACAAGAATGTAAGGTCAAACTTGCATTTTTAACAACCCCTAAGGTCTTGACTAAAGTTCCATCAAGTTGGCCCACACCTTTTTCAAGAGGTTCATACTTTAAATCCAATAAATCTGCTATTTTCTTAGGCATGACAGTGATGGTTGCACCACTGTCTACCATACAATTATGCACTAATTTGTTTCCAATGATCAATGAGATATAAAAAGGAGGAGGCTTATTATTTGTAGGTTTCTTACCTTCCTTTTCAATTGTCTTTTGATTATTTGCTGGCTTTTTGTCAATTGTCACTGCAGATTGCTTCAAATTTGCAAACTTTTTACTTTCTGGTACTGTTGGTTGTTGCACCTTAACTAGTTTCTTTTCTTCTTTTAGTTACTTTTCTAGAGCTTTAGGAGGCTTAGAATTAGTCATAAACATCCTAGGAGCTTGTTGTATAGCTTGTTGTGAGCTGGCTGTCAACTTGGACAGCCCTTCCTTTAAAATTTTAGCCTGTCCTGGAATAGCTAAAGTTTCCCACATAGACAAGGTTACATTCATTTTCTTTATAGAATCAACAATGTCGTATGGAATAGAAAATTGTACCTTTTGCGGAGATCTAGGAGAACCTTGATCAACACTCTTTTGATTTTGATCCTTACTAGATGAAGAAGATGGATTCTTTAAAATTGAAATTGGTGAAGAGGGTACATTACCAGCTAATTGATCTTCTTTGAGAGCTCTCTTTTTGGCTTTGGTATATACTGAAATAGGTGAATCATCATTCAGACCATAAAACTCCTCCTCTTGCCAATTTAAGAAACCAGCATCTATAGCACTCTAATCTGATTGCTATTGTACCTCCTCAACAGGCACATTCTATTGTGCATTTATTGCATTTTGGACCATAAGAGCTTGGTTAAGAACCCCATTAGAACATGTTGACTAATCATGAGCTTCATTGCATGGAAAGCACCAATCAGTAGCAATGTTATTCTAACTAGGAACAATATCTCTAACAATATTAAGAGGTGTAGGATTGTATGGCTTATAAGGTCTTTGATTCCACTTTTGTCTGTTTATATTATTGGTACCTTGGAACTACTACCTATTAGCCTGATAATTGGGCTAATTAGGATATTGGGATGAGGAACTACAAAACTAGTTTTGAGCAACAGGGTTTGTCTATGCTTGATTCCTCTTAAGGGTCACTAGCTCATTACCAAAAGACTACAGCAGACTCTCTATCTTTTGTTGGCTATCTTTAATACTTTGCAATTCATTCAGAGGCGCAATAGGGACTACCTCTATGACTTTGTATGATGGGACAGTAGATAGAGGTGGGACTATTAATGGCATGTTGTATTGAATACTTGGTTATAAAGGAACAGGTGGCCTAGGAGCTATCTTTCCTACCTGAATAAGACTATTCTCTGCCCTAATAGCAGTATCAAAAGCTAGGGGCAATGAAGTACCCCCCATAGATTGAATCATAACAAACATATCACTATTCAAACTCTTAAAATAATACAAAAATGCATATTCAGCTGAAGGCCTTACCGTAACAGGAATTTTGTTCCAAGTATTTTGGAAATTGAGATTTAAATCACTCATTTCCTCTTATGGAGCCCTCTTGATAGTCATTAATTGCTCCATGAAAGACAAGTTGTTAGACTTCTCAAATAATTTAGAAAGCCTATCTCCCAAAACATCCCAAGTAGGAATAGATTCCACTAGAAGTGTCCTGAACCAATCAAGAACTTTACCCTTTAGTGATGCAGCCAATAGCTTCAAAGCTACATCTTCCACTATAATATGATGGACATTGCAAAGAGTGGAAACATCTCTGATATACTCAATGGCTGTCACTTGTCCTTCTCTAGTAAATGATGGCAAGCTTTTAGAAGCAACCAATGAAATGTCATTGTGATTTGCAATCCTTAGAGGACTACCTTGATCAAAAGGCACAAATGGAAGATTTCTTGCCATTGCTTGATGTGTTGTATTAGAACTAGCTAGTGGTCTGATTTGATAATGGTGGTTGTTCAGGAACAGCTTTACTTTGAGAAACTCCAAGATCTTCAAAAGTCTCTTTCTCTGGCTCTAAAAATTTTGTATGGTAAGTGGGAGGAGCTGAACTTCTCTGAGATCTTAACTTCCTTGGTCTTCTAGATCTTCTACCTCTTTGAACAGCCTGAACATAAAGCTCTCTAGGACCTCTAGGCTCTCTTTGAATAGTTCTACCTCTCCTAGTGAAAGACAACTATAAATACACAAATTCTTTAACACTCCTTGTTTGGATTCGATTCATGTATCACAAGGTCCCACCAGGCATGCCAAAAATTGTTTAGGTTTAGAATTACCACCCCAACTCAAGCATTAGGGATACACAGTAATTCTATCCTAACAATGGAAACCTCCTCGAGTTGTGGGTGGAATTTGATTAAGGAGGAGTCTCTAGATTCTAAGTCAATTCTTATTTATTATGGGATATCACCTCCTGATTGATTAACTTGATAGGAAAAGGGAAGAAGGAAACTTTAAAACTGAAAGTGAATAAAACTAAAAGTGAATAGTGGTGATACACCAAAAATGGATTTAGACTTTTCTTGAAACATAAAATAGTAAATCCAACTCATATATCAAAGGTTTGACACTTTATATCACTGTTCAACATATAGGCTAATAGATATCACTACTAGGGTTAAACCACAAATAGCTTAAACAGTCAACAAACATACAGATTCCTTATGAGGTTTGAATTATTCATCACCTTAAGAAGGAATATGGATACACTCACTTCTATTGGATAGCAATGGAATAAACACTTGCAAAGAAAGATGAAAACTAGATTATGAAATCAAAAACTCCAAATATATGGGCCAATGAAACATCTGCTTTATTCTCCTCATAATCTGACAATGTGGTTACCAAAATGATCTCTAAGGCATCAAGGAACAAAAAGTTCACTTTTAGCCCTCTCTCCAAAACTTGCAACCCCCAATACTAATAATGAAAATCAGTTTTATACCAGCCTCAAGCCTCAAATTCAAAAATGACAGCCTCTCTGATTTGCCCTAATTTGGCCAAAAATCATGCCAAAATTCTTGCATATCACCATGACTAGTGCCCTAAATATTGGTTTTAATAAAGGATATAAATATTTTTTACGTTGTTTTACCAATATTTAAATTTTTGAATAAAATTCAAAAATAACAAAACGTACTGCCACTAAAGAAACTTAAGACATTCCTAAGTTTACAAAAATACAAAGGGATAAGCAAGTCGACATGACCACTTTCCCACTTGCAAGATTATGCAGAATCAAAGGAGTGAGGTGGCACTGTTGCTCACTTTGAGGCTTGCAGGATGTTGACATTTGTCATAATGGAGTTAAATGCATTTTCTATGCGGACTCCAAAATCACAAAACCAACTGTCAATCTCAAACTTGGTGTTTTTTTCAGCTTCCTTGAGAAGAAATAGGAAGACATGAAACCCTAGCAATAAGAAAAATCTGGAAAAATTTTCAACCCTACTCAGACTTATTGTCATGGAGTTCTCTATTTCAATGATCTTTACTCACCGACATTAGATCTGGACTGAGAGTTTGAATTTATGGAGGCTTGGGTTCTCATTGTAATTTGGAGATTTGATTTTCTTCGACCTTGGCTTGGCTATAGTTTCATCTTTGAGCTTTGACTAATACTTGAATGGAGCCGTAACTGGTGCTTTCCTTTTGATCTCAAGCTATGAACTTGGCCTAAGTTTAAACAACTCTCGGCCTCAACTAGTAAGTGATCTTGTACTCCTCATTTGAAAAGTGACTGATACTATCATTAAGCTTTGTGAATGTGTCCTATGATTGATGCTTGATCTCAGCTTCTTTATTGACTTTCAACTGTGTATGCATGACCCATGACCTTTTCTTGAAACATGAGCTTGAAGTCAAGCAAAGCCACAACCCAGCCTTACATTCTTCTACCATCAGTCATGGCCTTTTGACTGTTACTTCATCTTTTCTTTGTATGTGTAGCCAAGACTGATGATTGAATCTCGACTTCTTTATTTGACTATGACTTATGTTCATGCGTAGGGTTTTAAACTGTGAATCACAAGTATGAACTCAACTTTGAGTTCTATCCTCCTCAGTCATTAGTCACGGCTTGTGACTGTAGCTTCACTTAGGTTGTATGTGTATAATTGAGACTGGTGATTGATTCTTAGCTTGTGGGTATCTGACTATGACTCGAACTTGGTCATGATTGTCTTGAGCTTGTTGTGACTGGTAATCTTTGGCCACTTTTGATTGGCAGAATTTGAGCATGAAATTCATTTATTTTCACCATTATTGATATGGGTCATTACATTTGACAGCTACATCACTTATGGGTCCTCTTCAATCATCTCGACATAGCCTAAGTTGTGACTGAGAGATGTAAAAATGAAACTCAGCACTAGCTATGACCTCTCTCAATCACAGCTTAAGACTCTTACCAAGCCAACTGAAACTTTGACTGAAAGAAGGACAACAGACAAAAGCAATGAATGAAAGATATGCAGATAATTTTCGTTCCACTCTCCATTTTTTTTTACTCTTGTCGGCAGCTTAAAATCATCTCATTGTTTTTTTTTGTCTTCTTTAAGCACATGAAAATGATATATATGATAATGTTTTTTTTACTGCACAAAATGAGAACCCACTTTGTCTCCTACCTGTGAATGATATTTTTGTCTTTAAAGTTTAGCTGTAGATGCTTACTGAAGATGTTTAAAAATTCATAAAATAAATAACATACTCACAGCTTGAACATACTGTATACATCAAGCTTACTATTGAACATATTTCCTCCATCACTGTTGTAATATTCCTGATTTTCTCAGTTATCATTAGATACCAGTCAATACATTTTGCTTTCAAAAATAGATCAAATAATAAAAACTAAGATTGATGCTCCACTATTTGAATATGTACTCCTACAGCTTGCTCTTTGTTAAATTTGTTATCTCCATAGTTTGGTTGTAGATGTATATTTGATATAAACTACCATGAATTCACTATACTTTTGCCTTACAGTTACTTAATGCTTGAGGACACACCAATCATTTTTAAGCCCACTTTGTACACACCAGTTATAAACATAGTGAATTCACTATAAACAGTGGCCATACTTGATCTTTATTCTCATCAGCATCAATGATGAAAACCTGAGTTTTAAGAAATATCATTGTTATTATGCACTAGTCATTTCATCATTGTGTTTAGCTGGTCTTTAAGAGATGTGATCTATAAAATCAAAGGATGACTGATTTCTTTATATACCTAGCAATGCAACAGTGATCCATGTTTTGATCTTTATCAGTCATCTTTGTTGTTTCCAACTTCATCCATAACAATGAACACTTCCTTGGCTTCATTTGTGTGAACCACCATGATTAGTCACAGTCCCTTCCTCTTTCTTGCTGAAAATGAATCTCTGATGCTGAACATGAATTCTTAAAAGAAATGCAATAAGATGTAAAAATGTTTGTTTATTTATCTAAGAAGTTTGAGCATGGGCTCGTGACACTCAAAGATACATACTGTAAACATTTTATGATACTTTGTAGCACAACTCTGTAGCATTCCTTCTTTAAAAATAGAAACAACAAGAATCTTATTAAATTTGTACCTAGAATTTAGCAAAGATAGGCAATACCAGTGATTATGTAACTGTAACTTGGCATTCGATTATGATTGTTTTGAAACTTTTGGCACTTTGTTGTGAAATTTCAACTTGTTTTGCATCTTTGTCTTTAACTGTAATGTGAAAACCGGTCAGCTTGAAACACTACAAAATGATCTGTTAAGGTCTTGAAACAACACTGCAAACTTGTCAGATCAGTGAACATAATAAATAATTAGTTTATGAAAAATGACAAAAAGAAATGACACTTGTGAATCAAAATTCAAGTTATTATGTTCACTAATCTAACAAGACATTGTTATTTTCTGAAAAAAGGTTTCTCAGTTGGAAACACTAAGTCCCTTTCATTCAGGTATTTGGTTTATAAAAGGACAACATATATCAAAATGACCATAAATAGTAAAAGGTTTCATGTTTAGAAAACAAGTCCCTTTAATACTATCTTTCACTTATTGTGGATACAGTTTCCTTATTGCATTGAATTTACCAGATAGATATGTAGCATTGAAAGAATTGATTGTAACTGTATGTTGTTTATGTTTCATGCATTTCTTAGATCCAACAGGATCTAACACCATTTTCTCTCTCTCATGATGCAGGTGAAGACCCTAAAAAACCCTAATGCAGATGAAGACCTAGACCTGAGGACCTAGGACTTGACAGACAACCAGCTAACAACACACGGACAACAAGGCAATGCATGGGACCCCTACTCCATACTTCTATCATGCTTTCAATTCTATAAATGTACTCTATTGTTGACATGAAATATGAAATATGAAACGACACGTGTATACTACGTTCAGTTTGAATGCACAATGTAATGATCAATTATGAATTTAGAAATTTGAAATGTGATCAATACTTAGAGTACAAAAATAAATCTGATAATGAATGCAATAATGAAATTTTAATTAATAAATGAAAGGTAGTATTAATTGGACCCCTAAAGATGCAATCTTTTCCTATTTGTGCTTATTGTGTTGTATGTTGTAATTTTAGATAACAGTACTAAGTATTCTTGTAAATGTATTGAAGATGTCATGGTGAAGCATTTTTACCACTAATGTCAAAGGGGGATATTGTTGATCTCTAAATTTTTGTTGTCTACTAGTGTCCTACACTTAGTCATTTTCTAGGCAATGTTGGTCAGTCATCACTATGACCGAGTCATCATATAGAGGCTGAGTCATGTATAATGTACATTTACTGAGCAGTAGTCACTACTAAGTAAAATAGTGGTCACCGAGTACTTCAGTATTAGCTGAGTTAGCTTTTGCCAAGTTATGTAAAGAAGACAATGCTGAGCACTAGAGTATAAAGAACAGTGAATGCTGAGTGCCAGAGATATCAAATGTTGAGCAAGTCAGAATTGACATATGTGTTTGTTATGGCACAAACACTTAGGTAAACCATTTTGGCCAACATTCATATTTCATTTATTATTTTTTGAGGGAATCACGAAGGTGTTATGCTCTTGTATTGTAATCATTAATCCCTATGTAACACATGGAACCAATTAGAATTAGGAAAAGGTTAAGCAGAAAAAAGAGACAATCTAGATCGTAGCTCTTAAATCTTGGAGAAATTTAATTGTCTATATAAGATGTGATCTAAACCCTAATATAGTGTGTGAAAAAAAAGAGTATGAAGGAGATATCATACTTTCAAAATAGAGAAGTATTTTGATGATCAGAGATGGAGTTCAGTGACCGAGTAGAATAGAGAAAAGTAGTGGATAGAATAGAGACATATTTGATAGAAGAGATCGAATCTATACTATAAGGAGGAGATTGATAATCAGCATCACAGTGCAAACTGAAGGATTAGGTACTGAGACATTTTAACAGGTGTATCAGGGTAAATATTTTAACATAGTGGTTTTGATAGACCTTAGTAAATCTCTTGACCGAGTGCTTACTTAGTTGTAATTCTTAAATCCTTTTGCAAGGTAGATTGTATAATTCTCAAAGCTCTTAATAGGGCAGACCCCTCATAGGCTATATCATATTTTGTGATCAAACTTGTAGCCCTAACAAGCAAACTTTATACTATAGTAGTGAAGATTTGTGGGTGTCATCCCCACCCTAGTTTTACCTTTCAAGGGTTTTTGGGTAACCAAAATCATTGTGTTATGTTTATTTTCATGGGTGATTTTTAGCTTATTATATCTATTATACCATTGATTTTTATGTTTATGCTATGCAGTAGATTTCCAACATTCATCATCATCTATAAATTATTTAGCTTGGATGACCCTATTATCCAATCTGGCTACAGCCAATTCCAACTCATCTAGGGATTTTTCTCCCTCATTTTCCTATGATGTTGAAAATTGTTGTCTTATGTTAGAAAAGTAATGGCTAGTACCTGGTAGGATTTGTAGTGCCTTTCCTTCTTTGGTACATTCATCAACTTTCATTTCTTTTCTGGCCCCTATTAAAATTTGGATGGCTCAGCTTGTTTTTTTTCTCCCATAAACACCACATCAGGTTCAACCTCTTCAAGGTTTACCCTATCCTCCTCCTTTTCCTCAGGGATGTATGGTAGTTTAGACATAATATCTTTAACACTTCCTAGTTCTTGGCATGTATAAGACATCAGGAAAGAAACTGATAAAGGTAGGGTATGCCTTTTTCAACTTTGCTTCTACCCTTACAATATTTTCCCATTTCAGGGTTCTCTCCTCATATACATCTTCATTGAGAATATTTCTAATGACAACCTCATCTTCCATAGGCTGATTTCTAGCCATATTATGATTCCTCATTTCTCTCAATGCTCCTCTAATGAAGTATTTAGGGTCATACATCCTTGTGTTAGAAGAGGGAAATCTGAAGTGTCTTAGGAATTCATGGATTTGGTCCACAACATCCTTACCTATAGAGAAATCTCCTACTTGGAACCTCCTTGGCATAAAGGTTCCATTGTGTCTTTTAGGGCCTAGGTCTTCTCTATCCATCATAATGATCTGCCATAAGAATCCAATTATCCCCAATCTTTATGGGACATATTTTGGCATTATGTATGGAGGTTGAAGGCATGCATACACTCTCATAATAGAAAAGTTCTTAAAAATTAACATATCACCCCAATTTTGTTGAATTTCATTATCAAATACACGGGGTCTAAGCAATTTTCTAACAATTAGGGGAAATATGTCTCTCTCAATACCTAACATGTTCATTATTGGAGACACAAAATCACTATAAAAAGAAATGGAATTAGAGAAATGGTAATTTTTATCCCATAACCCAATCCAAAGCTGAAGTGGAATAGTAGGGCCAATATGATGTATCCAATATTGCAATAGAGGATCTGGTGCATCAACATGGAGTAGTGATTGAACTTGAAATTTTTTAGATCATTCTTTGCATTCATTAACTCAATGTGCATCATGTTGATTACGTGCCCTACATAATCAAACTCCTTATTGGTGTACAAGTCTTGGACATCTATAGCCATGACATAAATTTCAAGAGTCACTATCAAACCTCTATCTAGTCCAATGACTTTTTGTAGACCGTAGATGGTATACTGGAAATGGGGAATGAAAATCTGAATTTTAATTGAATCTGCAACCTTCATTTCCAACAATCCTGCCTCTTTCTTTTCTCTAGGAATATGCTACCTCATGACCCTTCATGTATAGTAGCTCTTTTGTCTCTTGAATAGGGCATCCTCTATTGCTAGGTCAATATCCATGCTCATAGGTCCCTAAAGGTCAAAATCCTGAATGAAATTCACTCTACCTAACATGCAGAGTATAGACTTTTCCTTCTTTTGGAAAGCTTGTGTCACATGATTGTATGCTTCAATCAGCACTTTTATCAGTTCTATATCCATGAATACCTTAGGTACTATAAATTTCCCAAGTTTTTATCCCATTGGTTAGAAATAGGAGGGCCCCTCAATCTGTTATTGTAGAAGAACATGAAGATCTCATACCCATTTGTATTTGGGAAGACAACATCCTTACAGAATGCATAAGGGTCCCTCCATTCATAAGCATTAGCTAATTGTAAATTCGAGGTTCCAAGAAATAGTTTCATCCATTCTTCAGCATATATGTTTGGCCTCTTTATTCTTGATTGCACACTCTTTTTGGTACTTCAACAACCTTAGGAGATCCTTGTTCTGCCATCTTTATGTATACTAGACTCTAATATCTTTTTCTGCACTTAAAGGTTTCAACTCTTTGTTTCTCTTCAACTCTAAAAAACTATGGATGCTCTATGAATGTTGAAGTGCTTAATGACTAGAACTATCTTTAATAAGCAACTCACCACCTACTCTATTAAAATCTCATCAGGAGCACATGCATGAAATTCCCCTTTTTAGAAAAGTGTCCCTTCCAACTTAGATTTGGTGGCGATCATAGAGAAAATCATTAACCTGTCTTGCCAACATGTCATTCTTTTATCCATTACGACCCCACAAGTTGTCTTTTTTTATCGCTATAAAAATATCATGGTATTTCAAAAATTAAGTTGGCCTAGTTCTAAAGTTACGTAAATGGTTCATCTAACCTTGTCTCAACTTCACTACATGAAAATTGGAAGCCCTTGAAATCCTTCTGAAGTTACACTCATAGTCTTCTTAACATCTTTGCAAGAGAAGAACCATGTAACAAACACTCAGATATTACCTTGCAAAGTCCCACACAAATCCTTTCATAACCTTAGGACCTCTTATTCTTGTAACTTTTTAACCTTTCTGAAGTTACGCCTAACCGCTAGATGCTTCTTTGTAACTTTGTAACTACCATCTCAAATAGCCAAGAAACCCTCATGAAGCTCCGCAAACCATTTGATTTTTACTATCGTATCAATGGAACTGAGTCTTGAAAATATTAATCTAACCATTGACATATTTCATAATTCTTTTGTGCTTTCCACATGGTATGCTACTTGCTTCTATCTTCAACTCCCCTGAAGTTACACACACCATTAGTTGGGTACTCAAAAACTATTACCAATATAACCATTTAACCATTGAGAAGTTGCACAACAACTAGGCGTAACTTTGTAACATGCCAATAGTTAGTTACTTTACCTTTTACAAAGTTATGCAAACCTCCAGGTGTAACTTCGGGACATTGAGATTAAACATAAGACTTAACACTTGAGAAGCTATGCATACCCCTTTCAAAGGATCAGGATTGTTTAACTGACTAAGGAAGCAAATGTTGAGATGTTACGAACATGTCTTGTTGTGACTTTGGAACTTTTAAAATAACATAGAAAAAAAAAAAGTGAAGTCACACACAATGTTGATAGTTAAGGCCAAACATTTTTCAACACCATGGGAACAACAAAGATAAAGAACTAGGAAAGTAATAGTAGCCCCACGACATGAATAAAGACCCTTCACTTAAGTGATCCAATAAAGTAACTAAGTAATAGAACAACCTAAGGGTTTTAATTTAGTAAAATAATTTCTTGAAACCCTATTAACATATTTAACCACATTTCTTCACTTCTAGGGCATAAATTAACAATTTCTTCAAATGTTTTTTGCACTTAATTGGAAATTTGACCACCAAAAGGGAAGAAGCAATTAAAGACACATTTAAATTGACCTTCAAGGGTAAAATATCCAATAATAACCCAAGTTACCTCATCCCAAAATATGGTCTCTCCTCCCTCTTATATTCATTTTGGAATTTAGTCAGATTCTTTCCATCATTAAGGAAAACAATGACACTTATCTTACCTCTAGACTTATTATATTCTTTATCTTTCTACCATCCACCCTTAACCCTATAGCTTCCCTAATAGGTTCTTGAATTATTTCAAAATTGACCTCACCAACAATCAATTTTCAACCCTTCCATGACCTTGCAAATTACTTTAATAAAACTAGATCAAACCCAGTACATAAAACCCCAATCTATATAAAGAGATACCACCTTCTTTACATATATATCATACCATAATATATTTATAACCACCTTCTTTACATATCTATCATACCATAATATTTTTATAAATATCATCAAAAAATGATGAATTAACACTATATTTATCACTCTAATGAGATACAACACCTCGATAACAACAATAACTCCATGCAAGAACTAGTGAAAACCCTTAGAGAAGTTACCAAAGCTAAAAATAAGTTTAATGCAATTATCAATATCATAGGGGTTAAACCAAAAATAATTATCACAATGTGATTTTGGAAATTGGTAGAAATGATATGATCCTTGAAGCCTACTAGGCATTTTGTCCTTGTTGGAAAATGTTAAGAGTAATTAGTATAATCACCTAATAAATTTGCTAATTATATCTATTATTACTTTATTCACTTAATCTAAGTTTAGGAGTGTCTTTTTGTTCTATTCATATTGAGATATTTATAGATCAATTTTATCCAATTCATATGATTAAGACACTTGTCATGATATTTTTTAGTGTTTTCTTATGACTTTCATCTAGGATTTAATATTTATGCTTTTATAAGCATTCATTGTAATCTATCAAGTTCATTTACAAGCTATTCTCAATATCATATTTTTATTTGGATCAATTCTCTTTCAAGGTTGTACAACATCAAAATATGGTCTTGTATCTTCAAATGTGACAAGTGTTTTTGTTTAATAGGCCGAATAATTGAGAGGGGGGTGAATCAATTATTCCCACACACTTTACAAAAAAATTTCTCTATTGGTAAAATATTAAACACTAGCAATAAAAACTCCTGATTTATTTGTTAAGAACATAAAACATCTATATAAAATGTAAACATGTAAACACCAGAACACCAACATAGAGAACACCAAGATTTACATGGAAAACAAAAATTGGGAGAAATCATGGAGAAGCTAATTATGATGAAATGAGAACATTGGTTAAGGTAACATCAGTTAAGGTGATTTGTACAAAGGCTCACTACTAGTTGTGCTCACTGTAGGTAAGGCTCACTGCCAGTCAGGATAACTACCCTTAAATATGAAAAGTCTCACTTCTAATACAAAGATAGATACAATGAAACAAGAACTGATAAACTTGCATCTGGATATGCATGAATAGTTCAACAATTAAGCTCTTTCACCGCAAATCACCAGTAGATCACCAATTGTCTGATCCATTGTTGATGGTATGTAAGAACTAATTAAAACTTCAATGTTCCATCTTAGGTATCACTTCTCACATACAACACTACCATATTTTTGCACTATATTTGTCACCATATACACCACACTTGCTACACACATATACAAAAAGGTTCTCCTTTATTTATATCAATATCCAATCATACATATGTTGGCTTCACACCAAAGGTGTGACAACCCCAATGCAAAGGAAATTACAATTACATTTAATACATAGCATTGATCCTAAATCTAGGACATGCATAAGAGATTTTACCAACACACTACATTACGACCCATAAAAAGGTCAGACTTAAGAAGTTATTGTTAAGCAACATTTTTACATGAGACAACAGCTAGGAATTTGGAATTAAAATTTCCCTCTTTGAAAGAATGGTTAAATCATGTTAGATTAGGTGAAAAACTAATCTCCCAAGAACACCTGCATGCATAACCCTATCACATGGAAGAAGCAAAGAACAAAAAGCAAGAAAATCATGGAGGCCAAAAAGCCAGAGACATCATATGCACATTCAAAAGAACAATCTATTATGAACAATGCATTGAGTTGCTGAAAAATACAAAGAGGGAATCCTTATAAAAGGATACCGAAACCCTAAAGAAGAAAACCCTAAAGAAATAAGAAGATGCCTAAGTCTAACTTAAGTGTAGAGAATAATAGACTAATAATTAAATAAATTAATTATTAGCTATAATATGACTACTCTAACACCCCCCCTTAAGTGTAACTTAGGGAGAAGCTAAACAACTAAGGACTAAAAGATGCATGAAAACAAAAATGCATGAAAGAGAAATGGGTCCCGGCAATAAGGCCTGATCAGGTACCCAAGTACAAGAAATAAACTAGATGAGGAAACAAAGCCTCCAATCTAGGGAATGTCCCAGAGAAAGGAACAAGAAAGAGCATGAAGCATCTCTGAAGCATGAAGCTACAAACACTATCAGAAGAAACTGCTGGAACCCCCACTGAAATAGTGCA
Organism: Chamaecyparis obtusa; assembly: GCA_027943335.1. Classification (NCBI taxonomy): domain Eukaryota; kingdom Viridiplantae; phylum Streptophyta; class Pinopsida; order Cupressales; family Cupressaceae; genus Chamaecyparis; species Chamaecyparis obtusa. The sequence continues at coordinate 385,098 of BSBK01008976.1, read as the reverse complement.
TGACCAGGTAGAGAAGACAAAGTCTGAAGAGCTGATCAATCGAAAAGGTGACCTCCACAAGTAGGAATGAATGAGTGTCTATATAGTAGATGAACCATCTCACCGAAATGCATAGGTGCCTAGCCACTTCATCTGCCTAGTACATAGGAACAAAAACTAAATACGTAGATCACTCAACCGAACCAAGGAAGCAATAGAACCAATAGGTGAACCCCCCCCATAATGCTGAATAGGGAGAGGGTGACAGGAACACTAAAATGCAATGCCAGAAACATCTGCAAGAAGAAGAATTAGGAACACCAACAGTGCAATAGAAGTACAAGCACAGGATAAAGGGCAGTGTCATAGACACACATCATGGGCTAATGTCATGGAAGGTACACTCACTTGACAAAGGTGGATGAGCACAAAAGGCAAAAAAATCATAACCCCCCATGACACTTTATAACTTAGTGCGAGTACAAACAAACACAAGGTGTACAAGATCTCAGATATGCAAAAGTAGGCATTTTATCTTAGTGCGTTTACAGAAAAAAGAATGCAATAGAAGAGAAGCATACAATGCTCAGAAGTCAGAAAGAAGAGTGAGCCAAAAGAGTAGAAGAAGAGATCCCAGGACTTGTAGAACCCAAGTAATCCACCAGAGTGTGAAAGTGCAAAACTCGGAGGAGAGAAAACCTGGAGCAAAATCTGGATAAAAGACCCCTGTAATTGAATAACTCACAGAACCAGCTTTCCAATGATATTTGGTGAGCCCAAAAATGAGTCCGGATGAGCGAGATATGGCTCCCGAAAGGCAAAAAATAAACATCACCTTTGATAGAAAAAAAACACTATCAAAACAATAGAGCCAAGAACTCTAACCTCCGTAATTGAAAAGATCTCGGAAAGAGCTTTCTGACGATATAAAGAAGTCCAAAAAAGACCTTTGTATGCTCAAGATATTGCAAAAAAGGCCCAGTTACCCCTAAAAAGAGAGCCCTAAAAAAAATGTGCAAGTTTTTTAAAAAAAATTTAAAAAGCATGCCTGTTGACATCATGATGATGTCAGCAGGGGGCCTGGGGGCTGAATCAATAAGCCCCTGGTCACGTGGGGACCAGGGGGCTAGCGCTAGGTGCTAGGGGCCAAGGGCTGATCCCCCATAGGACCAGCAGTCCGGTGGAGCGGTGGAGGCAGGGCTGTAGGCGGGCGGTGAGCGGCGGACTACGGCAGGGCTACGGGCAGAGCTAGGCCGGTGGGTGGCGGAGGGCGGTGGGGCTGTGAGCGGCGCTGGGGCGGAAGGGCCACGGGGCCGCAGTGTCTCTGCAGAGGGTAGCAGCTTTGTGGAGGCCGCGGGGTGGCGCCCGGGTGGCCGCCCCTCAAAAAAAAAAAAAAAATTTTGAAAAAAAATTGTCATCTCGATTCACGTGCCAGGCCGTACGGCTTGGTACCCAAAAAATTTTGCCTCAAATTGTAAAAGTGCCCAAAATGGACAAATTTTATATGGATTCTGGGGTTTTTGGACCTTCTGGACGCAATGGTGACATCCATTTTTGCTCAAAATACCTCCAAATAATAATGTCCTACAGAGAATACTAGAACTAAAATTTTTTGAAACCCTCCTGCTTTTGAATCACTTCAACAAGACACGAACAACGAGCAGCAAGATGGCTCTGATACCATGTTAGATTAGGTGAAAAACTAATCTCCCAAGAACACCTTCATGCATAACCCTGTCACATGGAAGAAGCAAAGAACAGAAAGCAAGAAAATCATGGAGGCCAAAAAGCCAGAGACATCATATGCACATTCAAAAGAACAATCTATTATGAACAATGCATTGAGTTCCTAAATACAAAGAGGGAATCCTTATAAAAGGATACCGAAACCCTAAAGGAGAAAACCCTAAAGAAATAAGAAGATGCCTAAGTCTAACTTAAGTGTAGAGAATAATAGACTAATAATTAAATTAATTAATTATTAGCTATAATATGACTACTCTAACACTCCCAAGTTTCCTTTTAGGATGGATCTCAACCGTCTAGATAGCTTAATTGAAGATAAATGTGAAACTGTTCACAAGGAGGCCTTTGCTGGTTCAATCTTGGAGAGGATGCAACAAAAAAATCTTAAACAAGTAATCTTTCTTTTTGTTATTTTTAATCTTTTAAATGAAATGCAATTTCCTAACATGCAATTTTAATTTAATATATTATGACCAATTTCTTAGAAAATGGGGAAGATTAAGATAATGAGAATTAAAGAAAATTGTAGAAAGAAAATCATAATGGACATAAACCACCATTACATAACCTTGTGAATTAAAAAATCACGAAAATGGAGAAAAACCCACAAAACATAGATTAGAATTACTCACAACCCTAGCTTTGGAGATGCACTCATCAAAGGAAGTTAACACCAATGTAAGATTTGTCAAAATTTATCAAATCATGAAGCTAATACAAATGTACACACACATGAGACCAATTTATCTTGAAGGCACATATGAACCATTTTCCCAATAATTCGTCACAACAAGGTAATGCAGAAATGATAAACACCAAACTAATAGATTCACATATTAGAATCACCATACACTCAATTAGCTCTTTGAAATAAATGAATGAGAAAACACACATTCAAGAACTTCACTAAGATAGGAGAAAACTTCACACCATGATTGAAGAACCAATTGTAGATAGTTGTATAGAAAAATTAATCAACCTTAATTACATTGATCTAATACAATTTATAGAACTTCACCTTTTTTTTAAACAAGAAACTCATAGCTAGGGTTTTTTGCTATGAAACAACTGAAAAAAAAATTTCTAAACCAAAACAAATTGAAAGAAAACTACTCCTTGGGAAATTCTAAACCACCCAACATGGATCTAATCTATGTGCATTATTTTTTACAATAAGGAAACAAGCTAATCCTGCCAAGAAAACAAGAGATCATAGCTAGAGTTCCATTGCTGATTAAACTGAATTCTTCTTCAAAACTTGGAGTCCTTCCTTGGGATCTTCATCAAAACTCTCTATCATGATTAAAATTGATTGATAACCTCAAAGTGATAAAAAAACAACCCCAAACATGTAGGCAATCTAACCCATAACTAGCTCTTCAAGACAAAAACTCTTTGGCAAAATGACCCAAAAATTTTGGACCCCAACCCTAACTCTGAAAAAGAGACAACCCAAAAATAGACTAAGTCAAACCTTACCACTCCTCAAAATTTTGGATTTTCAGCATTTGAAAGGTCAAAAATATGAACTGGAAAAAATGGCTAAGTGTCAAAAGAGTCCCTCGCTACAAAATTTGACAAAGTCCAAAACTGAACACTTAGTCATCTAGAAGGATTTATGGATGAGCCTTTCAGAGCCTTTCTACTATCTCTTGTACTTCTTTGAAGTCCGCCATTTGGATATTCTCAAGTCTTTGTTGTTGTTTCTCCCTAAAAGAGGCCAACTCAGTAGAAAAAGATTTAATCTCCTCTTTGCATCCCAACATATTCTGCATATCCTCCTTTTGATAAAATATTTGTTGGAGGTCTTCCTTCATTTTTATGCCACCCAAAATTCCTACAAATTGTTGCACAATATTCTTTATTGGGTATATCATGTGGTCATTTTCATCATCAAAAACATTGAGATCTATCCCCTCAAAGAATCACTAAATTTCTTTAACCAAGGCCATTATTTCCTCCTATTTCTTACTCACTTTATTTTGACACATCTGATAAACTTTCAAAGATCAAGCTATGTCTTTTACTCATGTTTCAAAATTATCTAGTTCAGACCCCTCATAAACATTCACCAAAAAGGGGAAGCGTTGCTTCCTTATTATGTTAAGGTTCTTAAGGACCTTTTTCCATTTCACTATTTGCATCTCCAATACTTTTTTATCTCCCATCATATCCACCAATTTGGTGAGCTCTTGAAGAATGCCTCTGAATGGTTCAAAATTGCTTGGATAGCCTATATTTTCAACAATATAGAACAATAGGTCCCATTGACCTGAATAATCTAGAAGCCTCTCAATGGGACCTATTATTTTGAGAATGAATCTTTTCACAGCTTCATTTTGTTCTATCAAAACTTTAATTTTTTCCTTATCCTTGTCCATGAATCCCAAGGCATGTTTCAGACCAAGTGTAGCCAATGTTTTAATTCCTTCCTTGGTATGCTCACCTAGATCAACTTCTTTAAAAGTATAATCCTTAGGAGTTATCTCTATAACACTTGCCTCAATTTTTGGTATGACCACATGTGCCTTCCACCAACCCCTATGATCCTAAGTGATATATGAATGTGTTCTTTCTTAGGCACTAGATTCTGCCTCATGGAAAGTTTGACCTAATATATCCATGTCATTGTCTTCTTCCTCATAGTACACCCTTGTCCTTAGTTGTATTTATTTGGTAAACTAGGTGGGTTTGGTGAATGTGGTTATTGGCTCATATGGAGCAACCAACACTAAAGTCATTCCCCTTTGTTCGTGAGATTCTTCTTCAAAATCTTATTCTCTCTCCATGACTTCTCTCTCTTTTGAATTTTCTTCCCTTCCTGCTTCCTCCTCTCCTTCCACTGATTTATCTTCTATCCTATTCCCATGAGGAGTAGTGATCTCATCCATTTCTAACTCTTTTTGTTGTTATTGCACTTATTCAATGGTCAAATCAAAGGAAGGTATGGTATGAGAAGATAGAGAAGTACAAAAAGTTGGTGGAGAAACTAGTGTAGGAAGTTGGGTAGGACGTGGATGAATAGGAGCTTGATTTTATGGTGGAGGAGTTGGTACGAGAGGTTGTACTAGAGATAGAGGAGTTGGTGTAGGAAAAGCTATTAGGGGAGTTGGAGATGGAGCTTGTATCAGAGTTTGAGGAGTAGCTGTGTGAACCAATGATGGGTCAACTTCACTATCCTTTTCCAATGGGAATCCAAGTGCAGGATCTTCTTGGTCTACTTTCTTTGTCTTCTCTTCTAGTAAATCTTGCATTGGTCCCTCTTATACTTATTTTGGCTCTCCTATTGTTTGATGCATTGGTATTTTAGGCTCCTTATCATTTGTTTATTCTTCAACTATTTTCTCAATGCTGGGGGTAGTAAACTAATATTAAGGATGAGAAAAGGGAAACAAAAACTGTTCTTCAAAAATTATTTCTACAGTTGGCACTGGTTGTTCCAAAATTTATTCTTTAAAACTAGGGATGTCCTCAAAATCAAAAACATATAATTCATCGGCACCAAGGGACTCTCATGGATCTATTTCATCCTCCTACACTCTTATGTCAATATCAATTGGAGGGATCTCCTCTCAAAAAATCATTTTCTTAGAGGTTGTCCCTGATCAATTTCTTCCAAATAGGGGTACATCGTCTTCCTCCTCTTCATCTTATTGCATGGTTTCTAACACAGGGGATGCATAAGATTTATTTTTTTTGTATACTTTCCTCTTTTCCACCCCAGTTGTTCTGGGCCCTATAACCTTTATTGTTGGGGACCTTTGTGGAGAAGATGTTTGTCCTTGGACACCATATGACATAGCAATAGGTGGATAAATACTCCTTGTCATCTTGGTTTTAGCTGGCTTTTCCTTTGGATTAGAACCATAAATAGTCAGTTGTCCATGCCTATAGACTATTTTAGGCTTTTGAGGGGTTGCCCCTTTAAATTGAGGTAATAGTACCTTTTCCCTTTTTCTTTTCTCCCATTTAGAAAATAGGCCATGTTGCTGCTTAATAGGTACGAGATCTATTTTGAATGGTCATTTAATCCAATCTTTGGTTGTTTTAATTACATTTCTAGCCTTGAAGTCAATGTCATCATTTTCCTCTTTATCAACTTTTTCTTTTAATATGGACCTTGTGTATATCTTATCCTCATTATAAAGTGGGTCTAGAATATATTCAAAATCAACCTCCCATACTTTAGATGGGATGCAGAGGAGTAGAGAATCTTGTGCTATTTCTAGATTCATCTGGCAGTAGTCTCAGATTCTAACATTATAGTCATCTGTGCCATTCATCCAGTGATCCTCAAAATGTGGCTCATGAAGAAAGTACCTTCCCATAATGTGGTTTTATGTGCCTATGGGGTCAAATCTTTTTCTGATCAAATTGAAATATTGCAAGGGGCACTTGTCCCACTCAAATGCTAGAGATTTACACACCTTCATATCCTGAAAATAATGTGGGCCGATGGAAATGGGAAAGTCCCAACAGTGCTTCTTATTATGCTTGATATTCTCATAAGTGTTAGAGAGTTGTCTGGCCATCTCTAAAAGGATTATCTAATCTCATCAATACCTTGAAATATTTTTTGGAGTTAGAGTGCTTCCCACCACTCTGATGTAAGTGAAATTCTAGAATTGGATATAATAAGCGCTCAAGGCTTTTACTTTAGCAACAACCTCTTTAGAAAGTCTCTTTGCATAATCTCCTTCAATGGTGTAGATGATTTTGAAGATGGAAGAATCATTGATAATCATGTATTTTGTGTTGTCTTCACCCAAGTGTTCTTTTCTTACTATCTATGCATATACAGTGAAAGGCTAAGCATTAGGTTGTCCCATCCCTCCTACTTTTATTAAGCCTAGATAGACTTCCCTAGCAACTAGTAGGTATATGATGTATGAAGTCATATAGAAATCAAGATCATTCTTCACTATGGACAATTATTTGTATAGGTTGTTGCTAAGGATAGTGGCCCAGTCCAATCTATCTCATCTCCCTTTAATTCTTTCAATCATCAAGATCATCCATGGTTCAAGTTGGATAGATTTGGGAAGGCCATACAGTATACTTATCATGGTGACTGAAACTTGGATGTCATCTTTCAAATATCCTATCCTCATGTCTATTCTTTCCAGCTTGTTTTTGGGAAGAGGTTGCACTAGGTACTCTCGATTGACAATTTCATAGGAAATCATTATGTTCTCACTAAACCATTGCCGATCTTTATCCATAGAGAAATAATAGAATCTATCAAAACCTTCGGGTAGGTGAAAGACATCTTGAATTTTGTTCAGTCTTACATCAAGGGCCACATCATGTGTTGTATTCTTCACTACCCTTTCATCAGGTACATAATATTGTGCGAGGGATATGATCTGGTCTAACGATAAAATAGACACCAGATGTGCCACAACATTGACTAAGCTTGAAAATACCAAAGAAGTGCAATCATTAGAGATCCCCTCTTCCTTGATGCACCTTGTCAAAAACTCATTCCAGTCTACATTTCCTATGTCAGTATATGTTATCTCACTGTGTAGATTCCCAACCTTTGATGGAACATGGTATCCTTTGAAAAATAACTTCATGGCTGGTGACACATTATTTTTCGGCATTCTACAAGAGAAAAAAGAAACTAATCAGTAAAATATTACTAAAATCATCAAGAGTTAAGCAAAAAATGTGATGAAGATCCTAGATAATCAAACCTAGAAAATAGAAATCACAATAGAATACTTAAACTCTATTTTCAGGGTTTTGGGGGTGCAGACACTGACAAAAATACTAGCCTCTGACAAGCCAAAAGAGAAAAAAGGTCTTGGTATGTGTATTTAAAGGTAGTTCGATGTTTTGGAATTTGGACTTGATTTAATTTGTTGAAGGTCAAAAGGTCGAACATGCAAAAAGAGATCATGTTATCTCCAGGGTTGGTGGAGTTTGGGATTTTAGAGTTTCAAAGGAATCTTTGTTTCACAGAGGCTGAAAGGCAGACAATGTGAAAGGTTGAAAAGCCAAAGAAAGATGGTAGTTTGAAAAAGTTGGGAAAACCTCAGCGGATTGGAAATGGCATGATCTTTCGATCGCCAAAATGCCAAAAGAGATATTTTGGAAACTTGGCGACAATTTATGAAAAACATTCAAGTGTTTGGAGATCAAAATGTTGAAAGGAAAGAAGATGACTACGGAAGATGGAAGGAAGAGTCCTTTTGCACCCTCACAAAGAAAAGGTGATCTCAAAATTGAGTAAGTTGTAACCCAACCAACTGACAAAAAACAAAGAAACAGAGATAAAATGTAGAGAAATAACAAAACCCTAGGCTAGAAAAACCATAAACAAACCCTAAACTAAAAGATGAAGAACAAAAACAAAAAAAGGACAAACCCTAACCTTGGAAGAAACTAAGGAGGGGAGATGAGAAATAAGCAAAGATGTAGCGATGAGTGGAATATCCTGAAGAATTTGGAACACCCATGTGCATGAAGGAAGTCACTCTACGAAAGCCCTAGATCAAAACACTCAAAAATAAAAAATAAAAAATGCAAAAAAAGTCGCTTAGGTTGCCTTTTATAAACCCCCAGTGAAAGATGACATCATCCTCTAGTTTTGCAATACCGAAGGTTCATCATTTTGGAGTTCTAGGGTTTCAGACATTCAAAATTTTAGGGATTCCTCGTCTGTCTGAAATGCTGAAAGACCAGGCTTCAACTTTGGGTATGGGGTTTTTTGGCATTTTGGACCTCCATAAGTTAGAAAACCCAAAAGAAGCCTAAAACTGTGAAAAGAGAGAAGTCTCAAACTTTGACAAGTGAGGACTTTGGCATTTCAGAATTTCAGAGGTCCAAAAACCTCTAAAAGTTTGAAAGTGCAAAAGTGCAAAAAAACACTTAGAAATTTCGGTGGAGAAAGTTTTGCTATGAAAAAACAACAAAAAAAAAAGACAAGAAAGAAAACCAAAAGGCCCTGAGGGGAAAAAACAAGCAAAAAGAAGGGGGGGCCTTGGCCAAGTGGCCAAATAGGGGTGCATGTTGTGGAACCACAATAGTTATAATACATATTACATTTTCTAAGGACTTCTACAACCAAGACCCAAAGATATAATCATTGATATAAGAATCACCATTATACGTAGTATCCAATATACCAAAAACATTTTATGAACTTGCACAACTATCTAGATACCTGTAGAAACATTGTAGCCAACACAATCACCAGAAACTGATAGAATAGTCTATGTAAAACTAAACACTGAAAGCATGTCAGTGCACCAAAAAAATAGACCATGAGTAGGACAATGTACACTTCCAAGGAACACCATGGACACCAAACTTTTCATACTAAACTTGACCTGTGTATAATCAAAAATCTTGTTGCATAACCGATAATCAATAGGAACATAACCAAAACTACCAACAACTAACTGATACCACTAGAGTGTTAGTATGTAGGTTTTGACATCAATGAAAATAAATTCTAGCAACAACTCAATAAGTCTAATAGTATCCCACTTTGGCATTGATGGAAAAACAATGAAACTCCAAAAACTCAAAAACTACCCCTAAGTAAATGCAACATATATTCTCCTTTTCTCTCCTAATTTTTTCCACAATAGAAAGGGGTTAAAAATACTAACAAATAAAACTCAAATTAATACATAAGTATTAATATAAAATACCTTCTTATACTTCTCTTTTAGGGTAGAAATCTCCTTCTTCCACTCAACAATTTATGCCACCATCTGAGCACACAAACTAGCACATTCCACCAATTTGTCAAATGATTTCATCCAGTAAAAAGATTGAAAATGCTATGAAAAATCCTCTACATCAGTTAGGATGCCATAAGCCAATTCCAACTGGACCTCAATGATGTCTTTCACTATCCAAAATTTTTTTATTAGATCTTCTCTCTATCTCTGCAATAATAACCACTATGTCTAAAGTTCACTAACTCTGATTCTTTGTTTTCCATCTTGATCCTTGAAAACATCATATGACTTTCCAAGATCATTAAATTCTTTATCAATTACTTCATTCTACCCTCTATAATTATCTACAATAGCAGGCCACCAAAGACAATACCTGAAAATATCAGTAATCTCCTTCACACATTTCTTCATCTCACCGATAACTCCAAAGAGACTCTATTTTGCATTGTTACACTTCTTTACTATAGATTTTTTCACCATTAGTTATTCTTCTCCAAACTACAATAACTCAATCTCAACATCCATTATTAACTCAACTGATATCATACCATACACACTAGAAATTGTAACCTTTCTACTGATCAAGTGACCAGTCAGCAATTTTGTCACCATTTTCTTGTCCTCCAAAGAAAAATGGTCCACAAACCATCAATCTTACCATACTCATCATTCTCCAACTATGTTCTCACCTTAATCGAAACTATATGCATAGACTTTCCTAAAGAGGGAATAAATCTCTCCATATCTTCTACCTCTTCTTCAACTTTCATCTTGTCTGCAACATTTTCCTCTTTGACTTTATCTTCTTCCTCATCTTTTCCTTTCTCACCAGTCTTTAACTTCTTTGGTTCAAGAGATGAACCACTGATAGTTTCTTCCAAATACTTTTGACTAGATGAGGAACCCTCCTCACCATGACTTGCAGGCATAGCACCAAAAACAACCAGCCCAGAATAAATATACATTTATAATGTAGAAAAGTATACCTTGCATGCACTCACACTATCCTCCAAGAAACTCAGATATCTACAAATATGCTTACCGATAGGAATGATAGTCCTCCCCTCAAAGTTATCATTTTTCAATAAAGATTTTTTAAATTAGAATATAAATAATGAACCAAATTTAAATGCATATCTATCTTAAACTATCATTTTTATATTCACAAGGAAATTGTCCAGCAACATTTTACACAAATCCATTTGCACATTCTCCTTCACAATCTTGCATGAAATATACATATCTAAAGCACAACTTGAACCTTATAGATTCTAAAACTGAATTTTGTAGGAAACACCATAAGAAATATACCTTATAATTGGATCTTCAATAGTATCTGTAAGCAATGCATGTTGATCCTGAGAAATTTTTGTAAGAAATTTTACCTCCTAATAACTAATAGACTTCTTCTTGGGTAAGTTGCTAATACTGCATAATCTAGTAATTGCCATAATTACTTCTTTTTATACCACATATGGTTTGTCAAGCATTAAGGTTTCTCCATAAAACTAGCTTAGCAAAAATGGAATAAACTCATTGTCATTACACTGCATAAACTCACCCCAAATGTCAAGTCCAAGATTCATGATTCTCTGCATATCCTCCATAGGCAATTTGAATTCTAATTTTTTCATATGACTATGATTAAACTCATTTAACTCAACCTTTCCATCTTCTTTTCTATGGATGCACAAACATCAGACTTGGGTGCTATAATCCCTTCAAAAATATTCTTCCACAAGCTCTCTACAAATTTTCAAAAAAAAAAATCATGCTATAATACCAAATGTTTCAAAAGTTCTTCCTTTAAAGCCATGAAACATCACAATTAATTTTCCAACCAAAATTTAAATATCATTGATGTAACTTGGTCATTTTGTGCACATCACATCAATCGATCAATAACCACATGTATTAACTATCCAATCATCATACCGAAGACATGTTGATATCACCTTAGGGCAAGGGAGTGTGTGATTTTTTATATTAAGTACTCCTCCTAAGCCCAAGCATTCAACTCAGTTGTTGGTAGAGCTAATATTAGGATCTGGTACCACCAAAATTTCCACACCATCTGACCTTTTCCTCCATTATGTCCTCTACTTATGAGCTCCATTAGATTCTGCAACATGATCATCATTTCCAATATTTACCAAAACACTATCAAATCTGCATAATTTTGAATAATGACCAGTCTGTCCATATTTAAAACAATTCACACTTATTTTTCTAGGTCTCACGTATTAAACTTCAGATTTTCAATAACTAGCCTTGTGATCAAAACTGTGACACACATAGCAATTTCCATTAAAGATATTAAGCATTGTATTCTTTTATTCTTGATCTGAAACTTGACTCTTACATTGACTTTGTTTGAGGCTAATTTTATGACAATTAAAGCATTGAATCTTCTTCTTCTTTCTCATCTTACAATCTACTACCTTATGACCAAATTTTTTGCAAATATAACAATAATCATTGAAAGATAAATACCTTTGATAATTTGGTTGTCTTACTGGAGGCCTTTTTGTAGATGTGTTCTGATGTTTTTCCTCACTCATTACCTTGACCTTTACATCATCTTCATTCACCTTTTCCTTTCATTTATCCTTCTTATTTGAATATTCACCAATAAACACTACTGCTTCTTTATCATTATGACCTTTCTGAGGGGATAATAATTGATCCAAGATAGTACTGCTCTCACATGCATTTGTTTCTAACCTCAACTTCTTGAATTCCAATTCTAACTTTTTATTTTATTCTAAACTCTTTCTAATCATCTCCTTGAAGTTTTCTTCATTCTCTTTCCATTCCTGCATTTCTATTCTAGTTCAATTCTTGCTAACCAAGAATTCTTTGACTTTTATTTCAATCCAAATTTGATACCTTCCTCCCTTCGGGTCTTTTCATGCATCTTCCTCTCAAGATCAACTATATTTTATTTTAGTTCTTGATCCAGATTTGCATCATTGTCATTTGATTCTTTCAATTCCTTCAGTTCTTTTTCTAGACCAACAACTCTATCATTTGATTCCTTCAACTCTTGACTGGCCTCTTTGTGCCTTTCTTTGAACCTCTTAATCTTATCTCTTAATTTCACAATGCAAGCATTTTCTTCATTCATATTTTCTTTCATCTCCTCATTTTTTGATTTAGTACTTCCAATATCACTCATCATGATTTTCCAATCTTCTTCAATGTATAATTTTCCTTCCATCTATTCAAGCAACCAAGATCTCCCTCAAGTGCTTAAACTATATCTACAAGGAACCAAGCTTTGATACCAATTGTTGAACAAGATGAATAACTAAGAGGGGTTTGAATCAGTTATTCCCACACACTTTACAAAACTTTTTCTTTGTCGATAAACTATTAAAGACCAACAATAATAACTTTTGATATATTAGTTAAGAACATAAAATATCTATAGAAAATGTAAACATGTAAACATAGGAACACTGACATAGAGAACACAAGATTTACATAGAAAACCCAAACTGGGAAAAACCGTGGAGAAGATAATCCTCATGAAATGAAAATATTGATTGAGGTGACACTAGTTAAGGTGATTTTTACAAAGGCTCATTTCCATTTGTGCTCACTGTAGGTAAGGCTCACTTCTAGTTGGGATAACTACCCTTAAATATGAAAAGGCTCACTTTCGATACAAAGATAGATACAATGAAACAATAACTAATAAACTTCCATCTGGATATGCATGAATAGTTAAAAAATTTAGGTTTTTTACCACAATCACTAGTAGATCCCCATCTATTTGATCTAGTGTTGATGGTATGTGAGCACTAATTAAAAATTCAATCTATCTTCTCAAATATCACTGCTCACAAACAACACTGTCATAGGTTCACACTATATTTTTCACCACATACACCACACTCACTACATAATATACAAAAAGGTTCTCCTTTATTTATATCGGTACCTGAACATACATATGTCAGCTTCACACCAAATGCGTGACAATGCCAATGCTAAGAAAATTACAATTGCATTTAATACATAGCATCGATCCTAAATATGGGACATACATAAGATATTTTACCAACACACTACATTATGACCCACAAATAGGTTACACTTAAGATGTTACAATACATATTATATTTTCCAAGAACTTCCACAACCAAGACCAAAAGATGTAATCATCGGTAGAAGAATCACTATCATACATTGTAGTCGATATACCAAAAACATTTGATGAGCTTGCACAATTCTCTAGATACTTGTAGAAACATTGTAGCCAATGAAATCACTAAAAACCAATAGAATAGTCTATGCGAAACTAAACATCAAAAGCATGCCATTACACCAAAAACAAATAAACCATGAGTAGTACATTAATGTACACTACCAAGGAACGCAAGGAACACAAAATATATTCATACTAAACATGTCATGTGTATATCGAAAACTCTTATTACATAACCAACAATCAACAACCACATAGCCATAATTGCCAAAATCTAACTGATACCGCAAGAGTGTCAGTATGGAGGTTTTGACATCAATGACAATAAATTTTGGTAACAAATCAATTATTCTAATAGTTTTGATTATAGATGATTTCTTGTAGTTGTGGGGTTAAATATCAACTCCAACAATAAATAACCTCAATTAATTGTAGTACGAGGCCTATTATATCTGAGAAGTCATTATTAGGAGAGTTACAAAATTGAGCTCTTCAATAACAAAATATTTTGAAATTATCATAAAGGTGATATTCAAGTCAAATAAGGTCTTCCAACCAAAGGAAAACCCATCCAAAGGACATGGAGAATGAAAATTTTTATTCCTTTCTTAATTATCCATTGTTGATACATTTTAAACTTCATGTTTTAATAATGAGATAATTACTTCAAGTAGATCAAACATGTTACACTAGCAATTTGACCCATGAACTTAGAGTTTCCATTAGCCATAATATCAACATCACTATATAACCTTCTCTATAAATGTAGTCATACACATATTTAGATAAAATATAAGACTAAACACATTTGTTTCTAATTTAGTGAATACATAATGTTGTTAAATATAATTAAAAAGATATTTATAGATGCATCTTAATATATGAAGTTTTGAATCAAGATAAATAATACAATGAATCAAATACAAGTACAAAGATAATTCATAAATACACCTTATACATAAAATTTTGAGTTAAAAAATTTATTATAATTTAAAAGTGTATTTAATTTTAATAAAATTAATCTTCTAAACAAATAAAGGTATTAAAGACACCCTTTGATGTCAATTATAATAATGGATTGATGTTATTTTGAAAAAATAATTTTATTTTTTTAGATGCGTGTTATATAAATGAATAGTGAAAACATAAAAAATAATTAAATATTTTTATAACAAAATAAATATAAAATTGAAGACAATCAAATAATAGAAACCTCATTTTCAAATTAAATTATAAAATATCATTAAAACATAATAAATGAATGTTTGTTCTTTAGCATATAATATTAAATAACTTGAAAGTGATGAGAGGAGGAGGAGGAGGAAAGAGACATTGGAAGGTATTTACAGGGAGGAAAGATGCCTTTCAGACATGGAGGGATCGGGGCCTACAATGAGTAAGTCTTCAAAATCTAATAAGGGAAAGTGAGATACTGAGAGGGGGGGTGAATCAGATATCTACTTATAATTCCACTTTGACATAAATTTCACTTGCATATCATAAACATCAAATTCAATACTGAAATAGATCTAACAATCTAACTTCATCCATGAAATTGAAACACATAAAACAAATATTAAATATTGTATAGATGTTGGCCAAAATGGTTTACCTAAGTGTTTGTGCCATAACAAACACATATGTCAAAACTGGCTTTCTTGACTTATGAAGTCTCTAACACTCGGCATTAGTTGTTCTTCATATACTGGTGCTCGGCACTGACACTTCCATACAACTCGGCATAAATTGCTCAGCTATTACTAAAGTACTCAGTGACCTATGTCTTGCTCGACAATAACTACTGCTTGGTGAATGTACAAGTTTATCCATGACTCGGCCTTTACAAGATGGCTCGATTGCAGTGATGACCGACCAACATTGCCTAGAAAATGACTAAGTGCTAGACACTAATGGACAAAAAAACTTAGGGATCAACAATCTCCCCCTTTGACATTAGTGGCAAAAACACTTTGTCATGATGTTTACATTACAGCAAGAGTACTTAGTAATATGAATACTCCCCCTAAGACTTTGACTCAGTCTTCATAAGATTCTACATATATATACATAAGACTCTTTGACATACAACTCTATATATACATTACAAAATAGTATGTCATACCTTGATATACATTCCTCAGTGTATTTTCATTTCACTTCCCTTAGTCTTCCTTCATTTCCCCCATTCTTGTCATTCCCTGTTATTTATGTCGCTATCATGGCATGTCATTTCCCCCTTGTTTTTATTACTTGAAGTTCTTGGAGTGTTGGGGTGAGAAAATACTTACCCACAACTGGTTTATGGAGCTGCAGTATCATACCTAATGCATTGTCCCATCCTGACATGACAGACTCCAAAACTTGTATCTTTATTTTTAGCTAGATAGCTAGATCAACTAAGCTCTCAAAAAAAAGAGAGATGAGGGTCTCTCTGGACTCACTCCTTTTTTGTTGATAATTCCTTCTGGATGACCTCCAGATGAGGTGTTAACATTGTTTGTATAGAAATTATCTTAGCTCTTATTTTCCCATCATTAGCCATCAACTCAGCTAACCTCCCTTGTGCATGAAGTAATCTAGTGAAGTCAATGGATTTGGAGCTTGCATCCATGCTTAGTGAATGACCAGTAGACTTCAAGTCAAGTTGTAATTTGTCAATCAACTCTTGATTGTCCTTAGTGAAGTCTTCTACATTACACAATTTCTTGTATAGAGAATGAACTTTTTGCACAACTTCTAAATTAGTCACTAAGTCAAAAAGTTCTACCTGTTTTACTGCTATTTCGGTGGAGACCTTTTCAAGTACCTTGGTCTCAAACTTTATCTCTGACCACTGCATGAGTTTTTCATTTTCCTCACTATCATCACTATTCACCTTCTTAACAAGTTAAATGAGTTGTTCCAAGATAGGTGCAATGTCATTCACATCATCCATTTCAAAAGCTTCAATAAACATACCTTTAATTTCATGCAAGACTTGTTTTTGTTGATGCTCTTTTCTTAACTCTTCTTGCTTGCTTTTCTTCTTCAAAAGATCCTACAAGATCTGTATTTTCTCATAAGTTAAGTTATTAGTGTCCCACTTAGGAATCACTATAACTTCATCGAGTGTAACCTATGTTCCTAGAGATTTCTCCTTTTTCTTCTACAATTTCTTCTTATGTGTGTTTCCACTCAACATCTGTATTAGAGCTTTAATAGCCTCATGTTCCTTAGGCTCTAGATTTTTCTCAGTTGCCTCCTCTTTTATTTTCTTCTTTTCCTCCATATGAGGACTTGTTATTAGTAATGCATATTTGTCTACGTGATCTTTCAGACTCTCTTCTCCTTGATCTTTCTTACCTTCCTCGACAGATTCACTCTCTATTGTTATTATCGACTTGTCCTATTTTTTGGCACTGGTACTCTGTGAGACTTGTGGTTCAACTATGACCGTATGAGATCTTATAGGTGTAATGTCAATAGTTGATGTACTCTCAATCCTTGGATAGTCTTGTACCTAAATTAAAATGGGATTGGTGCATGGCAGAAATTGATCTGAAGATGCCTTGACAAGTATTTGATTCTTAATTTCTTCCTCAGTTAATATGTTAATTTTGATTGGGGTATCCTCAGTGATATCCACAATCATGATCACATCATGTGATCCACTCACTTCTACTTTATGTCCTTATTCTCCCTCTAAATTTTGAGGTTCATCAATGTCTTCCTTATTATCTAACTCCACTTGACTGGATGTACCTTCACCCAGTTGTGAACTCTTCTCAATGATTATTCCAATAATAATCTTCCACAACCTAGTGCTTTGCTAAACAACATCTTCAACCTTATGTTGTAAAATATAATAGGCCCAGAGCTTGGGTACAAACCTATTTCTCTACTGTTCCATATATATCTTTATGTACTATGGGGATAGATTTGGAATGACTTGAGCTAGCGTACTCTCCCTTATCTATTTTTCTATCATCATGGCATACTACCATTTATGATCAATTATTTTATATAGCTCTTCAGGGATGGGATTCCCCATCTGTAGAGGTTTCATCTTGAATGTGTACAACATCTCTAGCATTCCCTCTTCCACTTTCTCTTTGTCATCTTTTTTTAACTTTTCAAATTTGATTTTCTTGAAGCCTACTAATCCAGCAATGATTTTGATATTGTGGCATATTTCATCCATACTCAATTAGATGTCTTTGTGATGATACTTTCACCTTTTTATTCTCATCAATATATATCTCTTCATCATGATCATCTTTTTCCAAGATTAACTTCCTTCTTGGTTTCTTCTTGAGGTTACTTGGCACAACCTTAGTTTGAACTAGTTTTATTTTGCCTGATGTTGGTGTCTTTCTCTGGGGCTTAATAGCTGTGACAGTACAAGTTGCCCTAGTTCTCAGTCTAAGTACTACAGAAGGAGTGTGATTTTTATTTTATGCATTTTTCTTTTACTGGGCTCGGCAACTGATGCCTTCTTGCCCTTCTTTTGGATTTTAGTATCCTCCTCATCACTTCCTTCAAACTCACTAGACTTATCTTCTCCTATTCCTTGAGTTAGTTCAAGAGGGACATTTTTCTCTTCTCCTTATCCTAGCATCTTTTCTAGGTTCTTAACTAGTTTCTTCCTCTTTTTCTCCATGGTTGTTGACTTTAATCCCATAGTTATCTTAGACTTATCTTCTTCATAAGTCCTAAAATGTTTAGCCTTCCTATCAATTTATTTAGCTAGTAAAGTGGTTATGGTTATTGTTGTCTCATCTACATTAACCTCATAAGGTAATGGCCTAAGCCATTCTATTCTTGATATGATTGTCTAAGCATAAGTATAATTAGTATCCACTAGGAAGCATAAGTCATTGTAGTGCTTCTCCACTAGGGATATAGGGATCCTACTCCTCTTTCTCATTTTATTTTTGAATTCTACAAAGTAACTATCCATAACACTCTTAAAATTTTCTCCTAACTGATCAACAAACTCATTTATCTGCTAGGTAACTAGTCGGTCCTTATTCCATACAACATCTCCAATTGTAGGGAAACTATTCTAAATATAGAAGAATAAATAAGTGAGTAGAGAACTGAACTTACACATTGAATTCTTGGCTTTTCTGATTGAATTAAGGTTCTTGTCAAGCTGGGTCAATTGTAGCTCGACAAGATCATAAGTGTGATATTTCTTCACCATCTTCCATGCTTGATCGACTGCAATTTAGGGAACAATGTCTAACCTGCTAAATTGATAGAATTTGTGAGCAATCACTCTCACTACAAAATCTATTTCTAGATCAGTGATTGTGGAAATATTCATCCCTCTTTTATTCCACATTGCCAAAGTGTTTGATTGGATTATTTCTTTACTCTGGCATCTCATTGTTTTCTTCCCTATTAGACTAGGGTAATCGGTGACTCAATGTATCATCTCCTTAGTAATCTTGACCGGTCCATCCTCTAGCCATATCTTCATGTCATGAACTCTTCTTAACATAATTTTAATCCCTTCAACCTTAAAGTTTTGTGGGAAATCGAGGGCATGCACTAACCCTTTCTCAGCAATTTGCTAATGTTCAACCTTCAACACTTCATTGTTGCATAACTTGTTATATGCCCCCCTTAGCTCTTAATCTCCTATTTCTCCAATTTTACACATGTAGCATGAGCACATCATTAATTATTAAGACCTTAGGTGGGATCAATGATAGGGCACCTGTGAGATCTCTCTTCACTACACTTTCTGGAACTACTTGAAATTTATGTGGTTTGCATGCATCATTCCTCACAACTTGAACATTCAAAACTTCTTTTCCTTTATTCTTAGCTACTATAGATGAAGTAGATGCCATATCTCTAAAATCTAGGGTTCAAATTATGAATTTGAGTTACCCGGTAATACCTTGTTCCAATAGTGCTTTTTAATTTTTTTGACAATGCGCTGTAAAGATCTTCACAAATTTCAATTAGCGCAAATAGCTCTTTGTTAATCGCCTTGAAATCTCTATGCAACTTCTTAAATCGCTAGGTGAAATGAGAATAAATGGTAACATTGGCTTTCTAGACCTCAAACGATTAGATTAGGGCTTCATTTAATCACTAGTACAGTTGAGCCCTTTTTTCGATGGCCAACCATCGAAATTCTGACAATATACCGTCGATCAAGTGACCACCCACCATCACAATTTCACAGTCAGAAAGAATGATGAATTTGATTTGTGTCGTAATTACAACCATGGTCATCACAAAAAGGGGGTGCCAACATGGAGAACCTGTCGTTAGACCTATTTGTGGCCATCACAATTGGGACACCTATCCATCGCAAACAAATACAAATGACAGTGACCCGTCAAAATCTTCCGATGGGTCTCCGTCATTTGCAATTTGTTTGTCGATGGAAATGTTGTTATTGCGATGGATATCCGTTAGAAGTTTATGAAGGATATCCATCGTTTGTAGTTTTAAACAACAGTGATGATGTACATGCGATGGAGACCTATCAAAATTTTATGATGGATATTCATCGTTTAGAGTTTTTAACTGACAGTGATGTTGTGCATGTGATGGTTGGACCTCGGATTGTTTCGACAGATAACTGTCATTGTTTTATGGTCATCACAATTGCAATGAAAATTAGTGATTTTAAAAATATATATATTTGTCGATCAAGTTGGTATCGATTTAGAATGGTATTCTTGCAGATCTGGTTCCTACTCATGATTTGGTTATGGATCATTTGGAGATGACTTTGCAGTAGATTCGATAGTGGCTCATGGATTATTGAGTCGAGTCTAGAGACTTGGATTTGGAATGGATCCTACTAAATCGAGATTTTTGATTGCATTCAGATCTGATTCGATTGACTTCTTAACTTCTTTGGTCTGAATTAGATGTTCTTTATTTGTATGGAGTGTCACAGGGACTTGACTTGGAGTTTGAGTAGATTGTGCATTGATCAGCTTGAAGAAAGAATCGAGCTACTCTTTGCATTGTTGTTGAGATCGGGTTGTGACGGATCAATATATATTTATCATACATGGATTGAGATCTTAAATTATTGAGCTTCTCTTTGTTTTGAGAATAGTTTAACATTCTCTACTTAACAGGGCCAACCATGTGAAGGTGGAAGCTCGTCTGACCCCTCCTAGGAGCCTCTTATGACCCTTTGTGACATTTTAAGACCTCTAAGATGTATTCTTAGGGATCGTAAAGGGTCATAAGGGGTCCTAGGACACAACAACTAAGAAACATAAATGTAGGCATCATGGTCACAATTTTTTGGAAACACAACATAATTGAGTGGTATACCCAGACGATGCAACGCAACCACTACTCCTCCAGTTCCACATTGACACTACTATAAACAAAACCCATTTGATAAAAAATAAATTTAGAGAGCATAGGAGGAGAGTGATAACAACCAAAATAATATAGGGACCCTGTATTATTTTGATCATTACAGCCCTCCTTCGCTCTCTAAATTTATTTTTTATCATATGGGTTTGTTTACCGCAGTGTAAACTTGGAACCAGAGGAGTGATATATAGTTGTGTTGCATCATCTGGGTATACCATTTAATTATGTTGTGTCTCCAAAAAATTGTGACCATGATGCCTACATTTATGTTTCTCAGCTATTGTGATATCTACATTTATGTTTCTCATTTGTTGTGTTTATGTGCATGTTCTTTATGTGTATCTACTAGAAATTCTATAAAAAAATTCAGTATCTACAATAGACCTCTGTTAACCACACATACGCATATGGTCCCAACAAAGTAGTGCAAAAACTACACAAAGAAGGCATCGCAGAAATATGATTTCTGCTTTCGCCATTAAAGCAATCTTGGCGGCACTAGCTGCCTCTTGAGCCTTGCACAAGTTGCACTCATTTCCTACATCAGGTATAGATGTAGATGTGGTAGATATAAATATGGTTTGATCGACCCACCGAAAGTATTGACATCCACTATTTCCCTACAATACCAAATGTACATCAGTTCTTCATAAAATGATTAGTTGTCAAATTATTTTTAAACATAAAATATAATTACGTATCTAGACCTTTTTCCTATTTGGGCAAACCCAAAATTGATGCCTAGGATTACTTGTTGTGTGTGACGTCTTCAACATGCATTGGACAACACCACATTAACACATAGGCACATTGACCGAAGTCATCGATGCTATTTTGACAAATATTACATTATCACAAATATTGCATTGTCATTATATTCTTCATTCATACTAATTATAATTACAATAAAAAGAAACATACTAATGTAGACTTGCACATTTTTTGGCTAAGTCAAAATCTTTGGTTTAAATCACTAGACACTCAAAACAAAATGACAAACCAAAGACAACCGTGCAATAAAAAGAAATTAATAAGAAATTCAGATTAGCTCACTCCATTGTAGGGAACAAAGAGAATCCCCTATGGTTTAACATCATTGATGTGCAAGGAAATAGAAAATTAGCAGAAGCAACTCTCATAAGATAGTATTTAGATTAAATGCATTGATATAAAAAAATACCCTGGAAAATTATAAAGAAAGGTAATTTGCTTAATCATGTCACTAATTTGTGCATGTCTAAATATTGGTGTCTTTCAAGTTATTTGATTCTTATCATGCCCACTACAAATGAGAACAGTTTTAACTAGTGAGGTTGTTTAAGCATATAGAGATTAAATACACTATTTTAGAATGAAATGTCTCTTAACAAAAGAGAAAATATATATAAGTAGGACATATAAAATAAGGTGAATAAGACTAGTACATATAAAACAATCATTAGAACATGCCAAATATTTGGCATAATTGTACATTTCATTCATGTCATTTATATTCTTCTTCATCCATCTCATCATCAAGATCGTCATTGTCGACAATATCATCACCACCACTATCATCATCATCATCATCATTATCACCATCAGCATCATCATCATCATCCTCATCAATAGCAGTATCATCGTCATCAGTAGTAGAAGCATCGTCATCTTCTTCTTCATATTCTTCTTCGACTAGCTCTTGATCGCGATCATCATCTACATCATCTTCCACTTCTTCATCTTCCTCAGTATCTTCTTCCATCACATTATACTTTATCAGCCTTCCTCTTTGATCATGTCTAACAACAAATGACCAACCCAGTTTATGTGGAACCTCTAAGTAAAATACCTGCTCACATTGGCTTGGAAGAACATAGGGCTCTTCTCCAACTAGCTCAAACAACCTTGTATTAATCATTGGAAATCTATTGTCATGTTCAATAACAGTTTTATCAGGATCATTTTTATTGAGTCGTAGTATGTACCATTTCACAACGAAGAGAAATAATTTGAAAGAATTAAAGTCACAGTCAAGTATATCAACCAAAATACCATAGTATCGATTTTGTGACTCTCGAGGATGTAAGTTGTTTCTAGAAGAAATATTAGTCACCTGGAACACTGCACTTATCCTAGAATCACAAGTTCTCTTCATGTCATCTAAATTTTTGATGCGAAATTTATAACCATTGCAAAACATATCCTTGTGGTGTTTCACCTGCAATAATGTTAAACATGTATAAATTATTGCATCATGAGTTGAAAAACATACGATTGATTAATTAACAAATTTATAAGTACCTGGTGATCTCTTAAACCATGTGCTAAATCTATTTTCTTTTGTATAATATTGGGATCTCTATTACGATGAGCTTGTATAACCAATGAAGACATGGATTCCCATGTTAATCTATGATCATCATGCTGACATCGTTCAATCTATACCGTCATCCAATCTTAATTGTTTGCAATAAACAAATGTATTGCATCCCACTCTTTGGTAGTTGTACAAAAGTAAATAGATAACTTACAACAAATTTATTTTGAAGATTAATAATTAATTAACTATAATAACATCTCATAATTTATTACCTTTCTGTTTCCTAAATCTACTGTTGCCCACCAAGTGCTCCCCTTCAAAAAATTTAATTGAGTTGAGATCCCAAATGCAATCTATATGGGTCTTTGTTGCAAGATTATGAATATATTGAGTAATGTACACCATCATCTGATATACCATATATCCCTCAACCATAGAACTCTCGGGACATGCTCTTTATCGTACCAAACCCTTCAGTGTCTCTCAACTATCCACATTGACCTAGCATGTATAGGTCCACACAATTCAATCTCCTCAACTTGGTGTATGAGGTAGTGTTCTTGTGCATTGAAAAAAGCTGGAGGTAAACACTTTTGCATTTCACGTATTAATCAACAAATTCTTTCCTTCCAATATTTTATATCTTCTTTATGGATTTTATATATTAATATGAGACTTTACAATATATTACTTGTTTGATATTATTGTTTGATATATTGAACAAATATCATTGCTTACCTCGTGTATTTTTCAAGATCATATATCACTTGTTTGATATTATTGTTGAAGTTCTCTAAGAGAGATAGGGGTAGAAAATACTGCAACAATTGTCACCTGATCATTTCATACAATGAAAATTGAATGCAATTACACAAATATATTGTAAATACAAAAGACTATGACTTACCTTGATGAAGGTATGCCAATCATGTATTTTCATCCCTAACCAAAAATCATTTTTCTTTGATATGAGATTGCTTATATCCACAGCAAATCCTATATGAAATTGAATTTTTTGGATCACTTCTTTTATGACATTACTTTGTTGCTCTATTAATAACCAAAGAAGAGCACTTGCATTAATCTGGTCTCCATTGCTATTTGATTCAATGATATTTTTTATTGCATGATTGGAATCATGAATGTCACTATAAATTTTGCCAAGTTTTTCTTTGTCACGTCTTCCATCCAATATTTTCTACAGTGTCTCTATTACATTCTTTCCAATATGCATAGTATCAAAAAATGCACAATTTGTAGATGCTCATAGTAAGGCAACCTACTAAATTATTTGGGATAACATTTTAGTCCCTTTAGAAGCTGGTCGGTGATGCCTTCATGACCTTCAAGATCATCAACTACATAATTAGCCAACAAAACACAATCAAAATATATAATTTTTAAATGTCGGCCATTATGTGGAACAATATTACCTCAAATCCTATTATATTCCAACTGCCATAGGTGAGGTGTCATTCTTCGGGGCTTTGATGTAGTCTCTTCTTTCCCACTGAAAAGATGTCTTTATGCACTTCGATACTTATGATTTCTAGGGAGGAAGTGCCTATACTCATCAAACACCTATTTTCTTAAACTTTTGGAATGACGGGATTTCATCTTTGGACCACACATTAGACATGAAAATATTCCCTTTGTTTGAAGACCGACAAGATAATGATACAATTGGATTAAATATGTATATTTTTATAATTTTAATTATTGCATACAACTAGAATTCACCATAACATACCACAGAAATGTGTCAACCCTGGAGCATCATGAATTGTCCACACAAGCATTGCATAGAATTGAAATTGTCTTTGTCCAATTGGTCAGGAGATGTCATACATAGTGAAACCATTCCATAACACCAACAAGTCGATAAGAGGCATAATATATACATTCATATCTTTCACTTGGTACTTACCTAGTTGAATTAACAACAACATCTGATAATTATTGTGGTCATTTCACTCCAAGACTTATAATTACATGTAGATAACTATTAAATAATAAGATAGCTGGAACAATCATTTCCAACATAATGTGTTCCTTCTTTATTGACATCCATGAAGGAAGGTTATTGTTTATAAAAAAAATAGGCCACACCGAGTAAATGGATCTCATCTCTCCATGCGGATTGACACCGTCTGATGCTAGAGAAAGCTTGAGATTTCGAGGTTCCTCTTTAAAGTGTGGCCACTTTTCTTCTATGTCCATAAATGATGAACCATCCATAAGTATTTGAATAATGTCATCTTGACTCCTACCGCATGCATGGTAATTCATAAGTTGTGCCAAGCTATTGCACCTGAATAATCATTTCAGACGTGGAATAATGGGGATGTGACGAAAAACCTTGCGAGGCACCTTTTTTGTCATTTGATCATCTTGATATCTTCTCATATGGCATTTAAGGCATTTTGTTTCATTTTTGTGTTCTTTATAATAAATAATATGATCTTCGGGACAAGCATCTATTGTTTGATACTCCATTCCAATATATTTCATAGTGGCACATAATTCTTGGTACGAGTGAGGGAGAAAATTTGATGGTGGTAATAGAAAGTCACCTATCAAACTGCAACAAATAATATAAGTCAATACTATAAATAATCTTAATGGTACATGTTTCACCTTTTATAGACTATAATGACATATATGACAAACCTTAGCATATGTGACATTGTTATGTTGGATAAACCATTCATAACTTTCAAATTCACCAACATCAATACAACAAAGAGAAGAGTAGATTGGGAGTTTTTGTAAAGGGTCATGTCCGCCTTCTCAAGTAGAGGTATATCATGGATGTCATCAATGTCATCCTCATCATAATCATCACCATCATCAATAGCAGTAGCACCAGTACCAAATGTGTCAACAATCAATGCATTCATACCATCATCTTCAAATGTATTTTCTAGCGCATGATCATCATCTTCCATGGGATCATGATCTTCAACTTCAATACTCACACCTCCATGTTCCTCTATATTCACACTGGGGAGATTGACCTATATAAAAATGATGATAATCAAATCCCCCTTCAATGTGATAATCAAACCTCCTTCCATGATTCATATGTATATTAGTTGTGAAAACAATATAACAAACAACTTACCATTGGATTATAATCAAACCCCCCTTCAATATGACCATTCTCCCTATAATGTCTCTTTGTTGTTTTGATTTTGATTCTTCTTGTCTTTAAGTCGTTACAACTCTTGCATGGACAATAACATTTGTCATCACCTTCTTTTTGAAAGTTAGACAACAATCTACCAATTGTCTCCCTATTTTGATCGAATTCTCTTGTATTATCTAACATAATCCTTAATGTGTATATTTGCAAAATAAATTGGAGATGCCTCTTTTCATTAGCTTCATGTCACCTTCTCATAGCTTCTCATTTTCTGATAGATTTTGCCAAAGGATTTGTAGGAAACCAAGTAAGGGGTATTCTTGAGTTCAAACACATTGAGCTACTACAACTGAATTATAAATCATGAATTCACTATAAATCAAGGGTCATTATAAATCATGAATTCTCTATAAAATTAATGTATTGCTCTAGATTTCATATGGACATTTTGTCAAATGGTTGGCATGTATGTTTATTCAAATGGAGTTATATCATTTGAAATGGATATATGATAGGTTGATATCAAATTTTATGTCCCTATTTGATCTAATAGCATCAATATGACAAACAGAGCACCGACCAATCAAATAGGGACATGAGGTGCTAAAATAGTGAGCTCATAAAACAATATATTTAGTCTTAATAAAATCTTATAAAATAACATATATTGTGTGAAGTGTTTCATCTCTCTTTATTTGTTTTGTTGTTTCGATATTCACTATGTGGTACTCCCTGTTTATGATCATTTCATGAGGAAATGTCTTGATGGTTTGCGGGCTGCAAGCCAGAGCATCATGCATTGTTTATGAGCTCACTGTTTGAACACCACCAATCAAATAGGGACATGAGGTGCTCAAACAATGAGCTCATAAATAATGCATGATGCCCTAGTTGTAGGTAGTTATCTCTTCTATAATGATGGAAGAGTGAAATGTAATGATCAATGAGGTTGCTTCTATTAGATCATACATTAATACACTTACTATTTTGAATTTGAGCTCGGACATCATGCAATGTTATTGTTGTCATTGCATGCTTGCTACTATTGTGCACCATATATTGTTTTATACACTGTTTATTTCATTGAGACCGTGAGCTTGGCATTTGTAATGTATTTTTTGTTATTGGATCAATGATACCATGTTGTTGAGGTTGTAGATGCATTTAATCACCACTGTCATTCTATTTTGATAGCAACAATATAACAAATAGAGCACCCTCTAATCAAATAGGGACATAAGTAAAA
Source organism: Chamaecyparis obtusa (assembly GCA_027943335.1). Taxonomy (NCBI): domain Eukaryota; kingdom Viridiplantae; phylum Streptophyta; class Pinopsida; order Cupressales; family Cupressaceae; genus Chamaecyparis; species Chamaecyparis obtusa. The sequence goes on along the minus strand of BSBK01008976.1, from coordinate 357,429 downwards.
CATTTAATGCATTATTACTTCATCATGATGATAAAAATTTCATTGGCTCAAAGCACATAGAAATTCAAAACAGTAGGATATCTTAATTTTTATGAGCTCAAATTCAAAATAGTGAGTGCATTATTTTATTACTGATATCCATATTTGATCTAATAGCATCAATATAACAAACTGAGCACTGACCAATCAAATAAGGACATGAGGTGCTCAAACAGTGAGCTCATAAAATAATATATTTAGTCTTAATAAAATTTTATAAAACAACATATATTGTGTGAAGTGTTTCATCTCTCTTTATTTTTTTTGTTGTTGATATTCACTATGTGGTACTCCTCGTTTATGATCATTTCATAAGGAAATGCCTTGATGGCTTATAGGCTGCAAGCTAGGGCATCATGCATTATTTATGAGCTCACTGTTTGAGCACTGGCCAATCAAAGAGGGACATGAGATGCTCAAACGGTGAGCTCATAAACAATGCATTATGCCCTAGTTGTAGGTAGTTATCTCTTTTATGATGATGGAGGAGTGAAAGGTAATGCTCAATGAGGTTGCTGCTATTAGATCATATATTAATACTGATGAAGGGTGCTCCCCTTAATACCATGAACACATAACAAAAATAGAGAAACAACAATAATATGCAAGAATAGAAAATTGGCTTCTTATTATCTCCACAAATGTGGAATTAAAAACTTTCAAAATTACAATATGCAAAGCCACATGGGCATTCCTTTACAATATTCTGTAGGACAAAGTCTTGAATCAATACCCAGATATGCTACCCAGAACTGTCTCAAACTGCCTAAGACAACACTACAGACCTTTCTTATATAGGCAATTTCCACTGTCCAAGAAGGTTCCAGAAATTTAGCCCTTTAAGCTGACTAAACAAAGAATTATTTATTTTTCACAATCATTACAATAGGGTCAGCTCAAAAGAAATACAAAATATGATTTTAGGTAACCCAACTTTCGGAGGCCATAACTTTCTAACCATAGCTCTATTTTTCTATTGTAACCACTTTTTGGAAACACCATGACAAGATCCACAACACCTGACACACACAAGCGCCAATTAATTGGGGGTCGACCGTGATCTAGAGCCTCTAAGGCCTTCAAAATTGACCTAAAAAATTTCATACCCAAAAACCTCAATAAATTCACCAATACTGATGATGTAGCAATGAAACTCAACTGGTAGGCTGAAATGACTAAGATGAACCTCCAACTGTGAAATCAGAACATTCTGAGATCATAAGACCAACTTACTAAAAATAGTAAGTTTCCATAAATAGCAACTCTGCACAAGATAGCCCTTATTGAAAAGCAAACAGAAATATTTTTGGGTGATGCAAGATTTCTCTTACACCCAAGATGCTCCTGCATCAAATACACTGACTCTTTTGAATTTGAGCTCGGGCATCATGCAATGTTATTGTTGTCATTGCATGCTTGTTGTTGTTGTGCACCATATATTATTTTATACATTGTTTATTTCATTGAGACTATGAGCTATTGTAGTTGACTGTATTCTTTTGGGGTTTGATCTATTGTAGTTTTTTTTTTTCTTTGAATCATTGTTTACAATTACTTTTGATGTAATATTTGTGTGAAGACCAAAAACAAACTAGTGAACGAGTGTATTTGACAAAGATAAACATGATACATTTTGTTGGGTTGATTGGGTTGGCCTAGTACCATTTACATGGCCTGGCTAGATATTAAACAATGAGCTCATGAACAATGCCACTATTAAACAATGAGCTCATGAACAATGTATGATGCCCTAGCTTGCAACCCGCGAGCCATCAAGATATTTCTTTGTGAAATGTTCATAAACGAGGAGTACCACATAGTGAATATCAATAGAAAAATAAATAAAGAGAGATCAAACATTTCACACAATGCCTTGAAGGTAATAGCAACGATGCCCTAGCTCTCAAACCTCATGGGTCATCAAGCATTCCAAATGAAAAGATGTAAACAATGTCAGTATTCAATAGTGAGCTCATAAATAATGTATGATGCCCTAGCTTGCAACCCAAGAGCCACCAAGACATTTCCTCATGAAATTATCATAAATAGGGAGTACCACATAGTGAATATCAACAACAAAATAAATAAAAAAAGCTCAAACACTTCACACTATTCCTTGAAGATAATAGCAATGATGCCCTAGCTCTCAAAGCGTGCAGGTCATCGAGCATTCCAAATGCTAAGATGTAAACAATGTCAATATTAACATTCATATTGTGCCATTAAATTAACAAATGTCATCAAAATAAAATTGAGGTGCTCAAATAGTGAGCTCATAAACAATGTCTTCTTCGCTCCACGCAAAAGTGCAGTTTTGTCTTCGCAGCAGCTCTTCGAATTCACAAAAATTACAAATGACACTTTCTTTTTCAAAATTACAAAATTACAAAAATTTCATTGGCTCAAAGCACATAGAAATTCAAAACAGTAGGATATCTTAATCTTTATGAGCTCAAATTCAAAATAATAAGTGTATTATTTTATTACTGATGTCCCTATTTGATGTCCCTATTTGATCTAATAGCATCAATATAATAAACAGAGCACCAACCAATCAAATAGGGACATTTGGTGCTCAAACAGTGAGCTCATAAAATAATATATTTAGTCTTAATAAAATTTTATAAAATAACATATATTGTGTGAAGTGTTTGATCTCTTTTTATTTGTTTTGTTGTTGATATTCCTTATGTGGTACTCCCTGTTTATGATCATTTCATGAAGAAATATCTTGATGGCTTGCGGGCTGCAAGCTAGGGCATCATGCAATATTTATGAGCTCACTGTTTGAGCACCGGCTATTAGATCATACATTAATACACTTACTGTTTTGAATTTGAGCTTGGGCATCATGCAATGTTATTGTTGTCATTGCATGCTTGTTGTTTTTGTGCACCATATATTGTTTTATACACATAGAACAATAGGTTTGAGGACTTAGACTTATGTTCAATCCTTAGTAATGGTTTGGGGAACTAATTACTAGATGAGTGACTATAGTACACTAGTTTTCATTATTAGATGATCTTGTTTAATTTGTGTTCATTTCATGCAAAGATACATGTAAAGGAAAATAAATTTTTGCATCTAAATATTACATGTATATATATGAAAAATAACTTGTATATACTATACAAGGAAAATAACTTTCAGAAGAAAATGCAAGAGTATAGGCATACATAAGAGGATGAACATAAATAATAAGGGTGCCAGACATTGCCTGAAGTGATGAATTTTTGACCCAGGTATGAATCTAGTATGCCCCTATGTGATCCAGAACCTGCAAAGAAAAGAGAGATGGGGGTTAGATAAAAAAATATCTAAACAATGAATGACATCATATTACTGATCCTCATCTACAATTATGCATGTGCATAGTCAAGCCATACACTTCTGAAAGAAAAACCAATCTCACGGTCTCAATGAAATAAACAGTGTATAAAATAATATATGGGCACAACAGCAGCAAGCATGCAATGACAACAATAACATTGCATGATGCCCAAACTCAAATTCAAAATAGTAAGTGTATTAATGTATGATCTAATAGCAGCAACCTCATTGATCATTACCTTTCACTCCTCCATCATTATAGAAGAGATAACTACCTACAACTATATTTCATAATTCATCCTTTGAAGTATATATATATATATATATATATATATATATATATATATATATATATATATATATATATATATATATATATATATATATATATATATATATATATATATATATATATATATATATATATATATATATATATATATCAAATATAATTATGAGTTTACATCATATATTTAGTCTTAATAAAATAATACACTTACTATTTTGAATTTGAGCTCAGGCATCATGCATTGTTTATGAGCTCACTATTTGATTACCAGACTATCAAATAGGGACATGAGGTGCTCAAATAGTGAGCTCATAAACAATGCATGATGCCCTAGCTTGCAGCCCACAAGCCATCAAGACATTTCATCATGAAATGATCATAAACAAGGAGTACCACATAGTAAATATCAATGACAAAATAAATAAAGAGAGATCAAACACTTCACAAAATGCCTTGAAGGTAATAGAAATGATGCCCTAGCTCTCAAAGCTCGCGGGTCATCAAGCATTCCAAATGAAAAGATGTAAACAATGCTAGTATTAAATAGTGAGCTCATTAACAATGTATGATGCCTTAGCTTGTAGCCCGTGAGCCATCAAGATATTTCTTTATGAAATGATCATAAATGGGGAGTACCACATAGTGAATATCAACACCAAAACAAATAAAGAGAGATCAAACACTTCACACAATATATGTTATTTATAAGATTTTATTAAGACTAAATATATTATTTTATGAGCTTACTGTTTGAGCACCTCATGTCCCTATTTGATTGGTCAGTTCTCTATTTGTTATATTGATGCCATTAGATCATATAGGGACATCAATAATAAAATAATACACTTACTATTTTAAATTTGAGCTCATAAAGATTAAGATATCCCTATTTTATTACTGATGACCCTATTTACATATTTTCATCAAATGACCCAAAAATATGAAGAATGGTCCTATATGGTTACTAATAGCCAACTTTCAAAAGAATATGAATGAATGCAAAAATAATGAAGGTACCAAACATTGCCTGAAGTAATGAAGTGTTGACCCAGGATTCAATCCAGTATGCTCTTGTATGATCCAAAACCCGTAAGGAAAGAAAAGATGGGGTTAGATCCAAAGGATCTAAGCAATGTCTGGCACCCTATTACTGATCCTCATCTACAATTATGCATGTGCATAGTCAAGCCATACACAGACTCAACAAAATGGTAGCATTGATCCAATAACAGAAAATACATTACAAATGTCAAGCTCACGGTCTCAATGAAATAAACATTGTATAAAACAATATATGGTGCACAATAGTAGCAAGCATGCAATGACAACAATATCATTGCATGATGTCGAGCTCAAATTCAAAACAGTAAGTGTATTAATGTATGATCTAATAGAAACAACCTCATTGATCATTACCTTTGACTCCCCCATCATTATAGAAGGGATAACTACCTACAACAATATTTCATAATTCTTCTTTTGAAGTCATAGGTTAGTTTAACTATTGGACAATGAGCTGATAGGAGTTTCGAATAGATTTGAATAAAAACTAAGAGTATTGAATTTTATTTGTTCCTATTGTGATTTCAAGAGAGAAGAAGGCTAAGAACTTTTCAGCAGATCAGGGTGTTGTATATAGCTTGTAAGTTTATAAGTTTGCACTTTTTTTGTTTGAAGCTTAATTATGCTATTTTTTAAATAGAAAGATTTTTCTTTCTTATTTCAAATTCATTCATTCATATGTCATACCTGATGCACAATGAATTCATAAGAGTTTCAAATAGATTTGAAGAAAAACTAAGAGCATTCAATTTTAACTGTTCTTATTATGAATTCAGGGGAGAAGAAGGCTAAGATCTTTACAACTGATCTTGTGTGGGTAAGGTACGAAATTTGTGTGGGCTAACCTCCTTGTTCTTTCAGTGTCCTCTATGATTTTGGATGCTATATTTTCCTGAGTCTGGTTGGTGCCTTACTTTCCCCTCTTTGGTTCCATTCTTTCTTACATTAAGAGTTCATTTTATCTTTGATTAGGGCACTATTTTTCCTTGAATGTATTCTTTTGTGGTTTGATCTATTGTAGTTATTTCTTTTTTCTTTGAATCATTATTTACAATTACTTTTGATACAATATTTGTGTGAAGAACAGGAACAAAATGGTGAATGAGTGTATTTGACAAAGATAAACATGACACATTTTGTTGGGCTGATTGGGTTGGCCTGGGGCCATTTACATGGCCTGGCCAGATATTAAACAATGAGCTCATGAACAATGTATGATGCCCTAGCTTGCAGCCCGTGAGCCATCAAGACATTTCCTCATGAAATGATCATAAACAGGGAGTACCACATAGTGAATATCAACACCAAAACAAATAAAGAGAGATCAAACACTTCACACAATGTCTTGAAAGTAATAGAAATGATGCTCTATCTCTCAAAGCTTGCAGGTCATCAAGCATTCCAAATGAAAAGATGTAAACAATGTCAGTATTAAACAGTGAGCTCATGAACAATGTATGATGCCCTAGCTTGCAGCCCATGAGCCATCAAGATATTTCCTCATGAAATGATCATAAATGGGGAGTACCACATAATGAATATAAATAGAAAAACAAATAAAGAGAGATCAAATACTTCACACAATGCCTTGAAAGTAGTAGAAACGATGTCCTAGCTCTCAAACCTCGTGGGTCATCAAGCATTCCAAATGAAAAGATGTAAATAATGCCAGTATTTAATAGTGATCTCATAAACAATGAATGGTGCCCTAGCTTGTAGCATGCGAGCTATCAAGACATTTCCTCATGAAATGATCATAAATAGGGAGTACCACATAGTGAATATCAACTGAAAAAAAGAAAAAGAAAAAAAGAGAGATCAAACACTTCACACAATGCCTTGAAGGTAATAGCAACGATGCCCTAGCTCTCAAAGCTCGCGGGTCATCAAGCATTCCAAATGCTAAGATGTAAACAATGCCACTATTAACAATGCTAAGATGTAAACAATGCCACTGAAATTGAGTTAATGAGAAGACAAAGCTCGAATGCCTACCTCAAGTGCCAGTGCCCTCTTCCCACATAGTGTTGGACTCTTCACGCATGCCAAACTTGAATGCCCTCTTTGCACCATGCAAAATTATAGTGTCATCTTCACAGCAGCTCTTCGAATTCACAAATTACAAATGACACTTCCTTTTTCTTTTTTTTTGTTTATAACCAAATGGGTGTCACAATTACGATGTCATCATCACTATTACGATACCATCCGGGACAATTGAAAAAAAAATACAAAAAATAAACACAAATATTAGTGGCGTCGCAAATTGGTGTCAAAATTTGACCCCAAATGTTGTAGTAGATGATATGTACATTGAGTAGGTGTATACAACTATCTCGGCCTTCTTATGTCAACTCAGTTAACATGTACTTGGTCAATACTACCATTTTCAATTTTTCTCGATAGATACGACATCTCGGCTATCATAGGAGCTCGGCATACACTAAGTGACTCAGTCACTATGGACTTAAATACTAATGCTTGGCATCAAATGTGCAATATAACTTATCTCTCAAATCTATCCTAATGCATCTTAATTTATGCAGATATGGAATTTAACATATCAAATGTCAGGAACTGATGTAAAATAAATCATTAGAAAATTCAACTCCTCACATACCTTATTTTCTTAGTTTGATGTAGTGTGATCACCTCATCCATTGGATTTGGTGACCTCAGGTTCACTGGCTCCACTACTGCTTCTTTCTTCTTTCTTTTTCCATGTCTTATTCATCAGGTTCCTTATTTGTTCAACAGTCTCTTCATTTCTGACTTATTCATTGCTCGGTGCATGTGCTCTGCAATCTATTTTTATGTGACCAATCTTGTTGCATTTGTAACAGACCATACTTGCACTCATCCAACTCTTGTATTTACCTCTAAAATGTGTCTTCAAATAGTTTACTCCAATATGACCATATTCTCCACAATAATGATAACTATACCATGTGTTGTAGTCCCAATTGAATGTGTTACCTTTCCTAGGTGCTTTAATCTTCTTATTGGATGTCCACTTAGCTTTGGATCTACATTCTTGTTCTCTATGACCATATTTTTGTCAGTTAAAACAATGTCCTTGAAATCTAGGTGTAGTAGGTGGATTACTGAGCTTTGACTTGCATTCATGTGCCCAATGTACATGTTTCTTACAATTAAAACAATTTCCATTGAATTTTTTTTTAGGATTGGACTTACCATTATTTCTTGTGCAGATGTTTGTTGTGTGTCCTAGCTTTCCACAATGATGGCATGTGGGTTTCTTTTTCTTTGTCATTGCATTCATTTGTTTTCCACTTTTTGATGATTCTCCTTCTTCAGTGGATGAAAAGTGATCATCATGTCCAAGTCCAGAAGTATCACTAGATCTTCTTATTGACCTCAATAGTTCTTCAAATTATTTCACAGCTTCATTTGGCTTGTTCATCCTTTCATTGAGTTCCTTTTCAGATCTCAATTTATTCTTCAGTTGACTATTTTCTGATCTCATATTTGTGATTTCCCTATCTTTCCTGCTCAGTTCTTGATTAGCAAGTAGTAGTTGATTCACCATGTCTAATTGATTGTTTGTCAACCTTTGCATGTCACGTGTCCTTTCATCAAGTCTTATATACATTTTTCTTTTGTCTTCTTCAGCCAATGTCTTGTCTCCTTTAGCTTTCCTTTTATGTTCAATTACTTCACATAATCTTACTGATTGACTTTCATGTTCTCTCTTCAAATTTTTGATATCTTCATACAATATGTTGTTTTTCTCTAACAAATATGTTATAGCTACATCACTTTCAGTGGGATTGCCATTGTCAAATAGACTTTTAGTATCCTCTTCTTGATATAGTGTATCATTATGTTGAATTGACAATTCTTTCCTTCTGCTTAAGGATTTCTTCAATTCACCTCTGGCTACTTCAAGCTAGTGTAATGCAAGTTGAATGTCAATCTTCTAATTCTCTATGATCTTTCCCAACTTATAACCCTCCATCTCCAAGACCTTAACTCACAAGTGATTAGACTTCTTTAAGATACTTAGCTCTGATACCAATTTTTGTAAATCTAATATGGGAAAGTGAGATACTAAGAGGGAGGTGAATCAGATATCTACTTATAATTCCACTTTGACATAAATTTCACTTGCATATCATAAACATCAAATTCAATACTAAAATATATCTAACAATCTAACTTCATCCATGAAATTAAAAGACATAACACAAAGATTTTGGTTACCCAGAAACCCTTGAAAGGTAAAACTAGGGTGGGGATGACACCCACAAATCTTCACTACTGCGGTATAAAAATTTTCCTATTAGGGCTACAAAATTTGATCATAAACTGATGATCTACCCTATGAGGGTTCTACCCTATTAAGAGCTTATAGACTTATACAATCTACCTTGGTTAAAGGATTTAAAACTTACAAAAAAATAAGCACTCAGTTAAGAGATTTACATAGGCCTGTGAGGACTACTCTGTTAATAGATTTACCCTGATTCACCTGCTAAAATGTATCAATACCTGATCCTTCAGGTTGCACTATGATGCTGATAACAAGTCTTCTCCTTCCAATACGTGTTTGATCTCCTCAATCAAATATATCTATGTTCTTCTTTTCACTGCTTAGTTTGGTCACTATGACTGATCTCTACCTATATTAAAAATACTTCTCTATTCTGCATCTATGAGATCCCCTTCATTCCATTCAAACATACTTATTAATATATTTTAGGGTTAAGATCTCATCTTATATAGACAAAAAATCAACCTCCTTAATCAAGATCGACGATCTAGATTTTCTACTTATGTCGCTTAAGCATTCCCTAAATCTAATAGGCTACATAGCTTACATAGGGATTAATGATTACAAATATAAGGCATAATCACCTCCGTGATTTCCTCAAAAAACATTAAATATTATATAGATGTCAGCCAAAATGGTTTACCTAAGTGTGTGTCATAACAAACACATATGTCAAAACTGGCTTTCTCGGCATATGAAGTCTCTGACACTCGAAATTACTTATTTTTCATATATTGGTGCTCGTCACTAACACTTCCATACAACTCAACATAAACTACTTAGCTATTACTCAAGTACTTAGTGACCTCTGTCTTGATCGACAGTAACTACTACTCGGTAAATGTACAAGTTTATCCATGACTCGGCCTTTACAAGATGGCTCTACCACAGTGATGACCAACCAACATAACCTAAAAACTGACTAAGTATTAGACACTAATGGATAACAAAACTTAGGGATCAACAGTAAGAACAAATCATGTCACCATTTCTTGGAAACCCCCAAGACAAACCAGATATTTTAAAAATCAAAATAATGGTAGAAATTCGGGGAATGGTTTAGGAAACTCTCATAGAATGATGTTAGGAGACCTAGGAATGACACATTTCTATCGAAAATGGGTAATGGCTACAATAGACTGCTTAAGAGAGATCTATCAAGGTATAATAAGGTGGAGAAGAAATCCTAGAGATCGAAGGAGACCCAAAGTAAAGATACATTGATAGAATAAGAATAAGGAATATTCTTCTAAGGTATGATTCCTCTTTGATCAAGATTCCCATACATGTTGGTTAATGTTGACCATACTTGTTGGAATGATTATGTGTCCAGGTTTATGGAGAAAGTGTTATTCATGAATGGATGGGGGAACAGTCGATGATATCCAAAAATTAAAAAAAAAGTGTTGTGCTAGCTCATGGCCTTTCAAAGTAGATTTGAAAACCATCTTGAATGCTTTCTTTTTAGTCATTTGTGAAACAAGGCAATTGAAACAATGGGTTATGGACAATGGACCTTATATGATGGGTGGTCTTAGAGTGTGCATCAAAGATTGGGAACTCGTCTTTAACCCCTTGAGGGTTTAGATAGATGAGGTTCCTATCTAGATCAAACTTTATAATCTCCCTTTTGAGTACTGGGATATGGTGACTTTGAAGCTAATAAAAAATAATATATGAAGGTTTTTAATGGTTGGGGAAGGTGTAGATAAAAATGATTTTAGCATGTACGCCATGATATGTATTAGGTGGAACCCTAATCTATCACTTCCAAAGTATATTATCTTGTGTCTGATGCGAGGTTTGGAAACAAAGAATAGAAGTTGAAGAGTTGGTGGAGAATTGTAAATCTTGTAAGTTCTTGGGGAATTCATAATGGGAATATTCAAAATCTGAGGAAGGAAAAATGAGTGCATGGAAGTTTAACATCCAAAAGATCATTCTCATCTCAAAAAATAAAGAAATGGAGAAGGAAAGGGGAATTTGACTATAAAAATTTCAATATATGTTGGTGGGGATTCAATGTGGGTGAGCCACTTATGATTGAAGGTGACACAGAGCTAACCAAACAAAACAATTTTTCCAATGACCCCATAGACAGAACCTTAGAGGTGGGCAAAAATTTTTTGGGGAAAGATACCTACAATGGTGAACCAGTGGTTACTAAGGGAATGGTAGGGAGTGGGGAGAATTTTCTAGTTGTCATAGTGGAAAACAATGTTTCTACTCCCCTTTGAAGTGGCTTGATAAATGAGAAGGAAGTTGTTAAAAGATATCACAATATATCTTCTCCAGATTTATGAAACCATATTTTTTCCCATGCTAATGAGGAGTCTTTGATGCCTTCAACCCATACCAATACGAGTGTGGACTTTCTATATGGGGAGATTAGACAAAATTTCAAAGTAGTAGTGGAAGTTTCTCAGAAGTCTCCCCCCAAGAAATAATTATTGGAAGGGATGTTTTACACTCTCCAGGGAAATTACCTTTCAATCCCATTCCTAATAAAGAAGGTGTAGATGATATTGTGCCACTAATTTATGGAGTTGGGGATCTAGTGAGGTTAAAGGTACCCTTTGTTACCTCGACCATTAATTATACCCTGTTTGGAAGTAGAGATTCAAATATTTATCTCTCCTCAAGGTGAGCTATAGGAGGTAAAGATATCTAGCCAAGGGATCACCAAGCACTCATAATAGATTCTCAACAAGAAGCAATTTTGTGGTTCATAGTTTGATGGGAATTTCTATTAAGAGGAAGAGGATATTTTTTGATAAGAGGACAGTGAGTCAAACATAAATTAATCTTAAGAAGGCCAAGATGGGTTAAAAGTGCAAGAAAGGGCCCAATACCAAAAACTTCAAATTGGAATTGGTTGGTTGCACCAAAGGACAAATGAAGCTACATTCTGAGAAGAGCCTTACCCTTCTCAAGGAGCCATCAAGACCCTATTGTGGAATTTCAAAGTATGTAATACCTCTAACAAAAGGTGACTAATCAAAATATTTTTTGATTAGGAGAAGCTGGACATTAATACTATAATAATAATAAAAAATGGATAAGGCTAAATTTGATGTTTTTCATAGAATATGGAGAAAGTGGGAAGGAACTTGTCTGGATGCAAGTGGGGTGTCAGGAGGTCTAGATATTCTATGGAACACACTGAAGCTTGATATCAAATATGTGAGTAGTGATCCTCATTGGAAACTAGTGCAAGTTGTACACACTCAAATGGTGCACTTCTCTAAGTCATTATATCCAAGGGAATCCATGAAGAGGAAACCTTAGAAAGTGACCTAGAGCTCTCTATGTATGGAGTTGCAAGATTATTTGATTGCTCTCAGCTAGAGCTATTAAGCTAATGACCTTGCTAGTCAACCACACAATGAGAGATTCAAATGAAGACAAGGGAAAGAATGCCAATATCTCCAAGAATCACTATGAAATGCAAATGCAAACTAGATTAAGATGAATATGAAAGCTAGAAATGAGAGGTGCAAGCTAAGCTATGGAAATGAAAGTACAAACTAAACTATGAAAGGAAAGATGCAAGTGTTACCAAGCCTTCCTAATTAAACTAGATGAGTTACTCTAAAGCTTGAAAGGAAATCTACACTATGAAAGCATAAACATGAAGCTATTATGCATGAATGAAACTAAAAATAGAATGTAGATGCAAAAGCCAAGAATGATCCAAATCTTCAAAAGCTCCAAAGTGACCTAGAAAACCTGCAACATAACATTAGTATTAAAAAATGCATATGAAAATGAGGAAGAGAGCTCTTCTTTTATAGGAAATGAGAAACAATGGACGATGGAGATTAAGAGGCAAAAGTATTAATCAAGGGTGGAGCATCAAAGAGGAGCAATTCATGTGCACAAATATCCTCCAATGAGAAAATAAGAGTTGACTTTTTTGTCCATATGAGACAAAAAGTGCTTTTTCTCTTTTTATAAACTAAGAATAATGTTTTATTTGTGCAACTTAGGATAAGAGGAAAAGGTGGGGGCTTTTTATTTAATAAAAGGGGAGGAAATATTCCTTTTAATTAAATAAAGACTTAGGATAAAATGGTTAGCCCAAGGAATAATCAAATACATGATAACATAGTATTTGATCAAGGAAAATTGATATATTTGAAAAATGTTGATTTTTGAAAATATTGATTCAGGGATTTGATAAATTATTGAATGGGGGCCCAAAGTCTAGGCAACCATTTTAGGGTGCATACATTTTCCCCTCTTTGACTAATGTGTGATCATTCTGGGAACACATGTGGTCAAAGAAAAATTGAAATGTGAGATCAATTTGGGATCACAAAACAATCCAGACATGTGATCATTCTGGGAACATGCCAGGACAAGAATAAAACGGCTGAAAGACAAGACCAACATTGTTGTTGTTAAGTGATAATCAAGTCTAAAAATAAGAGATAAGAATCAAAAGACAAGATCAACACCGTTTTTGTTAAGTGATAATCAAGTCTCAAAATAAAAATCTCAAGCTGAGCTGAATGATAAAGTTGAATCAAAGATTGAAGCTAATAGGTACTGCCCCCTCAGAATTGAAATTGAAATCAGGTAGAGGAGAAATAGTAAATTGATAAACTTGATCAAGTCACTAGAAATCATGATCAAAGATGAAGCATGATAGGATAACCATCAAGCAGTGAAGAGATGCCCCAATTTGACTAGGTTTGACTAAGAAAGATATAGGATAAAAATTTAAGTCAAACCTCAGAGAGATGAAGTGAATGGAAATGAAATGAAAGACTAGAAGTTTGAAAGAGATGGGGAGGAAGAAATGAAGATTCCCTAGCAAAGATTGAAGGATCAAGCCTTAAATGGTCAGCCAACTGTGCAAAAGAAGGGGAAAATTTGAAATGCAATTTTGACTATCAAGATTAACTCAGATTTTGATTTCGATCCCGAAATGAATAGAAAATGATGTGATATGAAAGACAAGAAGTGAAAGACATGATTGAGAAGAAGGAAAGGTGAGCACAGTTGACCGATAGGTCCACAAAAGATGAAAAGGAGAGCTGTCTCCATATGCAAGATGCAAAACTAACTAACATGAACCTAAAAATGTAAGCTATTATGAAAGTGGTTGACTTGCAAGGTCACAACGCCAATAGACATCTAATAATCATCATCAAGCTTTATTGGTAGTGTCGTAAGATTGTACAATACACACTAGTATGACTATGGGTATATGAACATGATCTATATAAAATTGAATGTGGGAATACCACCTAGGCACCAAAGACATGTAGGTTAAGATGACTAGTGTAGTGAGATTACCTAAGTTTACTATAGCGAGATTATGCTTGCATCAGGACATAAGAAGGTCAAGATGGCTATAAGCATGCACTCACATAAATAGTCCAGGATAATACCTTATAGATCTCATTGTCAAGTGGAACAAGCATAAATGCTAATGACAATTAGGACCAACAAAATATACCCACAAGCAGAAAAAGCAATAAAACATGTCCTCATGCCCTCAGTCTTCTAGCTATGCATCATCAAAAACTATCATAGGGAGAGAACACTCATCAAAGAAATCATCATAGACAACACACAAGGAAATAAAGTCAAACAAGTCTTAGTGAGTCAAGTGTTTAAGTGTGTGTGTGTAGATTATAGAATCAAACTTTGAGTATCACATCTGCTAGTGGAAATATTGCATCATCTAGACTGTGGGTAGGATATCTGATAAGTGTTAAGAAACATTCGACGTTGGGGTAGTGTTGAAAAACACAATTGGGGTAGTGTTGAAAAACACTGTTTGCAAGGTGCCTACGAAACCTAGACGCACAAAGAGACCCAAGATAAGGTAGAACAATGTATGCCCCCTAGACTAAGACAAGAGTCAATTCCAGGCTAGGAGAGGCAAAGTGAAAAGTGGAGCAGAGGAGCGCCACATAAGACTGATAGACATAGGTGCAAGGGTCTCAAACAATGCCCGTTTCCAAGTTTTCACCACTTGATAGATTTTTTCAAAACTTTTTTTTCATTTTTAGAATTTTTGATAATATATCATTTTTTTGGGTTTTTTTTTCAAGATCAATAAGTATGTACAAAAGATGCCCCCAAACAGAATGGGCATCAAACTCCCAAGCAAGATCACATCGTGTAGTCCCAATGTCTAGGAAGGTGGAGGATAAGAGGGATTAGCAAGCTGGTGGAAGAGATGGAAGACAAGAGGATGAAGGAGAATGAAGGAAAGAAATCCTCAAGAGCAGAATCCTCAAGGGTACCCAAGCTAGGGAAAAATTGTTAGGTAAAGCATATTTGAACAAGTAATGAAAGGCCAGCATAGGATAAGCCACAAAGGCATAATGAAAAAGAAAGAAAGGATGTAGTCCAAAGGAGTAGACATGTCAAGAGACTTCATAGCATCATGTTTTACATTTTTTTATTAGATCAAGACCAAAGGGGAAAAGGATAGTTAAAGGCTAGAATGAATGGAGGAAAATAAATATGAAGGCTAAACATGAAAGGAATGAAAGCAAGATCATCGTAAGATAGCTCACAAGATAGCCAAATGTTCATGCATAAGTCAACATTGTCAAGATCAAAGAGAGAAGATGGAATGGATGGAATATGTAGAAGAACTACGCATGATGCCATATTGCTAGGTTTTCATCATGGTACTTATCCAAGGTGCCACAAGGGAGTAGTTTTCACCATAGAATGAATTTATTTCTCTTTACTTTTTCTACCAAGACGCTTGTTTCCAAGTTTCCACCAAGGCACATTTTCAAATTTTTTTCATTTCTTTTTTCTTTTTTCTTTTTTCTATTTTTTTAATTTTATTTTTTTAGAAGAAGGCAAGCTTTTTAGATAATGCTCCTTGAAAGGATAAACCATGATATGTCAAGAATTCAACATGATATGCTCAAAGATGTTGATAGGGAAAGGAAGATGGAAGAGAAAAATGGAGGATAAGGTTTTATGTAAAGCGAGTGAGGTTGGAAGATAGGAGGAATAGGCAAATGAGGAAAAAAGATAGAAGGTAGAAGGTAGAAGGATGATGAATGGAAGGATTGTGAAAGGGTAGATGGAAAGGAAGGAAAGATCAACATCAACACACACCTTGAAGGGTGGCGAGAGGGTGGAGGAAATGTGAATGAAGGAATATGTGAATGAATATGTTGAACAGATAGCAAAGGTTGCGGTTTAGGCACATGGAATGGAAGAATATTTTTGGAAGAAGATGAAGTGGAAGCCTTTGGAAGCTTGAATGTCAACTTCACTTTTTGTTCAATATTAGATTCTTTCAAGAGAGATTTTGGAATCCATATAGTTGTAGGCTTTTCATTTCTTTTTGATGATTTAAAGAGAATATCTTCAATGATGGATTTCAAAACCCATACTTGTCTTGTAGTTTTCTTCTTAGATATCTCTTTTGACTTTATGTGTCCATGTCGATTAGAGGAGACATGGTGATCTTATTTTTTTGATGGATTCTTGTATTGCTTCTTTTTCTTGTATTGAACATTCAACTTACTTCCAAAAGACTTAGGACTTATGGAAGAAGGAGGATATGACTAGTTTAGATGGGTGGGTGGATGAAAAGTATTCAAAGTTATGCATCTATGTTGATCTTGAGGAAAGATAGAAGATGGAGGGACGTAAGGACCCAAGATGGATGATGAATTAGGAGAGTTAGAAGGGGAAAGTGAAGGGACATAAGGGCCCAAGATGGAAGGAAGACGTGAAGCCCTTAGTATTGGTGGAGGAGGTCCAAGGATGGAAGTGGAAGACACAAAAGGATAATCAACAAGTTCATCAGCATCTATATGATAGCCAAGGACATCAGCATCTTTAGAGTGAGCATTAGGATTTGCAATAGCATCATGAACATCTTGAATAGGAGCAACTTCTTTGATAGGATTGTTCAAAGCTTGCAAAGACTTAGGAAGAGTATAAAATGGAAGCAAACATGGAGTGGTAGAAAAAGAAGATGGAAGACTTTGATCTTGACAAGGAGCTTTGGATAGCATAAGCATATCATTTTTCTCTTGATTTTCAATAGGCTCAACATTGGAAGTAGGAGCTTGATCTTGCTTAGGAGAAGACTGAAGATATGGTGGAATGGATGAGAAAGGGTGTAGAGGATCAAAAGAACCATGAAATGGATGAGAGACATCATGAAAAGGATTGGATGACATGGAGGGTTCTTGATCTTGATCTTTCTTTATATTCTTTTCTTTATCATTTTTAGAGTCCTCTTGACATGGAGCCACTTCTAAGGACAAGGAAGCATGTTGGAATTGTATGGAAGACTTTGGAAGAGATAGTGAAGGACTAGCTAAAGTAGGCATTATAGTGCATAAAGGCTTAGGATCTTTAAGTTTAGCATTATTGAAAGTATTTGTAGCCAAGTGAAAGTTAGCTTGAGTTTCTTTAAGAGATAGCCCTTGAGGATAACTGTAGGGAACTACATGAAAAGCATTAGGATCTTTGTCAGATGAAGGATTTGTGAAAGATTTGAAAGACTCAAAAGCTTTAGGAAATGTATGAATATTAGAGGAAGTAGGGGATGGAAGGGAACCATCACAAGACAAAGGTCCATCATTAACATAATCTTGCTTGAGAGTGTCATCTTTATTTTCAGCATGAGAGTTCTTAGAGGAAGGATTCTTATAATATTTACATTTCAAATCAGCATGGTACATTTTATATACCTCACTAGAAGTAGATGGATCATCATCAAGGTATTGTTCACAAAAATCATCAAAGTCTCTTTCAAAATTAGAATCATATGGAATAGAGGTTTCATAGGTATGACTATATGGTTCATCATCATAGCCATCATAATAGTCATCATAGTCATCAAGGGTGGGTGTGTCACTCTTCATGGGAGAGGTATCACAAGGATTATTATATTTCTCATATTGAGGAGTCAGACTCTTGGGAGAATTAGAAGAGGAATGAGATTGTGAAGAAGAGGAAAGTGAAGACCTAGTGGAGGAAGAAGACTTGGATAATGAAGAATGTGAATAATATCTAGAAGAGTCATGGTAAGACTTGGAAGATGATGGAGGTGAATAATGTTTAGAAGAGTCATCATAAGACTTGGAATGTGAAGAAGAACTTAGAAAATGTTTGGAAGAAGGAGGTCATGATATGATCATGTCTATGATCCTAGCAAAGGCGTCTGATTCAATCATCTTTTCTTTTATTTTTTCTTTAAGTTTGTTACCCATGAGATATCTAGAAGGACTATTGGAGGAATAAAATTCTTTGAATTGAGTAATGAGTTTGAGATCATCCATTCTCAAGAGAGGTTCCATAACAAGGTAGTTGAAATTCATGGTTGTAGAAGAGAAGGAATCAAGCATGGAAGAAATGAATAGGAGAGATGAAATAGAAGAAGGTAGACTAGATAATAAGAGGAAAAGAATCAAGAAGGTATGAGGAATTTAGGAAGAAGAGGAAGAAGCATGAGGGAAAAAGAAAATGAGAGCCTAGGAAGACATGGAAGAAGCGAAAGAAAGGTGACCAAGAGTCATTTTGTGCAATTTGATACCATTTGAGTTCATTTGGATATTGAGAAACATGTCATAGCACCTAAGATCTAAGATTTGGACTAACCAAGGAAGACTGGAAGTGACACAAATCAACTTCGGATTGCAAGCAGCAATGAGATAGCAAAATGACTCTATGTGATAGTTTCTAGGCAAGCAGTGCGACTCTTGACTAGTGAATGTGAAAAACTCAGTTGTAAAGGCAATTTGATCCAAATTTTAGTTTGAGGGTTGGTTTTTTTTTTATTTCAATCACAGTGACAATAGTAAATAGATAGGTTTGCAAAACATGTCTTCAAACACTTGAAACAAGAGCAAAAGCAACCTTGCCAAGACAAGCAATTGTGATATCAAAATTGAAAAATCCTATGAATACTACCGTGATGTTGAATATGCAAGAACGGTTACATGGGTATATCACAATGAGAACACTTCAAGTACTTTCTAGCCTAAAAAGACAATGGCTCAATACTTAACAACTTGGCCCACACTTGATGCTCCATTGCCTCACACAAAGTGGTTGCCCACAATAGATATTGGCTTTATCATGAAAGTGCCAATGGCACAACCAAAGGAGCACAGATGGTGAGTAATCTTGGGGTGATCCGAGTTATTCCACTTGGATCAATCCTTGCACCAAGAAGCTAAGCAGAAAAATAGGGTGGCCTCTATCTATGGTTCTTAATAAGGGCTTCCATTCATAATACCCCTCTTGCTCCCCAAAGGGACTCCTTACCTTGCGGCAAGTAACGGACCTCATGGCCACAAGAGTACCTTAAGCATTCTTGCTCAACATTTTTCTCACGGTCACAATCCCACAAGTACTCACATTAAGCAAAGACAAGTACTACGTCTACCAAGGTTTTGTGTCCTTAATAGCCTTAAATTTATAGTGGGTTGGAATAGCTCGGTATTAGCTTGTCCCCACTTGGGTCATTCCTCTTGATTGCTCAAGAGCAGGCCTGCTAAAGGATTCTAAAGATCTAAACAAAAAGTGGATCAACTTATGAGGTTCAAGGTTTTTGTTTCACCACAAGGGTGAAGAGCATACTCCCCTATCTCAAATTTTTCTCCCAAACACACCAAGCAAATGATTCAGTTACCTCTTGCTTTCAAAATCCAAAGATGGGTCAAGATTTTTTGGTTCACCACAAGGGTGAAGAGCATACTTCTCCTACCACCCAATAATTCCTACAACAAGATATTATGTTCCTATGAAATGAAACAACTAGTAATTGCCACCCTTGAAATGAAATAAATAACAAGCACTTTTATTTGGTTTTCTATGCTTTGGGCAGCCAAACAAAAACAATTAGTAGCCCTTGTGTATTTGAAGCTTTGACATGCATTCTTTTGGCAAAATATTTCAAGCAATGAGAGCACCTACAAGCACAACTTGTTAGCCCCACAATGGTTAGCACATCAAAAATTAGATAATCTGCAAGTAAAATAGCTAATCAAATGGCAAAATTTGAAAATGAAACCAACATGGTTGGATTAGGCTCGGAAAGAGCTTTCCAACGATATATCACACTTAAATTTTTTATACCATATGTGAAAATTTCTCAAAAATGGGTGCCAGTTTTCCAGAGTAGCATGGATTTTGAAAACGCTGAAATTTTCAAAAAAAATACGAAAACTGAAAACAGCAAGCAATTTAGCAAAATTAAATAGAAAATACCAAGTGGAATTTAACAGCTAATA
Organism: Chamaecyparis obtusa; assembly: GCA_027943335.1. Classification (NCBI taxonomy): domain Eukaryota; kingdom Viridiplantae; phylum Streptophyta; class Pinopsida; order Cupressales; family Cupressaceae; genus Chamaecyparis; species Chamaecyparis obtusa. Next base: position 337,169 of record BSBK01008976.1, on the reverse strand, counting down.
CGCGTCATTTAAAAGCTGGCAAGTGTGATCAAAATACTTATAGGCGTAACTAGATTGTTCATAGGCATGATCAAAATGTGCACAGGTGGCAATAGAATGTGCGTAGGCGACAATAGAATGTGAGTAGGTGACAATAGAATGTGCGTAGGTGACAACAGAATGTGCACAGGCGTGAACAAAATGCTCATAGGCATGAACAGAATGCTCACAGGCATGAGCAGAATGCTCACAAGCGTGAACATAATGCATTCACAGGCGCGAATAGAATGCTCATAGGCGCAAATAGAATGCTCACAGGCATGAATAGAATGCTCACAAGCATGAACAAAATTCTCACAGGCATGAACATAATGCTCACAGGCGGCGTCAGATTTCTTGTAAGCGACATTTCTCCTGTTTGCGCAAAATTGACAAAAAAGTGATGCTGAAAATATACAAAACTTGATAAAAATGAAGAGAATGAGGCTCAAAGCCCCACAGTGGGCGCAAAAAATGTACACACTCAAATGGTGCACTTCTCTAAGTCATTATATCCAAGGGAATCCATGAAGAGGAAACCTTACAAAGTGACCTAGAGCTCTCTATGTATGGAGTTGCAAGATTATTTGATTGCTCTCAACTAGAGCTATTAAGCTAATGACCTTGCTAGTCAACCACACAATGAGAGATTCAAATGAAGACAAGGGCAAGAATGCCAATATCCCCAAGAATCACTATGAAATGAAAATGCAAACTAGATTAAGATAAATATGCAAGCTAGAAATGAGAGTTGCAAGCTAAGCTATGGAAATAAAAGTACAAACAAAATTATGAAAGGAAAGATGCAAGTGTTACCAAGCCTTCCTAGTTAAACTAGATGAGTTACTCTAAAGCTTGAAAGGAAATCTACACTATGAAAGCATAAACATGAAGCTACTATACATAAATGAAACTAAAAATAGAATGTAGATGCAAAAGCCAAGAATGCTCCAAATCTTCAAAAGCTCCAAAGTGACCTAGAAAACCTGCAGCATAACATTAGTATTAAAAAATGCATATGAAAATGAGGAAGAGAGCTCTTCTTTTATAGGAAATGAGAAACAACGGATGATGGAGATTAAGAGGCAAAAGTCTTAATCAAGGGTGGAGCATCAAAGAGGAGCAATCCATGTGCACAAATATCCTCCAATGAGAAAATAAGAGTTGACTTTTGTGTCCATATGAGACAAAAAGTGCTTTTTATCTTTTTATAAAATAAGAATAATGCTTTATTTGTGCAACTTAGGATAAGAGGAAAAAGTGGGGGCTTTTTATTTAATAAAAAGGGAAAAAATATTCCTTTTAATTAAATAAAGACTTAGGATAAAATGGTTAGCCCAAGGAATAATCGAATACATGATAACATAGGATTTGATCAAGGAAAATTGATATATTTGAAAAATGTTGATTTTTGAAAATATTGATTCAGGGATTTGATAAATTGCTAAATGGGGGCCCAAAGTCTAGGTGACCATTTTAGGGTGCATACACAAGTACATATGACTGAAGGGAATATGGATCTCTATCTTCTAAATGTCTTTTGTCCAAATGACACCTCTTAGAAAAGGGTAGTTTGGAGTCTGATTAGTGTATGTCTACAATCATTGGACCAATCTCTTTTCATTCTCAGGGGTGATTTCAACACTACTAGGTGGTTGTTTAATAAAAGCATAGGTAGACAAGCTATCAATACAATACAAATAGAGTTTCAAAATTTCATTATCAAAACAAAATGGAGGAGATACTACTGAAGGATGGGAGCTTCACATGAACAAATAGAAGGAAATATTTTTCCAATATTGTTAAGAGATTTGGTCAATTTTTTATGGTCATACATTAAGAGGAATGTACTTTCACTTTTGAATCCCTCATTTTACCATTTTTAGGATTTGATCTCTATATTATTGTGCTCCATTTCCAAGATGATGTGACACCCATTCACTCTCCTTTTAAATTTGAGTTAATGTAGTTTTGTGATCCTAATCTCCTCCCTCTTATTTACTTTTGGTGGAAGAGTACCCCATGTGTGGACAAATGCAAGGATTTTTATTTTTTCAAACAACTATAGTATAATATTAAAGTGATGCATTCAAGAGAGGAGAAATCCCCAAAGGATATGTCCAACCTTTCAGCAAGAGATTACACAATGAAAATGAAAAACCAGACAAAAACAACACAAGAAAATTACAGGGAATCAAACTTCATGTCATGAGCTTGCAAGAAGCTACCGCATATTCAAAAAATAAGCAATCTTCCTTCATACATGTCGAGCTATAAGGCCTACCCAATTAAAACCTTGCAATATGACTAAATCAACCTTTTGATCCTTCACAAATCTTCTCTTTACTATGCCCTCTATCCCCCTAAACACAAACTAGAACCCTACTTATTTACAAGATCGCTAGCCACAAGTTGGTTTATCTGATCATCTACCCCAAGACAAAGAAAACATTTTACAACAAATACAGTACGACCCAAATCCATAAGAAAAAATCACAATAATTATATCATGATGTGTGATTGTACAAGTAGGTTGGCCATGAACATAAGAAAGTCAAAAAATGTGCCACGAGTAACCACAAAGCATAAATCTTCATTGCAAGCAATATCTTTCCACCCTATCCATTAGAAAAGAAAACCAATATAGGACCAGAACCAATCATAAGATAACTTTATCTAGAAGTAACAAGTCAAGATGCAGTCATAGACATAAGATCTTCATGATGTCAAGAACACATCATATAAACTGCATAAGATGATGTGCCAACTTGATCGACCACACCTAGAAACAATAGAAATTGCCCAACTAGAATAGTAAACATATAAACTAAAAGGAATTATTTTTGGGTGATGCAAGATTGATAATGACCCAAGGATTCTCCTGCATCATAAAGAGAGACTAAAGGAATGTAATAGACAATCTTTGCAAAAAAAGACAGAATTAGAAAGGAGCTTGAAGATATGAACTCCATCATTATAAAACAAGGTATGATAGAATTTAAATTTTCAAAGGAAAACAACTTGATGAATGATATGGTTGAGGTGTTACTAGGGAAGAATTATTCTGGAAATAAAAGTCCAAGGAATGTCAGCTCAAAGCATGGGACATGAATAACAAAAAAATTTCACTCCTCGGTCAAGAAAGACACATTTAAAATAAGATCAATGTTATCAAGGATATGAATGGATCTCTATTCACTAATAGGGAAGACATCAATAAGGAGGTGGTATGGTTTTTCTCATCTCTTTTGAACTATGATCATGGTCTAAAGGAAAATTTGGTAGATGTTATTCCCAAGGTTATTTGCAAAGAGAAGAATGATGTTTTATTGAAGCCAGTATCTTTGGAGGATGTGAAAGAGGCCTTATTCTCCTTTGAGGGACTAGATAAAGTGCAAGGTCTAGATGGGTTTCCAACTAGATTTTTTCAAAAATCTTGGGAAATTATTAATCAAGATTTACTGGAGGTAGTTGAATAACGATGGGCAAAGGAGTACATGTGCAAGGATATAAATAATACTTTTATCTCCCTAGTGTCGAAGAAGGAGACTTCAAGGACCTTTGAGGACTATAGGACAATTTCCCTATGTAATGTGACATACAAAGTCATTAATACGGTAATTTCTAGTAGTCTCAAACCTCTACTCTGCCATCTTATATCAAAGGAAAAAAAGTGGTTTTGTTCTGAGGAGATCCATTATTGAAGGTATTATTATTGCCCATGAAGTAATTCATTCTGTTAGAAGATCCTAGATAGATAGGATGTTGGTTAAGTTGGACATTAAGAAGGCATACGATCATGTCAATTATTTCTTTCTTTATTAGATCTTGAGATGTTTCAAGTTTTTTGAGAACTGGGTAGCTTGGATTAAAAGTTGCATAGGCACCCCAAGGTTCTTTTTTATTGTTAATATAAATCCACAAGGTTTCTTTTAGTCATGTGCGAAGGTATCAGACAAGGTGACTTGCTTCTCTGACTCTGTTCATCATAGTAGAAGAATTTTTGGGAAGGCTAACATCAAAGAGGCGTGGAGGGAAGTGGAAAGGGATAAGCATAGTGCAAGGAATGGAGACTTCATCTCACTAAAAATTTTCCTACGATAGCTTTCTTATGAGGGAGACTTCATTGAGAGAGGCTAGATGTATGAAGTCTACTCTAAACAAATAATGTGAGCATTCTAGTCAAGCAGTGAATTGGCACAAATTAGAGATGATGTTTTTTATCAATACTACGAGTAAGAAACATGAAATTTATAAGAATCTTCAAGTTAAGTTAGGAAAAGTTCCTAGAAAATTTTGGGATTACCACTTTTGGGTGGTACTAGCAGAACCAATCTTTGGTCAAAGCTTCTTGAAATTTGTGTGGGGAAGATGGATGAGTGGAAAAGAAAAAGGTTGTCTTCGATTGGACACATCCTTATGTTGAAGCTTGTGATTTTGGTCATACCAATATATTCTATGATGTTCACAAAAATCCTAGCCAAAATCATAAAAACCATTGAGAAAAAGATGACGAAACTCTTGTAGAATGGAAGCCAAGGATAGGACAAAATACCACTCATTATCTAGGATCAGATTTGCAAACCCAGAAGGGCATATGGAGTTAGTTTGAGATGTTGGAACTTGATGAATGAAGCAATGGGAGAGAAACTAATTTGGATGATGTGTATAGGACCCCAATAAAAAATGGGTCATGATCCTTGCAAATAAATATTTGGATAGCCTTGCTAAGGAAAGAATTATAACCATTTGAGATCCGTTAAAAGGATAATCCTTTTGGAATTTTATGTTGATGTGCAAGTGCATTATCACATATCATATTACTTAGAAGCTAGGGAACCGGGAGAATGCAAAATTGTGGGATGATTTCTTTGAAGGTCAACCTACACTTGCATTAGAAGAGAACAATATAGATCTTAGGTGTAAAATGATGAATGACTAAGGTAACAAAGTGGAAAATTTTATCAAAGGACTTTAGTAATGAGGGTGTCAAGTAGAGATGGAAAGACACCAAAGATCTACATCTAGAGGAAGGGGAGCTATTAGAATTGAAGATAGTGATGGACAACAGGAAAGTCCAACTATTTGGTGAAAATGATGAATTGATATGGTATGGAGAAAAAATAGGTGAATACTCAGTTAAAATTGATTACCAACTTGTGAAAGAAGCTTGAATTGTTGAACATGAACTGTCTCAATTCTTTTAGAAAAAGTATTGCTTGCCTAAAGAAGGAACTTCCTCTTGGTTGGTGTGTAAGGAACATATACTTACGGGTGAGAAATTAATGAGATATGATTTCCATGGCCCCTTTTAATATGTGTTGTGTAGAGAATGGAAGAAACGATTGATCACCTATTACTCCATTGCAAGATGGCAGCTACTACATGCAGCAACGGTGTTCTCTGCAAACTTGATATGCATTGTTCCATCCCAACCACAGTTAAGGAAATGTTTCAAAGTTGGAGCAACCAAAATTGTAAGTATTACTAAATTGAAACACTTGTTTCAATTTAGTTGAGACATTATGCCTATCAAGAATTAAGGTGCATCTTTTATTTAACCCTTGTGTCATTATCTTCAGTTACTTCAAAATATTACAAGTACATGAAATAAGAATAACTTTGTTCTTTTGTATTACATTAATTTTTTTACATTTGTTTATATTCAGAAATAAAGTCTAATCTACTGAATAAAATGTATCTCTCACACAAGACTGTGAGAGTGGCCATTACTTCTCTTTACAAATATAGAGCATGAAATGAAAAAGAACATAAGTATAGAAGTAGGGAGTCAAGGGTAACCAGTCATTGTCTGGTTATGACTGGTTGCTGTAGGTCTATGTTGCATTGTCCTTCATGTATGGTTTTAGGTTTAGTCATGTCAAGCCTCCAAGTGTCCATGTGTCAAAAAGGTATAGGATTAGATCCAATGGATCTAAGAAATGGTTGATTACACTTAACAATATACTTATACACCTATGCTATTTAGTCGTGATCTTTATGTGCATAAAACAACAAAGGTCAAATCAAGACATGAACACCTCATTAGAATTTATTATTTTTCTAATGTGTTTTCTTCATGTGCAAGTGAATCCTATATCTTATTGGCTTGTGGAATTAATTGTTAGCTCCCATGAGGGTTATTGATCCCAACATACCTCTAAGAGATAGGATTGGTTCCAAGAGATGAAATCAGAGATATAGTAAAAAATAATTGTAAATATCAAGTAGCATGAAACATAAAAGGGACATATACCTTCATTTTGAAAACTTTTTTTCAGTTGTAGGTAAAATCATCCTTAAGAGGGTATTGTCTTTTATTTAGAAACTTGGATTCATGTTGAAGAAAGTTAAGGAAGCATTCATGTTTTAATTTAGAATGTTTCCTTCCTCGATATGAATCCAAGACTATTATGACCTCAAGTATAGCATTGTGGAAATAGGGCAATGAGTATCATTCAATCATTCATAATGATTCTACCATATGCATGTAGAAATATAATAGCAATCATGATATATAGATAGGCTAGTGAATGAGGTGTAAAGTAACTGAGAGTGTAACAGTGTCATGGCTACTAATCTATAAGTTTGAATTCAATGCAAAATTGGATAGTATGAATGGTCTTTTTTATTCAGACCAAATCAAGCATGGAGAAATAATTATCGAATGGTTAATTCCTAGAAATGAGCAGTGACTTTCAGAACATCTACAAATCAACACAAGTTAACATTAGAGTAGTATCTATTCAATTAACATAGTATATTTCATGTCAAGAAAGAACTAAATTGAAGAATAGGTAAACATGCAATAGAATCAAGAAACGTGGTTTTTCTCAATGAGCTCACTTATGCAATAGTGTTTCTAATAGCAAGAAAAAGTCATTTCATATCAAAGAAAAAAATATGAGATCATATAAATAGCACCAATAAAGGAGTCAGAACTAAAAGTGGCAAAATCATCACAAAAGGTGTCACAAAAAATGGTGATCAATTGCTAATGAATTACATAAGAATGCACAGAGCATATTCAAAACAAATATTGATTCAAATTCTCTAGAAATATGCTACTACACAATATGTTTCTACAACATATGGCTCAAATGTTGAGAAACCTTCAAAGGCAGAATAAATCATGGTATAATGAATAGCTACAAGTGCAATGATATATATGGGTTGTTGGGTAAAGAAAATCAATTTGATTATGTGCTACAATGAGCAGTAACATGAACATGATGAGAAAGTTTTTTCCAAAAAGATATCTACATTAATGATAGGCTCTCAATGATGAATACACTTACAGAGCCAAGAACAAAAAGCCATACCTTAAGGAAAAATAGAATCTATTTTATTATTGCTCAAATCTCATTCAGTGATACAAATGCATATAAAGAAACTTTCAAACGAAAAGATGGAAGATATGAATTGTGGCCTCAAAATATAAAACAAAATGCCCATATTTCTTAGAAAACTCCAGTACAAAAGGTGCAGATTATTCTGCTATGCAAAAGACAATTCAAAGTTCAAAGAAAAGTCTCATGTAGTTTGATTTCATGGTGAAGAATAAATAAAAGATACCCAAAATCCAAGAAATGCACAGAAGGATTTTGAGTGCAAAAGGGGAGAAATATTCTCAAACCCTTATTTTTTAGAATATACTTAGCCATAGTAATCTTCCATATTTGTAGTGGTTCAATTTTTGTAGAGAAAAAAAAAAAAAATGGTTGTAGCAATATCAGAAGAAACCGTTATGAAATGTGAAGGGAAACTTTTGCTACAAAATTTCTTGGAAGCTTTCATTAGGTGAGTTTTTTTTAAAGAAAAATAGCAAAGATGTCTTTCTTCAAAAACATGGAAAACACATTCATAGTAGACCAGAAATGTGAACAATATAAACAAGTACAAGAGAAAATATAGATGCAAAATATTTTTGAGAAGAAAGACCATTGCTATATGTTTCATTTTCTTTTTTTAATCAATTTAGGGCTGATGAAGACTCCACATACCCGATGAAAGCTCCACAAAATCTGTTTGACTAGAAAGCTAACTCTAGAATTCCCTAAAAAGTAGTAAATCAAGTTATAGATGGCGGTCGGTATTGACAGTAACTGCTCAAAGACTACAATTTTCCCCATAGTGAATGATAGAGATCTAGGGTTAAACCCTTTTCTATAGAAGGCTCTGGAAAAGTCTAAAAGACTGAAGTTCAAAATGCAAGTGTAAAATTACTTTTAGTTAGGGCTCAAATTGAGCCCTAATTAAATGTCATTTATATATTGTTTGAAGTCCGATTTTAGCTTAATTGAGACTTAAAGATTTTTATTTTTTTTAAGTCTTTGATATATATTAGGTAATATAATAGCATATTAACTAGGGTTTTTATTAAGTAATATGTTTTTTATAAAGGTAAAAATAGGTTTTGAATGGAACCCGAAACCATTTACAATATAGAAGAAAATATTTTCAGTTCATCCCATACATAATTCAAAAGCTTGCTATACATCAAGGACCAAGACCCCAACCAACCCAAAAAGACAATAGAAAAAACAAAACAAGTAGCAACAAAAACCAAAAATTGGCACATAAACCAGCAACCACCCAGTGACCAAACAGTAGATACTACTTTATCTTTTTCATGGCCTTCTCCACCTATTTCTGTAGATCCTCCATCTTCTGAATGGAGTCTTTGAGACCTTTCAGCTCCTTAGGGGTTTCTGGCAGTTTCCTTTTGAGGCCACTTTTAGTTCTAGTTCCTAGCCCTAAGCTCCCAGCACCACCGTCTAATGTTATAGTTGTATTCTCCAGCATGCTATTCTCCAGATGGTTATATAGATCCTTAAGATTCATCACTGAGACACTAAGGCCCTCATTGTTGTGCTTAAGAACTTTGTTGATGATGTGCCTGTTGTAGCTGATTTTCTCATTCAGGTCTTTCAGCTTCTCATCCACCATTGCTTTGATTTTTTCTGTCATTTCCTTATTCAAATTATTATTTTTTACCTTCATCAGAAACTCCATTTCTAGCTTTTCCAGCTTTTCTTTTGTGGGTTCCATAGTTTCTTCCATGGGCTTCAAGTGATGCTTCATTTCTTGCATCTCCTAGCTAATCCACTTTTCCATGTTGATGACATGGCCTTCCTTGCTCTTAACCTCCTTCAAAATATGATCATCCAAGTCATAACCAACAGTAGCCTCCTTATGAATTTCCCCACCTAATGGCTTGATAGTCCCTTTGACTCCTCCTTGTCACTACCATCCTCTTCGTTATCTTCTTCCTCTTCCTCCACCTTATCTTCTTCATTTTCCTTTTTGACGTCTTCTTCTTCACCTCCAACATTATCTATCTCCTCATTATCTTCCTCCTTCTCGCTTTCCTCAAAAATCAGGTCCTTAGCTTCCGTAGCTTCCTCCTCATTCTCAGGCTCCTCGTCAGTGTCTTCATCCAAGATAGTAACCTCATTCCTATCATGAGAAGAAGGGTGAGGTTCTTCAGTTTTGTCAGCACCATCATGGGGGCTCTTTTTATTTTTCCTACCCTTCTTGTGGGTGTCAGCCTTGATCTCTTTCTCTTTCCTGTAACCCTTTTAGGAATGGGTTCTGGAATCATATCCTTGGCATAGTCCACTATAAGCAAGATCAAACCCTCATGAAGCACAAGGTTGCTTGATTTTTTCCTATTCTCTGTTATGCTGTTGTTCAAGGAGCCAAGCAGAAAGTAAGGTTTATTAAGTAATATGTTATTATATTATTTAATATATATAATTAATATATTATTATTTGCATTGAGAATAATGTAATTAACACTAATTAATTGATGTAACATACAAATCAATTAATTAGTGTTAAAATTGAGATACAATAATAATGATTTTTTGAATCTAGAAGAGGGAAGATTAGTATGATCATGTTTAAGAGAAGATGTGGCATTATTTTCCAAGTGGTCATGTGTTTACCATCAAGGAATTTGATTTTGGCTCGGTCATCTTGGTAGTGGAGATGTGGCAACTTTTTTTTACCAAATGGAGTTGAGTGGGTCAAAGTGGAACTTGAATTTTCCTTGACATCTTGATGTATTGGTGGTGGAATTTTCTCTTTGCCACATGTTTGAGAGTCCCTTTTGGACCTTTAGACACTTTTGTGTTGGCAACTGTAATTGAAACAATTGTTGTATTGTTATTGATGTCAAACCTTAACTAGTAAGACAGTTGCTATCTAAGAAAGTACTATATCTATTTATTGATGAAAAGGATTAGGGAAAGGGAGATAACAAGACAACCTAAGGAAAGGTTGAGTTATTTGATACTTCAATGGGTACTTGATTATTTGGAACATTGATAAGATAATGTATTATTTATCTAAGTAAGGAGAAAGACTAAAGAAGTAGGCTTAACCGAGAAAAAGTGAAGAAATCTAGTTTAAGCCTAGTGATGTTAGTGTCGATCGAGTGCCAGTATATGTCAAGTAAATTTAGTGTTGACCAAACATTAGTTTATGCCGAATGACAGGAAATTACCGAGTGAGACAATGTTAGCCAATGAAGACATTTTGTAGAGATGACCGAGTTATGCAGTGATGACCGAGGAGATGAACATAGTATTGACCGAGTGTCAGTAATTTACATTTGGAGAAAGAATTCAGATTTCCAATCAACATAGTTGAATTCTTGGGTTATGTAAATTGTGTTGACTTTATTAATTGATTGTATGGAGAATTTAATGCATGGTAAATCATTTTATTATGGATTCAATGAGAATATTGAAGATGTATCTAGAAGGAAGGATGAAGAACTTAAATGTTGGAAGGATTCATTGGATCTGACCTAAAACTAAGATCTACATAGGATATTAAGTGGCCAAAGATGGATCTACCTAATTAAAGAGGTATTAAGGAAAACCTAATTGTGAGGTTACAGAGTATGTTGATGTTGTTGATGTTATTGATTGAAAAGTCTAAGAAGAAGGCTGAAGGTGAAGGAGTTGATCAAAGTTGTGATTGCTTGAAGCAAATTCTAAGCATATCATTGATGGAGATGGAAATGGAACTCAGTCAGTAAATCAACATATATGTGTGAATTGGATCTATTATTTGCAAATTGAGTTGTATGTTTTTCATATCAGAAACTACTACTACTTTCTAATCATTGTATCAGTCTAAATCCTTTAATCAAGGTTGTCCTAATAGTCATTGTTTAAATCCTTTAATCAAGGTGGCATTCTAATAGAATGTACTTAAATCCTTTAACCAAGTCACTTTTGATAGAGTGTTTAAATCCTTTAATAGGGTCACACCTAGCAGTGTGTTTGTAAACCTTTAACAAGGTTGGATTTTCATGGAGCTCACTTTAGAAGAGTGAAAATATCAGTAACATGTTACAAAGTGGTTTTTCTCAAGTTGGGTTTCCACTATAAATCCTGGTGGTATACTTGTGTGAATGTTTTGATGTGAATGTTTCTATATTCTGCAAGTTAATTACTTTTGGACAGTGGACTGCATATTATATGTTTCTGATATATATACTTTAGAGACCGAGTTGTGTTGGTGATTAGCTATGAGATTATTGAAGTGTTTAAAAGTTCAATTGGTACATCTGGACCTGAGAACAAATTATTCACCCCCGTCTTTGTTCTTCTAAATAATATTAAGAATTGGTATCAGAGATGTTGGTGCTTACAAAGAAAATTTTAAAGGTACTTGAAGCTAATGATCAAGATGTATAAAAAGGAGGTACCGAAGTTGAACGAGGAGAACTTCACTACATGGAAGAGTCTAATGAAACTACATCTAGCTGGTATTGGTGATTTAGTGGACTACTATGTTATACATGGCTATATGTTATACCTATTGCACCTTTGACTGCCAAGGAGATGAAAGCAAAACATGAACACAATCAAGCAATGTTGGAGATTGCACATACCTTAAGCTATCCTGAATTTGAAGACATCAAATATTACAATACTACAAAGAAAATGTGGGATACTCTTGCAACCATCTAAGGTGGTGATACAAATGTACTGAGAGCAAAAGCGAAAAGCTTGAGAGGTAAGTTTGATGAAATGAAAATGCAAGGTGAAAATATTGCTCAGTACTGTGGTAGAATTAAGGAAATAGTGAATGCTATTAGAGGAGCTAATGGAATCATTGATGATGAGATTGTCATTAGTAAGGTATTGAGAACTTTGCTTCCTATCTATGCTATTAGAATTTCTACAATCCAAGAATCAAGATGTAACCCTGGTAATGTTCTAACTCTGGAAAGTCTTGTTGGTAAGCTTACTGCTTTTGAGCTATCTAACTATGATAACTACACTATTCCTAATGTTGAATATGCATTCAAGTCACAAATGGTTTTGCATAAATCTAAGAGAGAAAAAGTAAAATGTGTGAAAAGTGAAAGTGATAGTGAAAGTGACAGTGACACTTTTGATGAGGAACTAGATGATCTTGAAGCACTCATGGCTAGAAGATTAAAAAGAGGAAAAGGAAAATATTAAGGTAAGCTTCCTATAATCTATTTTTCATGTAACAAAGTTGGCCATATTGCAGCAAGATGTCCTAACATGAATGAAAAGGATGAGGAAAGAGAAAGCAAGTGCAAGGATAAGAGAGATAACAAAGATCACCAAAGGTACAGAGACTAGAAGGACAAAGGTAATAAATCATGTTATATTGCTGAAGAGGAAATTGATAGTGACAGTGATGATTTGATATTGAAGTAGTTTATGTTGCTATGAAAGATTATTGTGATGAAGATGAGAAAACTGCACTTATTTCTTATGTGAGTAAAGGTGATAAAAGGATTATTGATAGTGGTTTCTCACATCACATGACTAGTGATAAAAGTAAATTTGAAACCCTAGATCATTACTATAATACCCCAAAAATGGGCTATAAGTTCATTAACCTCCTATATCAACATATCGAACGAAATCGACATCAAAGTCCTAATCTAAGGCACATCTGTACATCATCGAATCCTAATTGATTATCTTAAATTCTGCATCGGGAAATATTCTTAGTAATATTCCTAATCATCATAATTATCTTTAATTTAATAATTATTTGGCAATAAATCACATTTATCCTAAAGCTTGATTAATTGAATATTTTTATATTTAATTAATTAGATTTAATATCTTGCCATTAAATTGTGTAATTAAATTTAATTCTATCTATTATTAATTGTATTATTTAATTTTGACAATAAATCCAAATATCCTATGAATAATTGATTAAATTTTTATTTAATTAATTAAAGCAAGTTGTCATTATTTAATAATATAGTTTTTAATAAAAGTTTGATTAAATAATTGATTAACCCATAAATCAATTGTTTTATTTTTAAAAGCAGTTAAGTTGGAAATAAATCACTTTATTATTAAATTAATTCATAAATAAAACATGCACAATCATAAAAGCAAACAACTATCAATTATCAATTAAAGCTAAACTCTATTTTGAGTTAAAGCTTAGCTTTTGCATGTTTTTGTGAGTTAATTATCCTTTATTTAAAAATAACTCAAAAATCAACTTGAGTTATTTGAGTGATTTATGGATTTTTTTCATGCACCTCCAAAGCCTTGGATTTCTATAAAAACAATGCTCGGCTCTTCATAATTCATCTCTCAATCATCTCGCAAATTGCAAACTTACTCTACAAGAATCATAGCATATCAGATTTGGAGAATTTGCACAATTGGAGCTTGAAAGAATCAACTTGCAAATTCAAAGCTTTGTGAGATCAATTTCAATTGCATATTTTTCATATCATAGCATAGAATTTCATAGCTTTGCATATCATTGTTAGATAGATCAATTCATAGCATATCAATTTCATCTAGCATAGATTCATATCGGTTTTTATCATTCTTATTGCATAGAAAATATAAAAAATATAGATTAATTGCATTCAATTTTATATCCATCTTTTGCATTCAAATCCTTCATTTAGGTTTCATCTAGGTCACTAATCTCGATTACAATCTGAGAACATCAATCTCGCACCTATTAGAAGGCAGTAAATCGCTTGGTTAGATAGTTTTCAATTTTGCACAATTTTGATTATCACTAACCTCTAATGTTTTACTGAAGTGTTGTGTCTATAGATCAGGTACATTTTCACACACACATTTCTGGCGCCCACCGTGGGGCAACCCACCTTTGCATGTTGATTTTGATTCTTGGAGCTAAAACCCTAAAGTTTCAAAGATTTAATTTTATCTCCCAACTGGATTGGATTTTTGGTCTGAAATTTTTTTTTCAGGTTGGAGACATATCAAGGAAGCCTCAAAAACAAATTCAGAATTTTCTGAATTATTTTGAATTTTTAATAAATTTTATTTTATTTTTCATAAAAAATTAATATCTGATGCAAATCAGCATATTTTTTTGAAATTTTTACATTTTCGGAAATCTCTTGAAATTCTATAAGGGATCTATTATTTTTGTTTTAAATTTGGATGAAATTTAATATCTCAAATAGTCGATTTGCAAAAACTGGTCTGTTTTGATAAAATGGGTCTCTAGGGCACAAATGAAGAGATTTTTCTAAACTTTTTGTATTTTTGGAAAGCTCTCTATTTTTTAGTAGGGGTATTTATTTTGAATTTCTATTTTTGTGCCCAAAATCATATCAAAAAAATCAGATCTTGTTGACTAGGTCAAATGCAGTGCAAAAAAATTTAAATTTTATGATGGGTATGCACTTATTTTTCATATGATTCAATGCATGATATGAGTTGTCATTTGGATTAATTTTTAGTTATTATTTCTCCTAACAATTGATTTTTAGATCTAACCCTAAGGTTTTCATAAGTTAAATATACCTTGCATATCTTGTTGGCTTGTTGGCTTGTTGGAGAGTTCGTAGCTTGCTTGCATAGTAAAGCTCAACAAAAATTGCTAAAAATCAGGTAGAATCTACTAAGAGCATTGTGAGGATCACGAGGTATTCTCCTTGTTCTGAAAACATTTTGATTTGGACTTAAAATAAATCTCTTATGTGTTTGGCTTGTGTGCATCTTTTCATGCTTTTGTCTATTTCTACACACTTGCATAATTGATACTAGGTTGTGACCCCTTAAGGGTTCATTAAGTAGTCTTAGAATATTTGTGATTGATCTTGATTGCTATCTTGGATTATTGGACTCACTAATCTACCGGCCCCTCATTTCTGCCTCGTGGTTGCAATCTCAGTGCCATAAAGGGGAGGGGTCAACAGGACAGAAGCGTTAAGTGTTCCACTTGGCAACCCTTTTGTGCTTTTAAGAACTCACTTGTTTTCTAAGTTGGGGACTTGTTTTCAACTTGTGTTAGGTTTTAAGTGTTCCACCTTGTGGACTCATCCATATTTTATTTAAGCGTTAAGTGTTCCTCTTTCTTCTTTTTGGGTACTTTTGGTAGATTTGCTTTCAGGAATATATCTGTGCTCCTATAGTAATTAGGCCCTATGAACACTATTCATGATTCTTCAGAGATTGGATTCCTAGCGAAATCTTTCTTGATGATAGAATCCTTGTAGGTAGGGAGGATACTTAATGCATTTCACATTCAACTTGGTTAGTGCGTCTTCTCTTATTGATCGACACATTCTCTCTCCGGAGAGGTTGATAGATCACGTGGAGTTGATATCACAGACCTTGGTGGAACAAAACTTTGTCTTAGCGTGTCGGATTAATCTGCTTGCTTTGTTTGGGTTAAAAGTGAAGAGGTGTCAAAACCTTGAATCTGGAGCCAAGTCCCCTTGTGGTATAAATCTATGAGTCACCTTTAGAGAGGGTTAACCGTAGCGGACAATCCCTTCACAGGGAAAACTGCATTGACAGAACCTCAAGCGGTAATAGTCATTTTTGCCATGGTAGTGACAGTCGCTATATAAATGTCCTTGTGGAAGAAATCTCCATGGGTATGGTTCATTGTTGGGTTGTCAGATCTCCCTAGCAGCTCTTGAAGATTAAGTTCTCGGACTGTGTCAAAACCCTGGTGTGCCGGGATTGGAGTTCACCCCTTTGAATCATAAAAGTTGCAGAGTAAAACCATTACTAAAAACCCTAGAGAGGCCAATTTTTCATTCTCAGGTATATGTGTGTTATTGCAAAACTTTTCAGAACATACACAATTAGTACTCTCAGGGATTAGCACAATTTGGTCACTTGATTGTTCATGCGCAAGGTTGCTTTTGCCCTTGTTCATTGTTTTCAGATGTGCTTGGAATCACTTGCTTGCTATTCTACATGCTTGTTTATCTACTTGGCTATTAAAAATGATCAAATTTGGTATAACCTTCAAAATTTGGATAGTACAATTTGCAAACAATCCAAAACTGAAGACCTTAAATTTTGCAAAAATTGACGTAAAATTTTTTCTGGACTCAAAAGTCATTTCAAGAAGTCAAAAGTCGTACGAGTTTTGTCAGGTGTCATTTCAGTATTGCCCATCTGTCATACGATTGAGAACCCAGTGTCGTACGAGTTTTCATGCCAGCAAATTCAAGAAATTCAAAACCCCGTTAGCAACTATCGTACGAGTTTAACAACTGTCATTTCATTGCTACCCAACTGTCGTACGAGTTTAGCAACTATCGTTTCATAGACTACCCAGTGTCGTACGAGTCTACAGAGTGTCATTTGGAAAAATTTGAGAGAGTTGTCAGAAATTGTCAAATTGCAAGATATCCAATGTTTCCAGCCTAGTTCCAGAATCTGTCAAAAATATCAGTGTCAGGAATAGAGCAGTAGCTATTGAGCATTCTACCATTTTCTGAGTTTGATCTTTTGAATCCGATCTAGTCTTCTGTTTGATCAATTTGAGTCCTTTTTATCTCATGTCAAAACCTTGTCATAACTATCAATCTTCAATCAATCTTCAAAAATAGACTAAGTGTTGAGAACTTGTGTCCGCTATCTTTTGGGCGATCTATCCCATACATCCAGGGCACAGTTTCCTTCACCCACATCTCATCAGATCTTCAAAACTATCATAATCTTGACAAGGTTGCTTCATCCGATTTTCTTGAATCAAATTGTTCTTCAATTGTCTTTGTCCTTTTCTTCTATTTTATTCAAAGTTAATGGTGGAGACCAGAGCTTCTTCACACAAGAAATCAGAAGAAACATCTCAGAACTTACTTTTGACCAATACCCCGGGTCCAAATCTTGAACAACTCATCAAGTCAAGTATCTACGAAGATGACGGTCTCGGTAACTTTCGATTGAAAACTGGTTACATACCTCCTTTATCAACTCACAGAGGTAATCAGCAAACTCCTCCTCAATCTGTTCCAGGGAGCCCAAAAACTCCTATCATGTCTCAAGCAGGGACAAACCACGGTTCTCTAGGAGGAGGATCCTAGGGACACCATTCTCAACATAATGCTGACCAAGAACCTACCCCCTCTGAAATCCATCGATGTCAGAATGACGATGAATTCAAGAGAATGATGAGGCATTTCTTAAAAGTGGATAGAGAGGCATACTTTTTACAATTAGCCCAGGAAGGGGCTAAGCTTCCTCCCAACCTTAACGTTGATGATATAATCACACATGAGGAAGAAACTCCACTCACAGCTATGACAAAATAGATGCATGCTATACAAGTTTAATTTAACAATCTTAAGAAGGAGAAGGAACCCAAGGAGTTCTCCATGGAGGCCCTATGTCCTTTCCCATTCGAAAAAAACTTGTATATGCCACCATTCCCAAAAAGAGTGGAGATACCAAAGTATGACAAATATGACGGACACTCTGAACCTCAAGATCATGTCAGAGAGTTTTGTACGCAATCCATGGAATTCATGCATGAACTGACTTATCTAATGCATCTTTTTCCTAGATCCTTGGGAGGAGTATCCATTCAATGGTTTTCAAGATTACCTTCTATGATCAAAACTTTTGAGGAATTGATTAAATGCTAGGTCAATTCCTGAAATGGAGAAACTTGAAATCTTTATCAATAACCTTGTTCCAGAGCTCAATTATCCATTACAAATGCAAGATCATGTATCTTTTGATAAAATGGTGGATAATGCAATCAAGATTGAGAAAGTACTTGTCAAGAAAGGAGAAATCACACTTCAAAAGGACAAGTCTGAATCTGGATCTAGCTCAAAAGATAAAAACAAGAGCTGGAATAGAAACAAAGGTATCATCTCTGATGGTATTGTTGACACTATCCGCACCCCATCAAAGGCACCGGCCTACAATCTCACCCTTGCCACCAAAGCCATTGAAGCTTCAGAGCAAAAATCTGTTGAACCATCTCCAAAGAAGCCATTCAAATGATGGGATAATAAATGGAAGTTTACTCCCTTGGGAGAATCTTTGGAATCTACCCTAAGAACCCTGATAGCTGATAACATGATCTCTTTACCACCAATCCGAAACCCTGATCCGGATCCAAAACCATATTGGTGGAAAGATAATGCATTCTGTGCTTTCCATCAGACTAAAGGCCACAGAACTAATGGATGCTTCCACTTGAAGCATACCATTCAAGACTTGATAGATCAAGGGGACATCACGATCGATAATCCTACCAGCAATAATGATCACACAGCATTTACAGAACTGTTTCCACAACATGGCAAGGGAGTTTCCACTTCTCAGCCTAACATGGGGGCAAAAGTCAACTATGCCTACCCTAGAAACAATGTTGTCATCAATATGGTTGAACCATGTCTCTCTGAGAGCTGCAATGTCATCACGATTGTATGAAGAGACAAAAATCATTCCTCAGCTAATGCGGTTACCAGATCACAAGCTCAGGCTCATCTGAAAGGACAAACACCAAGTTCATCTAATGTCCCTAAGATACCTTTCAATCTCACATCTGCTTCTAAATAGAAGGTTGCCTCAAAATCTTCCAATCTAAAGGATACAAGACCTACATCTTACAGCATCGTCCAACAACTCCATCATACCAATGTCAAAATCTCTATGTTTGAGTTACTTCAAATATCTCCAGCTCACAGAGATATCCTCGACAAAGCTTTGCTCGGCTCTAATGTTCCTGATGATCTAGATCTAGACAGGTTCCAGACTATGGTTGGTCATCTAACGTCTCCGCAATATATCTCCTTTTCAGAGGAACATGACAACTCCCTAAGTCACCCACATAATCAGCCCTTGCACATAGAAGTCTTGATCCAGAACTGTCGAGTCAAACATGTGTTGATAGATGGGGGCGCAGGCCTCAACAATTGTTCTTACAACTTAATCACACAGTTGGGATTCTCAGAGATGGCTATTGATCCTTGAAAGAAGATCACTATAAAGGCCTGTGATGAATAGGAAAGATCTTCTAAAGGCACCATTGTCTTACCCATCCAAGTGGGTCCGGTCATCAAAGATACCACATGTCAGGTGCTTGATCTACCATTGGCTTACAATATCCTTCTAGGGAGACCCTGGATCCATGAAATGCAAGCCATTCCTTCTATGTACCATCAATGCTTGAAATTTCCCTATGAAGGGGTAGAAGTTACTATCCCAGCAGATCTGAGTACAACTTGCAATACATTGAAGGAAAGTGCCGATAAGCTTGTTCCCAATAACAGAGAATCTTCCATCAAGCAACAAAATGTGGCTTCCACATCCAAGATGGAAGACATTGCTAAAGAGATCAATATCAAAGAAAATGGGATGGGAGAATACACTATAGAGCCAGTCTTGTCTCTGACATCTCTCCCAATCTCACCTAAGTCGTATGGACAATCCTTGAAGTAGTCTAAATCAGAACCTAAGGAACCTATGGAAGCATACAAAAGAAATTTTGTGGTGGAGCAAGTATCCAAACAAGAATTTGAGGAGGATGAAGTTGTGCTTGCATGGCTATACAAAGAGGATTCTAAATCTAAAATTGTCCAACCTAGTGAATCTATAGCACCTACAATCCCTTCTAATTCGTATGGTCTAGGGAACAAATTAATAGCTAAGATGGGATATTCCAGTCAAGGACCTCTAGGAATCAGAGGAAAGGGTCTTGTGACACCCATTCCACATACTGGTAGAACAAACAAAGATACTGTAGGCTTAGGCTTTACAAAGAGACCTTATCATCTCAAAGGTGGTTGTTCTCATGTCATAGAACAAATTGCACCAGGAGAACCCCTTCTCAAGAAAGAAGAGACAGAACCCTCAGATGATGATTCAAATAGTTCAGAACTCATCCCCTATGAAAAATTGCCTAAAGAGATCAAAGATCTTCTTGATGATAAAGATGATCCTATCAAAAGAATTAATGTAGTAGAAACACAAGAACCTACTATAGCACAAGAGATGGTTGCACCACAAGAACCAGCCAATCTCAAAGGTGATCAAACTAATCCAGAAGTAGAGAGTAGTTATTCTGACACTGATTCCCATGAATATGAATTCAAGTCAGAGACTAAGGGTAATCCTTCTTGGGGTATTCATCCTGATTTCACACATTCTCTAAGATTTCCTAGAGATCCTGAATCAGAAGCTGAGTCAAATGACTATGAATGGGGTGCCATTCTAGAAGAAGATGAGCTTATAATAGAGAAATATATTGATGTTATTCACCAATATGTATCTCAACCCAACGTAGGTCTAGAGAGAAACAATGAACTTAATGTGTCTAATCCACCTATGGCTGAAGAGGACTCCCATGATGATGTTGAGCCTATTCACAAATTGAACATTTTGAGTTGTAATATCACCTTTGAACTTGAGCATCAGGTTATGACCAATGATGACATATCCACATCTGTGAACACCATATCCCAAGCCTTTCCTACTTTAACTATCCAACACCCTGATCTTATTGACCGAACTTCCACGAACTCGAGCCATGGTATCTACACCTTTCCAAGTGACTATGCCCTTTCTTGTTACCTCAATGCAGTCGAGCCTATGAGGACTTCCATCAGCGAACCAAGCGTTAGCATGACCGAGTCAGACATCAAATATCTTAGTCAAAAAAATAAAAATAAAAAGAAAAAGAGTTCTGAGGGTGAAAACCACTTTGTGGCAGTCTCAGAACCTACAAAAGTAAAAAGAAAAGACATATCTGAAGGTGAAAATCTCTCTAAGGTGCCTAAGGATGAGATATTTGATGTCCTTCCAAGTCATTTATAGGATAGATCTCCAGTTATGATTGAGCCAACTCAATCCATCAATTTGGGTACAACAGAGGAACCACAATTGGTACATATAGCACAATCTTTATCAGAAGAAGAGAAATAGAAATTCACTACATTCTTATCAGAATAAAAGATCAATTTTGCATGGAAATATTCAGATATGCTAGGATTGGATCCCAATCTCATTATGCACCATCTATCCATTGCTCCTGGAATAAAACCAATCAAGCAAAAATTGAGAAAGATGCATCCTCATGTTGCGCTCTTAGTCAAAGCAGAACTAGAAAAAATCCTAAAAGCTAGATTCATCCGTGTCATAGACTATGCTGAGTGGATCTCTAACATTGTACCTGTTTCAAAACCAGATGGTTCAATCAGAGTGTGCACAGACTTTAGAGATGTAAATAGAGCATGCCCGAAGGATGATTTTCCACTGCCTAACATTGATATGATAGTGGACATGACTACAGGCTATGAAATGTATTCCTTAATGGATGGCTTTTCTAGGTACAACCAAATCAAAATTGCTCCAGAAGACCAAGAGAAAACTGCATTCACATGTGCGTGGGGAACCTTCTGTTGGAATGTTATGCCATTCGGACTCAAAAATGCTGGAGCTACATATCAAAGAGCAATGACATCTATTTTTCATGATATGATGCATAAAACAATGGAGGATTACGTGGATGATACCTTGGCAAAATCCATGATTAGAACTGAACATCTAACAGACTTGAGCATGATCCTAGATAGAATGGAACAGTTTAGTCTCTGATTAAATCCTAAGAAGTGTGCTTTTGGTGTCACTTCTGGAAAGCTCTTAGGATACATAGTTTCAAAGAAAGGCATTGAGGTCGATCTAGCTAAGGTGAAAGCTATCATAGAGATGCAACTACCCAAGAATATCAGTCAAATGCAAACTTTGCAAGGGAGAGTATAGTCCATCAGAAGATTCATATCACAGTTAGCTGACATATCACAACCTTTCACAAAGACATTACATAAAGGTGTGACCTTTGCATGGAATGAAGACTGTGCAAAGAATTTTGATCATATCAAGAATTATCTCTTGAATCCTCCTATCTTAATGCCTCCTATTCATGGGAAGCCATTAATATTATATGTCTCCACAATAGATACATCACTGGGGGCATTGCTAGCACAACATGATGAGAACAAAAAGGAAAGAGCCATCTACTATATAAGCAGAACATTGGTGGCGTATGAAAAGAACTATTCTATGATTGAGAAAGCTTGTCTCGCTGTGATCTTTGCATCACAGAAACTGAGACATTACATGTTAGCTCATACCACTCATTTGGTAGCTAAGATTGATCCACTGAAGTACCTACTAAGCAAAGCTGTCCTCACAGGTAGACTAGCTAAATGGGTCATGCTCTTGAGCGAATTTGACATTGAATATGTTGAAAGAAAAGCTATCAAAGGATAGGTCATTACTGATCAATTAGCTGAAGCACCACTGTTTGATGATACACCCATGCAAATGGAATTTCTCGATTCCTCTATCATGCACTTCTCTTCTAGAGAATGGCAGTTATTCTTTGATGGCTCCTACACACAAAATGGATCTGGAGCAGGCATATTGTTCATCACTCCTCAAGGATACTCGATACCCAAAGCATTTAGACCAAAGTTTCCTTGCACAAACAATATTGTTGAATACGAGGCACTTCTCAATGGTATGAAAATGGCAATACAGTGGAGAGTTACAGAGATGCACATCCATGGAGACTCACAACTGGTTATCCACCAAGTCAATGATGTGTACCAAACCAAAGATGAAAAGCTCATTCCTTACAAGAGAATGGTAGATGATTTAAAGAAATACTTCATCTCTATCACATTTGAGCAAATACCCAGAACGGAGAATAAGGCTGCCAATGCAATGGTGACATTATATACTCTCTTACAGCAGCTCAAACATGAACTACGCTATGAGTTCCTGGTGGAAGAACTATCCTATCCTGCATATGACTCCCCTGAAACCCACATGATCTGCACTATTGTAGGTTATGATTCATCTCACTACAAAAATCTGTTCTCCTATCTCCACGACCAAATCATCCCTGAGTCCTTTAACCATTTTGAGAAATGAAACCTTATCCGATCCGCATCTCGATATGTCATCATTGGTAATGATCTGTACAAATGAGGTCTAGATGGTACACTGCTTAGATGTTTAGAACGGGAAGAGTCTCAACGTGCATTAGAGGAAGTCCATGAGGGTATATGTGGGTCACACTCGAATGGTTTAATGTTAGCTCAAAAACTTATTAGGGCCGGGTACTATTGACCTGAAATGGAGAAAGAGGCTATTAAATTTGCTAAAAATTGTCAACAGTGTCAAGTACATGGCAACTTGATTCATGCTCCAAGGAGAGATCTAATTCCCTTTACTACACAATGGCCTTTTCAACAATGGGCATTTGATCTCATAGGTGCTATCCATCCGCACTCTTCTAATGGACATACCCATATAATCACAGCCATAGATTATTTTACAAAATGGGTAGAAGCAGTTCCTCTAACACAAGCAACGGGGAAACAGATCTCTATGTTCATCTGGAACTACATCATTTGCAGATATGGGATCCCTCATTCCATAGTCACAGACAATGGGGGACAATTCAAAAACAAGGACCTAGATGACTTATGTGCCAAATTCAAGATTACTCAACATTGGTCATCTATCTACTATCCTCAAGGGAATGGACAAGCTAAAGCTTCAAACAAAAATCTCTTGAAAATCTTGCACAGAACAGTGAATAAAACAAGAAGAGACTGGCATCTCATGATCAATCTAGCTCTATGGGCCTATAGAACTAGTATCAGAATGCCTACTGGGGCTACACCATTCGCTTTAGTTTATGGGTCTGAAGCAGTACTACCTATTGAGGTTGAAATCCCATCACTCAGAATCAGAATGCATGGACTTGTCACAGACGATGACTATAGAGTGTCTAGGTTACAAGAACTGGAATTACTAGATGAGCACAGGTAAGCAGCGTATGATCATCTCAGAGTGTATCAGAAAAGAATGTCTAGAGGCTACAACAAGAAAGTCCGACACAGAGAATTTCAAGTTGGTGATCTAGTCTTGAGAGAAAATCCTAAAAATCAATCCCATCGAGAATGCAAGAGGAAGTTTGAACCCAATTGGTTGGGTCCCTTTGTTATCACTGCTACTTTTGGCTCTGGTGCCTATCAACTCTCAACAACTAAAGGAAAACAGATCCGAGAACCAATCAACATTCTCCATCTGAAGAAATTCTACACCTAAGGCATTCAGTCTATGGTAAAATGTCCTGAAAAAATCTTAAAAATCTGAAAAAGTCCTGACAAAAATGAACATCTTGGTGAAAACCTAGCAATAGGTGCCTTGATGATTCATGAAAAAAATCAAAAAAATATCAAAAGTACAAAAAAAATTGAAAAATGAAAAATACAAAAAAATGAAAAAGAAGAAAAAGTGCCTTGGTGAAAACCTGGAAACAGGCGCCTTGGTAGCAAAAATAGAATCTCTACCAAGATGGTGAAAACCTAGAAACAGGCACCTTGGTAGCAAAAATAGAATCTCTGCCAAGATGGTGAAAACCCAGCAAATGGGCGTCACTTGTTCCAAATGCTCTATCTATCAGCACAATCTTGGTCTTTTCTAGCTTTCAGTCTTGCTTTAGTTTGTACATATCTCTCGGTTTGTTTCTGCATTTCCAATTTTCAATAAGTCAGTTTGTACACCAATCAGCTTGAGCGTCTGTATCCTATCAATGTTCAAACTTGGGGGCAATCGATGTCATATCCTATGGCCTACAATGTATCTTAGACGTGTCCTATCCAGTCAGAATCCTTTAAAGCTTCATGTGAGTCAGTCAGTCAGTCTCATCTCTAGAAAGGATTTTGCATCTATAACAACGCAATTAAACTCAAATTGAAAATAATCTGTGCTTTTTACATGCTTTTATCTCCTTGTATGCTTACTGATTCGCATTGAGATTTTTTGCATATTGTGTCCCTTCGAGCTCCTCAATGATGTCCTTTATAGGATTTAGAAAGTGATGACTGGGGGCATAATCTTTTCTTGGTTTTCTGCTTGTATGTGAAATCTAATAACTTTGGAAATTTTGGATTGAAATGGTGTCCGGCTATAAGAGCCTCTATCTCGAATTGGATGGCCATGCGTACCTCAACCATTGATACCCAGACAATTCAAGGAAGTTTGATCTAACTATTGTCTTTTTGAGTGAGTTCCTTCTCCTACTATGAAACACGATCTTACCTAAGGATGTGAATGATAAAGGGTCACTACGGGTAATTCACATTGGATTTAGAATGATCTCTTGACTATTTGATGTGTTTGCATGCAAGGCGTATTCAGGTCATCACGACGTTCATGTTTTGATTCTTATACAAATTGCTATATCAAAATGGACATGATATTTAGGTCATCCTAGCATTTATGCCTTGGTGCTTATATCTAATCTGACATTCTGAAAATAAAATCAATATTCATATGTCCATGGTTGTATAACTAGTGGGTGTTGTATTGATTCTTGCCCATACAAATTGATATTCATATGTCTATGGTTTCATGGCTAGTGGGCATTGTATTGATTTATCCAGTTACCTAAAAGTTCAATGATGATAACAAATTGACACATGATCAGTGACTAGGTCCTAGGTCTTAGGTTGCATTTCATCTTGCATGTATCTTTGCATTTTGCATGTTTGCATGATCTCACAATGGCTAAATAAACTTCGAAGCTTAAATGATTCTCCACTCGCATCTTCCAATCTAACAAGAGCTGAATCCCACACGAAGGTTCCTCCAATGAAATAGCAAGTAGAATCCTTTTTCGGGATCAAAATTCAAATCTGAGATCATTCATATTATTAATTGCTTGCATAATCAACCTTCAATCATAGTAGAAATCCATTTTTCAACTTAACTGATTATCTTACATCAAACTATCCAAATTTCAACTTGGTCAACTATGGTCAACTCATGATCAAACCTAGTCAACCTTGGTCTCCAGGACCTCTAAACGATGCAGAATGCGTTCTCAGACGTGTATAACCACACTTCTCAAATCAATTAACATGCTTCTAAACTATAATGCTGACTTTTCTTATCAGATTTCAATTTTAATCCTGAAGGGGGCATGGTATTGCACATCATTCAAAGTCTGTCAATCAAATCTATCAATATCTTTCATCAGTAATCAAGACAAACAATCATGTCTAGTTACTGATTCATCAAAAAAAAAAGACCTCATCCGTCGGGGCAAATCTATCATCACTTGGGGCATATCAAATTCATCAAGATCCATATCAATCTGGTATTCTCCTAATCTTGTAAACTGTATCATTTTTTGCAACCATCAGATCATAGTGTTCTTTCCTTGGTTCTTCGGCAACTGAAGGATTCTGATGTGATACTTGCTAGTTCTGCTAAGACAATCGAGTCTAGAACGGGTCACTCACTTCTTATCAATCCTATGGTTCAAAATCAAGCATTTTGACACTTTTTCGCAATCATAGGTTCATTTTCTGCTACAATGAACATTATCTCTGGTCATTCAGGACCTCCTATGTCAATATCTTTCAGTCAGTTTCTATCTTGAGATCGGTTTATCTTTTGAATCAATTTCATATCTTTATCAAACACAGACTATCTTTGAACAACTGCGCTTCGCACAGTAATTCAAAGAGGGGCAAAATGTAATACCCCAAAAATGGGCTATAAGTTCATTAACCTCCTATATCAACATATCGAACGAAATCGACATCAAAGTCCTAATCTAAGGCACATCTGCACATCATCGAATCCTAATTGATTATCTTAAATTCTGCATCGGGGAATATTCTTAGTAATATTCCTAATCATCATAATTATCTTTAATTTTATAATTATTTGGCAATAAATCACATTTATCCTAAAGCTTGATTAATTGAATATTTTTATATTTAATTAATTAGATTTAATATCTTGCCACTTAATTGTGTAATTAAATTTAATTCTATCTATTATTAATTGTATTATTTAATTTTGACAATAAATCCAAATATCCTATGAATAATTGATTAAATTTTTATTTAATTAATTAAAGCAAGTTGTCATTATTTAATAATATAGTTTTTAATAAAAGTTTGATTAAATAATTGATTAACCCATAAATCAATTGTTTTATTTTTAAAAGCAGTTAAGTTGGAAATAAATCACTTTATTATTAAATTAATTCATAAATAAAACATGCACAATCATAAAAGCAAACAACTATCAATTATCAATTAAAGCTAAACTCTATTTTGAGTTAAAGCTTAGTTGTTGCATGTTTTTGTGAGTTAATTATCCTTTATTTAAAAATAACTCAAAAATCAACCTGAGTTATTTGAGTGATTTATGGCTTTTTTTCATGCACCTCCAAAGCCTTGGATTTCTATAAAAACAATGCTCAGCTCTTCATAATTCATCTCTCAATCATCTCGCAAATTGCAAACTTACTCTACAGGAATCATAGCATATCAAATTTGGAGAATTTGCACAATTGGAGCTTGAAAGAATCAACTTGCGAATTCAAAGCTTTGTGAGATCAATTTCAATTGCATATTTTCATATCATAGCATAGAATTTCATAGCTTTGCATATCATTGTTAGATAGATCAATTCATAGCATATCAATTTCATCTAGCATAGATTCATATCGATTTTTATCATTCTTATTGCATAGAAAATATCAAAAATATAGATTAATTGCATTCAATTTTATATCCATCTTTTGCATTCAAATCCTTCATTTAGGTGTCATCTAGGTCACTGATCTCGATTACAATCTGAGAACATCAATCTCGTACCTATTAGAAGGCAGTAAATCGCTTGGTTAGATAGTTTTCAATTTTGCACGATTTTGATTATCACTAACCTCTAATGTTTTACTGAAGTGTTGTGTCTACAGATCAGGTACAATTTTCACACACAATTACAAAGGTAGAAGTGTTAAGTTTGGTAATGATGCACCATGTCCTATGAGGGGTAAAGGATCAATTAAGCTAATTGATAAGATCACATGTGAAAATTCCTATTGGGTTGAAGGTCTTAACTATAATTTGTTGAGTGTTGCAAAACTTAACAACACTGGTTACCGAGTGGAGTTTCATCACAAAAAGGCTAAAATATTTGATGCTACTGATGAACTAATTGGAAGTGGAGAATAGACTAGAGGTAACTTGTTCTATCTAGATCTATCTGAAGAGACATGTTTGTTTGCACAATTTGATGATGTATGGCTATGGCATAAGAGGCTATGTCATGTAAACTTTGACAATTTGGTAAATATTAGTAAAAAGATTAAAGTTAGAGGTTTGCCGAGATTGAAGAAACTTGATAATGTGATGTGTAAACAGTATCAGTTGGGTAAAATGACAAAGTCTAGTTTCAAGAGCAAGATGTTTACTTCTAAAAATATTTTGTATTTGGTTCATATTGACCTTTGTGGACCTATGGGTGTATAAAGTTATTGTGGTGCTAAATACTTTATTCTATTTGTTGATGACTACACTAGGATAATGACTGTAATATTTTTGAAAGAAAAATTTGATGCATTTCAGTTGTTTAAGTGGTACTTGGAAAAAGTTGAAAAAGAAACAGGTAAAAGCTTGAAATGTCTAAGATCTAACCGAGGTGGAGAATTTATATCAAATGAGTTCAATCTATTCTGCAATGATAGAGGAATCAAGAGACAGATGTCTGCACCTAGAACACCTCCACATAATGGTATAGCTGAGAGAAGAAACAGGTCAATTATAGATTGTGCAAGAACACTAATGATTGAGAAGAATGTTGCACAAAAATACTAGAGAGAAGTTGTGAGTACAACTGTTTATACCTTAAACTGAGTACAAATCAAGAAAGGTACAAATGCTACACCTTATGAATTATGGCATGGATATGCACCTAATGTGAAATACTTTAGAATCTTTGGGAGTAAATGCTATACACTGAAAGATAATAGGAATGGAAAGTTTGATACAAAAAGTGATGAAGGCATATTCCTAAGTTATTTCACTAAGAGAAAAGCTTATAAGTGTTTGAATTCTAACACTAACAATGTTGTGGAAAGTGAAAATGTGAGAGTTAATGAATATGCAGAGAATAAGGAACAAAAAGGTAAACAAGAACCTAAAGAGTATAGATCTTTCATCTATATGGAAGAAGGAGAGGCAAGTAACACACTTACACCAGATGCAGAGTCATGGGTAAGCAATGTTGAGCATCAGGAGGATGCTGTCGAGCATCAAGAGGATGTTGTCGAGCAATTAGAAGCTGAAACTAAAAATTTTCATGATGAACTTGAAGATCGAGGAGAAAATAAATTCGAACCTACATTGGCATAGTATGTGAGAAGACATCATAAGCATGAGCAAATCATTGGAGATAAGGAATTTGGAGTCTTGACCAAAAGTAAGTTGAAAGACCCTACATGTTTATTATGTGAGTTTGAGCCTAAGACAGTAAAAGATGCTTTAGAGAATAAAGACTAGATTCAAGCTATGAATGAAGAAATAGATCAAATAGAAAAGAATGATACCTGGACTCTGGTGCCAAGACCAAAAAATAAGAATGTTATTGGAACAAAATGGGTATGTAGAAATAAGCTTAATGAACATGGACAAGTCACAAGGAACAAGGCAAGATTGGTATGCAAGGTTTATGCACAAGAAGAAGGAATAGACTATGGGGAAACATTTTACCCTGTAGCAAGATTAGAAGGAGTGAGAACTCTACTTGTATATGCTGCTTATAGAGATTTCAAAGTATATCAGATGGATGTCAAATCTGCATTGTTGAATGGTATATTAGAAAAAGAAGTATGTATTGAACAACCTGAAGGATTTTTTGATCCAAACAATAAATATATGGTTTGCAAACTGAACAAGGCATTGTATGGATTGAAACAAGCCCCCAAAGCATGGTATGAGAGGCTGCATAATTATTTCATAAAGATTAGATTTGCAAGGACAAATGATGATAGCAATATGTACATGAAAGCTAAAGAAGGTAAAGGGATTTTGTTAGCTGAAATTTTTGTGGATGATATCATATTTGGAGGACAAGATTCCCTGTGTCAGAAATTTTCAAATGAGATGAAAACTGAGTTTGAGATGTCTATGTTTGGTGAGATAAAAATCTTTGTTGGTTTGCAAGTCTATTAGATGGAGAAATGTATCTTTATCACAAAATCTAAATATGTCAAAGAGATACTGAAAACTTTTGGTATGGAGGATTCTAGACCATTAAGTACTCATATGGCTACTGGATAGAAACTATCTAAAACTGATGATACTATTGAAGTGAATCAAACCCTATATAGATCCATGATTGGAAAGTTATAATATGTTGTCCACATCATACCAAATATAGCCCTAGCAGTTGGGATTGTGGAAAGATTCTCTGCCAATCCTAAGGAAAATCATATGATGGCTGTGAAGAGAATACTGAGATATTTGAAAGGGACAAAAGATTGTGGATTGTACTACAAGAAGAATGAGAAATTTGAACTGAGACTCTACACTGATGTAGATTGGGCAGGAAATGTTGATGACAGGAAAAGTACAGGTGGTCAAGCATTCTTTCTAGGAAAGAAATTAGTCTCCTAGACAAGCAAGAAGTAAAACTACATTTCCCAATCTACAACAGAAGCTGAGTATGTAGCAGCTGCAGTGAACTGTTCAAATTTGGTATGGATCAAGAAATTGTTGAAAAGAATGAATGAGGAAATCACTAAGCTAGTTGTTATTTTCTATGATAACACAAGTGCTATCAACATATCAAAGAATCTGGTGATGCACACAAAGACTAAACCTATTGCTATCAAGTATCATTACTTGAGGCAATTGGTACAAGATAAAGAAATGAGAATGGAATATGTGAATACAAAGGAACAACTAGCAGACATATTCACAAAAGCTTTACCTAAGGATGCTCATGAATATCATAGAGGTAAATTAGGGGTGCTTCCCCTAATTGAGGCTTCCTAGTCAACTAGGAGCACTACATCAAATGTGCTACACAAAATATCTGACAAATTGATGCAGGAAAGGTCACACTTTAGGAGTTGCCTAGAGTTGTGATAAGAACAACAAAGTTGATAATCAATCATAAGCAAGATGACAAAGGGAGAAATACTAATACTGAATTGACAAGATGACATCTACATATGAAAGATGTAAGTGCTAGATACTACTTTGGCATTATTTTCAAAGAGGGAGAGATTCAGATGAAAACATAGGAATAAAGAACAATAAGGTATATGTTCCAAGATTCAGAGAATTAGAGGGAGAGAGATACATAAAAGATTCAGAGGGATTAACTGTGTGAACGGTCGAGCAAGGCTAAGTTGTTGTGAATCAGAATGAAGCTAAGGATATTATAAATCTTTCTGATGCACTGACATTTTTGGATTGGTTGGTAAATCATGTGTTATTCATGTGGTGTTTCCATCAATTCCAAAGAGGGAGATTATTGGAAACTATAATTGAAACAATTGTTGTATTTTCATTGATGTCAAACCTTAACTGGTAAGACAGTTGCTATCTAAGAAAGTACTATATCTATTTATTGATGAAAAGGATTAGGGCAAGGGAGATAACAAGAGAACCTAAGGAAAGGTTCAGTTATTTGATAATTCAATGGGTACTTGATTATTTGGTGCATTGATAAGATAATGTATTATTTATCTAAGGAGAAATACTGAAGAAGTAGGCTTAATCGAGAAAAAGTGAAGAAATCTAATTTAAGCCGAGTGATGTTAGTGTCGACCGAGCACCAGTATATGCTGAGTAAATTTAGTGTTGACCAAACATTAGTTTATGTTGAGCAATAGGAAATTACTGAGCAAGATACTGTTAGCCAAGGAAGACAGTTTATAGAGATGATCAAGTTACGCAATGATGATCGAGGAGATGAACACAGTATTGACCGAGTATCATTAATTTACATTTGGACAAAGAATTCAAATTGCCAGCCGACATAGTTGAGTTCTTGGGTTATGTAAATCGTGTTGACTTTATTAGTTGATTGTATCGATAATTTAATGCATGGTAAATCATTTTATCATGGATTCAATAAGAATTTTGAAGATGTATGTAGAAGGAAGGATGAAGAACTTAAATGTTGGAACGATTCGATGAATCTGACCTAAAACTAAGATCTATAGAGGAGATTAAGAGGCAAAAGATGGATCTACCTAATTGAAGAGGTATTAAAGAAAACCTAATTGTGAGGTTATAGAGTATGCTAAAGTTGTTGATATTATTGACTGACAAGTCTAAGTAGAAGGCTGAAGGTGAAGGAGTTGATCAAAGTTGTGATTGCTTGAAGAGAATTCTGAGTAGATCAATGATGGAGATGGAAATGGAACTCAGTCAGTAAATCGACATATATGTGTGAATTGGATCTGTTATTTGCAAAGTGAGTCGTATGTTTTTCAGATCAGAAACTACTGCTACTTTCTAATCATTGTATTAGTCTAAATCCTTTAATCAAGGTTGACCTAACAGTCATTGTTTAAATCCTTTAATCAAGGTTGCATTCTAATGGAATGTACTTAAATCTATTAACTAGGTCACTTTTGACAGAGTGTTTAAATCCTTTAACAGGGTCACACCTAGCAGTGTGTTTGTAAACCTTTAACAAGGTTAGCTTTTCATAGAGCTCACTTCAAAAGAGTGAAAATATCAGTAACATGTTACAAAGTGTTTTTTCCCAAATTGGGTTTCCACTATAAATCCTAGTGTTATACTTGTGTGAATGTTTCTATGTTTTGCAAGTTAATTACTTTTGGAGAGTGGACTGCATGTTATATGTTTCTGATATATATACTTTAGAGACCAAGTTGTGTTGGTGATTAGATCTGAGATTGTTGAAGTGTTTAAAAGTTCAATTGGTACATTTGGACTTGAGAACAACTGATTCACCCCCCCCTCTCTGTTGTTCTAAATAATATTAACATTTTGATTACTCAGTTGAGTGGTTCTAGGAGATTTTGGAGTCAACTTGTAGTTATCATCATACATACTTGATGAAGGGAGAATTTCATGTCTTTTGGACACCTTTATGGAGCTTTTAGAGTCCTATTTTCGAGGATTTTGGTTTCTATCTGAGTTGCATTTTGAAATACAGTTCTACTTTTGGAAGATCTTGGTTGGATTTTGGTAGTTTTTATATTCAACTCTTTTGTACATGTTCCAAGTGGAGATTTTTGGAGAGTCTATGTTATGTGACATATCTTTTGTCCTCCACATTGTTCTTATTTCTACTACTATATCCTTGAGAGTTTTTGTTACTATTTTCCTTTAAGCATAATATAGCGGGTTTTGGACCCATCTTGAAGTTTGTATTTGTATGAAATTTATGATTTATGTTCCTTTTGTGTTTCATTTCTGAAACCTTAAATATATGTCTCATCTTTGCATCTCTACAAGTTGGTAGATTTTTTGCATAGTTCATAAGTCGTGTTAATGTTAAAATATTGTTAGTTGTCATTAAATCCTTCTAGCTTTGTTTAGAAAACCTTCCTAACAATATTTAATGACAACTAACAATATTTAAACATTAACACCTTCTAGTTTTGAAGAGATCAATGTTGTTTGAGTTTTATGAGAAAAATTCAGACTAGAAGTTCAAGTTCTTTTATGTATTTTCAGCTTAAACCACCCAGGAGATGAGAAAAGACACTCATAAGGACTTCCCCAACAAACCAAGATCAATCTTCAATTCCTGGTATCCAATACTATAGAAGGAGAGAAAGATTTTCTAGGAGGGAAACTATCAAGAAGTTAACATATCCTACTTGTAGAATCGAGCCATTTGAACCTTAGATATCTATTATTTCAACTTTGACAACAAGTGTAAGTACATTAGTTTCAACAAGTGTTTCGATACTAGTAGCTTGTTTTATGGTTGTTGTTTTAGTTTTCCAGCTCAAACAACTAGAATGACTAGAGCTTTTGCTTTTGTGCCTTTTAATCAAGGAAACCCATTGAAATTTTCTTAGCACCATGATGTTCCATTGGAAACCTTAAAAAGTTTACCTAATTTTACAAGAGAAAGTCAAACTACAACAATTGACCACATTAGAGATGTGGCTACATTGTGCAAAGTCCATCATATTACTAAAGAATATGTTTTTGTTAATTTGTAGTAGCATCTTTGAAAGGAAAAGCTTTAGAGTGGTTCAAAACTCTAATGGTGGCTTCAATTGATTCATGGAACTAGCTTGGTGATGCCTTAACAAAATTTTTTTAAGACAAATCATATCACTTATCTCTTGTGGAGTAGCTCACTACTATCAAAAAAGCTCCTCAAGAGAAAATCATTGAATATTTTAGTATCTTTTTTTAGAAAACATGGAATAGGATTCTAGCCACGATGAGACTTTATGCAAATTATGCATTTTTATATTACTTGAAAAGCTTAAATAGTGACATATTCGTAATGATACAATCTATGGGTGTGTTTCACTTCCCTAAGCTTTTGATATTTCTATTGGAGTAGAGAATAGTCTTGTCCATGCAATAAAGATAGTCCCAAGGCCACCAATGCCTATTTTTATGAATATCCAAACTAACATGTCTTTAAGCATAGCACCTTTTGCTCCTTTACTAGTTGTTCCCACTCAAGAAATAGTGGTTGCAGTTCCTTCTCAGGGGCTGCAGGACATTAAGAGTAGTCAGAAAAAGATGTAGAGTTTATTATATAAGCCTTAAGAAGAACCAATTTCAAAATAAACAACCTTACTAGTCCCAGAACCAAGCTACAAACCAACCTTTGCAATAGCAGAATCAAGGTCAACAATACCAAGGCAATAGGTAGCATTAGCAAGGTAATTATGTTGGTAATAGGAAAAATGTAAATCATATGCCTTTTACGCCATGTGCACTTGCACCCTTGAATGCAGTAAGGGATATTGCTCCTGCTCAAAATAATCTTGCAACAGATTATGAGTGTTGTTATCCATGTAGTCAACCTCACAATCAAGCCACATGTTCAAATAGAGTCATTAATCAAGAATTAATGGTTCAAAATGCTATAAGTTCACAACTTGTATGTGATGGTGAACCTGAGCAACAAGAAGATGCACTTCCAGTTGATGCTACTTTCATGAACTAGAAAGGAGAAGATTTGTGTGCTATAGGAAGAGATGATCATCTATTTGTTGCAAACACTAGGCCAAAAAGAGGGCCCTAGTTAATGAAATAGCAGAAAAGAACAAGGATGAAACAAATGCAGGATCATATACATCCCAAGTACCACATATCTTACAAAGAAATCCTCCCGATGTATTTAAGGAGCAACCACAATAGCAAATTTAGTATGTTGTTCCTTAAGTTCAGCAAAAGGTACATGCTACATTACCATTTAATATTGTGGAAAATATGAAGAAAATGAATGTTTCAATTAGCATGTGGGAGTCTTTGTCCATTTTGGGTCAAGTGGATCTTTAATAGCCCACATTGTCAAAAAAGGATAAGTTCTAAAAAAGTTGATATGTACTAGTTAGGATTGTTTTGACCAATGCAAATGAGACTAACAACAAGCCAATTGATAAGGATGTCAAGCCTCCTTTTTATGTATCATTGATTATAGGTGATAAGTTATTCCATAACTCCATGGTTGATAGTGGGGCCAAAATTTATGTCATGCCCAAGAAAATTATAGACCAGTTAGGACTAAAATATCAAACCTTAGAAAAGGGAGTGGTTCAGCTTGATGAGTTTACTGTAAACATCATTGGCATCATCAAGGATGCTAGCTTGACTCTTCATGCTTGTCCTAATTTTT
Organism: Chamaecyparis obtusa; assembly: GCA_027943335.1. Taxonomy (NCBI): domain Eukaryota; kingdom Viridiplantae; phylum Streptophyta; class Pinopsida; order Cupressales; family Cupressaceae; genus Chamaecyparis; species Chamaecyparis obtusa. The sequence goes on along the minus strand of BSBK01008976.1, from coordinate 301,197 downwards.
CAATTCCTCGAGACATCTATGTGATTGAACTTCCTCCTTATTTTTCCTTATGTTTATCTAGAGACTTCACAAAAAATATTGGAGGATACTTGTCCTCTGATTGGTCTCATATTCTTTTCAGGACAAGGTATGGTACTAGGATCACCATAAAATCAGATTTTCTTGCTAAGGATCACATAGAGCCTTATGTTCTTGTTGTCATTAATGCAAACTATGTGGCATTTGATAATGATGAGAATGTTGTTGTCTCGAACTCAAATACTTTGGTTGATGAAATTCCATACATCTTATTAGATGAATGGGTAGGAGAAAATGTTTATGATGATCAAAATTCAGTTATAGAACATACTGGAATGGGCATGTCTACGATTCATGATCTCGATTCTATCATACCTAATCTTGTTAAAGTTGTGGATTAGTCTTCAAAATAGTAGAATAAAGTGTGGGAAATGTACTTTGATGGGTCCAGAAGAAAGAATGGTGCTAGTGGGGGTGCTATGTTAGTATCTCCACAAGGTGATAGGTAATATTCATCTTTTTAGTTTTCTTTTTCCTGTACTAATATGTTTTTAAGTATGAAGGTCTTATTCAAGGTTTGGAATGGGAAAGGAAAAGGATTATTAGTTGCATAAAGGTATATGGTGATGGTGAGTTTATTGTGAATCATGTGAGACTATTGAACACTACCAAAAATGATGTTTTAAAGTTATAAAAATTCTCGCTATGGGATATGATTGAAGAGTTTGATGCATTTAATATTATTTCCATACCTAGAAGTAAAAATAAGCATTGAGATAGGCTCATTATTGTGGGTGCTCAATTTGATATTCCAAGTGAAATCATCAAGGAGAAGGTACAACAACATGTGAAGGTAATTGTGAGACCTTTTGTCCCTAACAATAACACCAATTCGTAGGTTTTTGATAGTGATGAATAGATTTTGAATTTTCTATTAGAGGAAGATGTTTTTTTTTTTTGCTAATCAAGATCAAGGCAGGCATCATTATGATGATCAAGTTATTCAGTTAAAGTCTAACAAGTTGCCTAAGGGGCTTGTCACTTTGGAGTCTATTTTCAGTTCAAATGACCAACTTAAAAAGAATAAAGTTGGTATGCAAGTCAAAGGTGATCATTATGAGGATGTTGAGGTTGCTGAAGATAAGTTCCTTAAGGTTGGTAAAGTCTGTACCAAGCAAGAGAGGTCTAATTTTGTTAAATTATTTTAAGATTTTCCAGATATTTTTGCTTGGGAATATGCAGACCTAAAGGGTTTTGATCCTAAGATAGCACAATATACCATTGATTTTTTGCCCAATTCCAAGCATGTAAAGAAAAAATAGAGGCCCCTTAACCCCAAATTAGAACCCCTAATGATTGAGTTGACTAAGCTTATTGAAGGGAGTATAATTTATGAGATTAAGCGTACTAGTTGGGCTTCAAATCTGGTTCTTGTTAGAAAGAAGAATGGGGATATTAGGCTCTGTGTTGACTTTAGAGACCTGAATGGAGCCTCCCTAAAAGACCACTACCCAATTCCCTCAATGGAGCAGATCCTGCAAGTTGTGACTGGTTCAGAAAGATTCTCCTTGTTGGATGGGTATTCATATTATAATCAAGTTTTAGTCAAGGATGATGACTAGCATAAAACAACCTTTACCACTAAATGAGGCACTATGGCCTATAAGAGGATGCATTTTGTCTTATCCAATGTTGGTGCCATGTTTCAAAGAGTAACGGATATGGCCTTCAAAGGTTTGATGTATAAAATTTTCCTTGTGTACCTTGATGATATAACTATTTTTTCTAAGAGTCGTGATCAACACTTAATTCATTTGAATCAAGTGTTTAAAATTTTCAGGGAGTTTGGAATATCTCTGAATCCCAAGAAATGCATTTTTGTTGTGCATGAAGGTAAATTACTAGGACACATTATGTCAAAAAATGGCATAACTATTAATGCTAAAAGAATTAAAGCCACTTTAGATCTGTCTTTACCCAGCCACAAAAAGGGGTTGCAAAGCTTCATAGGTAGAATTAACTTTGTGAGAAGATTTATGCCTAATATTGCTTCACTTTAGAAGCCTTTAATTGCTATGTTGAAGAAAAATAATGTTTTCAGCTGGACAAGAGAAGGTAAAAATAGATTTCAGTTCCTGAAGGAAGCCTTAACAACTACTCCTACTTTGATAAATCCATATTTTTTCAAATATTTTATTCTTTATGCTTATGGAAGTATTGATGCTATTTATGCCATGCTTGTTCAGAAAAATGATGAGGGTTTTGAGCAGCCCATTGCATTCTACAGTAAGGGTCTTAAAGATTTTGAACAGTGTTATAGTTTTTTAGAAAAGAATGCATTAGTTGTTGTTAAAAGTCTAATAAAGTTTAGACATGTTCTTTCTAACAATAAGATTCATTTGATGGTAGCTCACCCCAGTGTTAAATAATTTTTTGTCAATAGGGATCTTAATGAGAAAAGAGCGGGATGGATCGCCAAGGTGATGGAATACGATGTGGATATTAAGATCACCAAATTAGAGAGAGGAAAAGGCCTATGTGAGAAGATGGCTAATGAACCTATTCCAAAGGTTGAAGGCATCAAAGAGGTAGTTTTGGCCAATAATTTTCCAGTTAATAATGATTAACCAACAAGATGGTTGAAGGAGATGACACATTTCTTACAAATTGGTGATCACCAACTTGGTCTTGACAGATCTAAACGAAGGTATTTTAGACTTTAGTATGTACCTTATGTTTTAATTTATAACATTTGTTCAAAAAAGATCACAGTGGTGTTCTTTTAAGATGCATTGATGTTGATCAAATTAGCAAAGTGTTAGAAGATTTCCATGATTTAGGGGGTCATTTTTTCCTAAAATAATAGCATTTAAAATCATGAGAGTTGGTTACTATTGGCCAAATTTGTTTAAAGATGTCCATGCTTGGGATAGAAAATGTGTTAAGTGTGCCATGTTTACAAGAAAAGAGAGGTTGTCAACTTTGTCTTTGCAGCCAATTCAGGTTGATCAGCCCTTCATGAAGTGGGGCATTGATTTTATTGGTATCATAAATCCACCTTCTAGTGCAGGTTACAAGTGGATAATCACTACCACAAATTACTTTACAAGGTGGACTAAGGCAACAGCCTTGAAGGAAGACACTGAGTCAACCATCCTCAACTTCTATGAGGATATTATCACAAGGTTTGGGGTACCTAAATCTATCAATTCAAATAATGCATTATCTTTTGTTGGTTTAAGAGTGACAGATTGGCCCGTCAGAAATGGAATTTTTCTGAATACTTGATCTAATAATTACCCACAAGATAATGGTTTGGCAGAGTCTACTAACATAAATCTGATTAAGATTATTAAAAGGACTTTGCATGATAACCAAAGGGGCCGACATACAAAGTTGAAGTCTTCTCTATGGCAAAATAGGATAACACCTAAAAGGTCTATTGGGAACTCTCCATATGTTCTGGTGTACGGTTAAGAAGCTAGGCTACCTATTTCTACTAAGCTTTTTGCATTGGGTATTGCTGATCAATTGATGTTGTTTGAAGAAAATGATCCCATGGCAATGAAGTATGCTCAACTTTTGGAGCTAGAGGAAACAAGGGATAAAGCTATAAAAACACTTGAGTACCAGTAGATTCTAGTGAAAAAGACATATGACAAAAAGGTAGTTCCAAGGATATTCAAAGAAGGATATCTTTTTTTAAGGTGGCATGAGCTAAAGAGTAGGCCAAACAAGCACAATGTTTGACAACATGTGGAGTGGCCCATTTATCATTTTAGAATGCAAGGAGCATAATGCATTCTAGCTTTCAACAATAGATGGAGAAATTATGCCTATCCTAGTTAATGGGATACACCTCAAGTGTTGCTTTGAGGTTTGATCTACCCTATGCACTATAGGTTAGGTTTCATGATTTCAATAAATGACTTGCATACTAGGTTAGTTGTCAGTTTTCAAGTGTTGTCCAAGCATAGGTTTGTTGTTGTTTTCAGTTAGTAGTTAGTTATTTTTTCTTTGTTTCATATCCAAGTTGTTTTATGTATAAAAGATTTTCGAGTTCAAGTCAAGTCACCCTTGTTGTTTTACTAGGAACATATCTACAAATCAACATAATGAAGTAATTTCCATTGTCACTCATTCATACATATGTTACTCATAAAACAACAAGAGAGGTTTTAGGTTCTGCATTTTACCCTCATAGGAGTTTTCATGTGTTTTTCTAGTTGACTCTATTACCCAATGCATAGAGGCTATTATTTTCATGTCTAGCAAGTAGACATCTAGCAAAGATTGCCAAATATGTTACTAAATTTTCACACTTGTTTCAATTTAGTTGAGACATTATGCCTATCAAGAATTAAGGTGCATCTTTCATTTAACCCTTATGTCATTATTTTCAATTACTTCAAAATATTACAAGTACATGAAAGAAGAATAAATTTATTCTTTTGCATTAAACATTAATGTTTTTACATCTATTTGTATAAGTAATAAAAAATTAAGTGTATTCTACTGAATAAAATGCATCTCTTGTCATGCCCCGCAAGGGAACCGGGGAAGAGAACAAAGATTCTCTTTGTAAAAGAAAACCTAAGTAATGATTTATGAAATATTTTGAATTTTTAAAAGAATTATGTGAAAAAAACTTAAACATAGTTAAACTTAGATTCCTCCCAAGGTTCCCTACTATTTTATGAACAATTCATTTAAGTCCATTAAGTATACTAACAACAAGATTTACTTCTTAAAGAAAACTACATCATATCATTTGAAGATTCTTTACAAAGAAATGCAAAGTACTTTCATTTCAATTTTCCATTTAAATCCATCTATTTTCCTAAGTACCCTTTATGAACAATATAACTTTTAAAGAAAATAGAATCGTCTAAATCATTTGATACATTACAATTATTACATTTGATTTTTTTCAATAGCTTTTCAATTAATCAACAATAATGAAAAGCATACTACTTAACTTGGAATGCTACAAAATCCTTTTCTTTTCAACATACATCATATACATAAAGTTTGTGCTTTCCCTTTTTCCTTTCTCCTAAGTCTACCCATTCCAATTACGTCATTCTAAAATACATTAATGATTACATTACATTCATCTCCTCTTGGGAGGTAACAATAATTTTACATCATGAAAGATAAATACAAGTCTTCAAAACTGGAACACTATGCAAGCATGAATCCATAAGCACTGCATCCGCAAAAGGTACCTCGATAAAAAGATCTACCACCTAGCCACATGGATACCTAAAAGGCCCACTCCCCCATGCTAGGAGATAAACACCAAGGTCCACAAAGAAGGAATAGCTAGGCCATACCTAGGGTTGGGTAACCTTTCCCAAATAGCAAATGAAATGTAGATCAAAGTATAAATCTTTTCCCAAAGGTTCTAAGGCTTGGTAGAAACTCTAAGCAATGACCTAAGTGAGTGTCATCACATAGCCCTCACCCCTTGGGTTGTCTTGGTACTAGCCACTCCAGGACCTGGCCCCCAAGTAGGCACATGCAGAATCAAATGCCTTTCGTATAGACAAGAGCCATTCGATCGTACCTACGTGAAGGTACCTTCTCCCACTACCATCTATAGCCTTTACTAGCACTAATGGCATGGGTGAGGCACATATTAATATTTTTAGTGTTTGAACCCATTCCCATAAGTTTTAATTAAATTATCACTTGTTAAATAACTCTTCAGTCAGTTATCCTAGTTCTAGCCACTTAGGGCCCCGACCCCACACTGAGAGCCACTCACTTGGCGTTGTTAGGTTTTCTACCCTTAACCCACACATCACAATACCTCATACATGTATTAAAAACACATCATAAACACATTTGGGAACTATATCAAAGAATGGAAAATAATAAGATATTTTAGGGATGTTTAGGAAAATTAGGAACGTTTAGGGAGGCCTAGAGTGGTCCTGATCCTCCTAGACAATCCTAAACCCTAATGATGTTTCCTACACACATTCTAACCCTATTTAAGCCTCTAAACACACCATATAACCCTAACCAAACCAATAATGAACATAATTAAAGTTTATGCAAAATACTATATGCCAAGACACAAAGCTCCCTAAAATCTCCCGTGTCTGAAATTTTAACTAAGTCTGATTTTTTGAAAAAAACTAAAATCTAGAAGTTGCATCTTAACTCCTAGGAAGCTGAAACCTATTCCAATCATCCGGAAAGGTACCTAATTCCTTTATACAAGTATAACTTAAAGTATAAGAAATTAAAGTACCAAACTTCTACTTAAATGTTATACTTGTATAAACGAACCAAACAATACTAATTCTCAGAAATACAATATGACAGAAAATCAGGATTCTAGAATATGACACAAAATAAAATAAAAATACTATTTCGGGATTCCATAACCCTAACCCAAACACGACAACAATAACTCAGGATTGAATCAGGAATCATAGCTAATGACAAAATATTAGAAACGACAACAATATGGATTTAATTGCAAAATCATACCTAATGACAAAATATTACAAATGACAGCACTATGAATTAAATCAACAACCCTAACTCGTGATCACACAGCCGTGCATAGTGTTTAATGACAACAATACTTCAAAAACAAAAAACTAAATACAAATATTCCACACATTGCTTAGTGATAGGAGATAAAATATAAATAATCCTAAAATGGCTAGCATTTGTACAACAACTTATATTTGTATTAATGTTTATACAATAATAATGTATAAACGTTCTACAATAATACATAGTGCAATAATGCATAAACATTCTCCAATAATACAATAATACATAATACAATAATGCATAAACGTTTCTGCAATAATACAATAATACATAATACAATAATGTATAAACATTCTGCAAACAAAAACATATACAAAAGCTTTCCAACAAATCTAACACCAACATTCATATAATAAAAGAGATTTATCTCTTAGGATGGATTCCAACTTGGAGTCCTGCGGAGACCGGTTGATGAAGAAGAATGTACTCCTCTCAAACTCTTCCAACACTCATTCAAATCCCTCAGAATGCAAACTCCAGCCTCTACCTAAATCAACAAATGCTACTCTCAGAGAATAATGAATTCTCCCCTCACAACTATAATTCCCTACAAATAAAAATACTCAATTATACAATATCTCTTCTTAATTCCAAATTCATATCCAACCCCCTCTCACACAGGAGATCCCTCTGTATATAGATTGGAGAGTAGTTGCACAGGTATTCCAACCGATGCAACTATCCATCGGTTATTTGCTGATAATATAGTTTGTAAAACCATTCTCGTAAAGGGAAAAATAAATTTTTAATAAAACTATAATCTATGTCTCCTAAATTTGAGGATGACAAAATAAATAATAAATATTTTAGGAATAGTTTTGCTAACTTGTTGACTATGGTAATTACCAAATGCATTTCTCAAATAAAATATATCATAACTTTACCATAGCCTCATAATAATTTCCCTTCACATAATTTATTTATTTTATAATAATAATATTTATTTATTTATATATGTATTCATAGGCATATGTGTGCACCCATATGCTTATGGTACATATACCATAAGTAAGACACATTATTTTTAATATTAAATATTATGAATATCATTATTATAAAACATATTATTTATTCATACTCTAATCCATATTCTAAAATATATATTAGGTAGCTACTAACATAAGTTAGATTTTACCACTTTTATTATTAATATTGCCATAGACACTTTGTTATTATGAGTATTATAAAATAATACCATAAAATTATTTATTATTATTGATATTAAAATCTCATGATTTAATCACATACTAACTCGTTCCTAACGAGATATGCTAGTATAGTAGTAGCTACTAGTAAAGATAAATTACTAAATCATACCCTCAAATGAACAATAACTCACATCAATAATCTACTAACAAAATTGAACATACCATGAAGACAATTAGAGCTACCATACTCAAAACCTCATTCTCAAAGAATGCAAACGACAAGAAACCAGCTACAAGATCTACAAAACCAATAAACTGAAAGGAAACATAAATACATCATCCACACAAGGGACTAACTCAGGATCTCCCCACCTAAAGGTAAAAGGATTAGAGGTAGAGTTCCTTCCTATGGAACTTGGTGATATCTCCATAACAACAACAACGATCCAGGATTTTGAGGGATCGCTCAGACCTGTGAAGCCAGGTGGAGATGATACCCAGTACCTGCAATCCTGCATCACCAAGAAGAGATACATATATACATATGGATATACATACAAATCAAATATATGCAAACAAATGACCAGGATCGATACATCGCGTGGACCTCAACTAAGTGAGTAACTACGACTTCGTTCTGAGTCATGAAAACACATCAAACACATATACATGAAACATAAAACATCATGATAATGGTTAGATTCAAATCCTTGAGTTAGCTCCATAAAACATATAAAGATAGATGGTTTTCTCATTTCATAAACATATATATGATAACCATAAATGAGTATATAAATCATCTGATAAACATATCATCATCCACAAAACATAAATGCAAATGTATAGCTCTAACCATCATAATAGAATGTCCAAATCAGAAAGTCCAAGTATCATCATAGGAGAGGGTATTACATCTCTCACACAAGACTGTGAGTGTGGCCTTTAATTTTCCATACAAATAAAGAGAATGAAATGGAAAAGAACATAAGTATAGAAGTAGGGAGTGAAGGGTAACCAGTCATTGTTTGGTTATGACTGTTTGGTGTAAGTCTATGTTGCATTGTCCTACGTGTCTAGTTTTGGGTCCGGTCTTGTCAAGCCTCCAAGTGTCCCTGTGTCATGCATGTGTCAAAAAGGTACAAGATTAGATCCAATAGATCTAAGAAATGGCTAATTACACTTAACAATATACTTATACACCTATGCTATTCAGTCATGATCTTTATGTGCATAAAATAGAAAAGGTCAAATCAAGACATGAACACCTCATATGGATCAGTTGTTTTGCTAATGTGTTTGCTTCATTTGCAAGTGAATCCTATCTCTTATTGGCTTGTGGAATTAATTGTTGGCTCCCACAAGGGTTATTGAGCCCAACATACCTCTAATAAATAGGATTGGTGCCAAGAGATGAAATCAAAGATATAGTAAAAAATAGCTGCAAATATGAAGTAGCATGAAACATAAAAGGGACATATACCTTCATTTTGAAACCTTTTGTTTCAATTGTAGGTCAAATCATTTTTATGGGGTAATTGTCTTTTCTTCAGCAACTTGGATTCATGCTGAAGAAAGTTAAGGAAACATTCATGTTTCAATTCAGATTGTTTCCTTGACTTTCCTCGGTATGAATCCAAGTTTGTTATCACCCTAGGTATAGTATTGTGGAAACAAGGCAGCAAGTGTCATTCAATCATTCATAATGATTCTACTAGATGCATGCAGAAATATAATAGCAATCATGGTACACATATAAGCCAATGAATGAGGTGTAATGTAACTAAGAGTGTAACAATGACATGGTTACTAATTTGTAAGTTTGAATTCAATGCAAAAGTGGACAGTGTGATTGGTCATTTTTTATTCAAACCAAATAAAGCATGGAGAAATGATTACAAAATAGTTGATTCCCATAAATGAGCAATGACTTTCAGAGCATCTACAAATCAGCACAAGTTAACATTGGAGCAGTATCTATTCAATTAACATAGTATGTTTCATATCAAGAAAGAACTAAATTGAAGAACATGTAAACATGCAATAGAATCAGGAAACATGGTTTTTCTCAATGAGCTCACTTATGGAGTAGTGTTTCTAATAGCCAGAAAAATTCATCTCATATCAAAGACAACAACAAATGAGATCACATATAGAGCACCAATAAAGGAGTCAGAACATAAAGTGGCAAAATCATCATAGAAGGTGTCACAACAAACGATGATCAGTTTCTTATGAATCATATAAGAATGCACATAGCATATTCAAAACAAATATTGATTCAAATACTCCAGCAATATGATGCTACACATTGTGTTACTACATAAAATGGCTCAAATGTTGAGAAACCTTCAGAGGTAGAATAAAGCATGATATAATGAATAGCTACAGATGCAATGATATATATGGGTTGTTGGGTAAAGAAAATCAATCTAATTATGTGCTACAATGAGAAATAACATGAACATGATGACAAAGTTTTTTCCAAAAATATGTCTACATTAACAACAGGCTCTCAATGATGAAGACACTTACAGGGCCAAGAACAAAATGCCATACCTTAAGACAACTTTAGCAACCGAGATTCAAATGAAAGGGAAAGTTATAGAGAGCCCTTATTTCTTTATTGAAGCATATGGAAAAATAGAATTTATTTCATTATTGCTCAAATCCCATTTAGTGATACCAATGCATATAGAGAAACTTTCAAACAAAAAGATGGAAGATATGAATTGTGCCCTTAGAATAAAATAAAATGCCCAGATTTCTCAAAAAACTCTAGTACATAAGGTGCAGATTGTTCTGCTATGGAAAAAAGAATTCAAAGTTCAAATAAAAACCTCATGTAGTTTGATTTCATCATGAAGAGAAAATAAAAGATACCCAAAATTCAAGAAATGCACAAATGGTTTCGGGTGCAAAAGGGGAGAAATATTCTCAAACCCTTATTTTCAGAATATACTTAGCCACACTAATCCTCCAAATTTGTAGTGGTTCAATTTTTGCAAAGAGAAAAGAAAATAATGGTTGTAGTAATATTGGAAGAAACCCTTACAAAATGTGAAGGACAACTTTTGCTACAAGATTTCTTGGAAGCTTTCATTAGGGGAGGTTTTTAAAGAAAAATAGCAGAGATATATTTCTTCAACAACATGGAAAACACAATCACAACATACCAGAAATGTGAACAATATAACTGACTACTTGAGAAAATACAGATGCAAAATCTTTTTGAGAAGAAAGTTCGTTGTTATATGTTTCATTTTCTTATTTTTATCAATTTAGGGCTGATGAAGACTCCACATACCCGATGAAATCTCCATAGAATCTGTTTGACCAACAAGTTAACTACATAATTCCCTAAAAAAGCAGTAAATCAAGTTATAGATGACGAATGATATTAACAATAACTACTCAAATACTACAAGTTTCCCCATGGTGAACAACAAAAATCTAGGGTTAAAAACCCTTTTCTACAAAAGGTTCTCGAAAAGTCTAAAAGATTGAAGTTCAAAATACAAGTGTAAAATGACTTTTAGTTAGGGCTCGAATTGAGCCCTAATTAAATGTCATTTATATTTTGTTTGAAGTCTGGATTCAGCTTAACCGAGACTTAAAGATTTTAATTTTGTTAAAAGTCTTTGATATATATTAGGTAATATAATAACATATTGCTTAGGGATTTTATTAAGTAATATATTATTATATTATTTAATACATATAATTATTATATTATTTAATATATATAATTATTATATTATTATTTGCATTGAGAATAATGTAATTAACACTAATTAATTGATAACTTTGATAAAGCTGAATTTGAAGGTCATGAAGTGGATGTATATGAAGGGATTTCTGATGAGTCTTCGTAGATCTTAATTCCTTGTTAGGAAATGTGGAGTTTGAGTCTCTTGATTATTGTTCTAACACTGTTTTAAGTGAAGGAAACCACGTTCCAGCAGTAGTATGTCTCCCAGAAGGCATTGAAACAGTGAAAGAGGTAAGGGAAGACATTTGTTTTGTTGATGGATAAGGTATGAATCGAGTTGTTTATTCTGATTTTGATAGACTATGTTGGTGGGAAATCAAATTTGATACTTTGAATCTTATGAAGAGTAGAAGTAAAGGAGTAAGAATGAAAGGGAATGATATTATGAGGTTGTAGGAAGTGAAGAATAGGATAATGCCAGTAGACAAATCAGAAAAGTGGATCCAAGACAAACACAGGGTCTACAAATGTTTCCGAGTTTAACTCTGGAAACATTTTCTTTATACTTTGGGTGTCTGATGCAAGAGCATCCTGCCCACCCCCGTACCAGAATGGGAGCATCAAAATAGGGTATGGGTATCCATAGCAGGTTCTATAAGAACAACAGAAATGTGCAAATAAGTGCCATGTGGGTCTTTTGACCATTCAACTTCTATTTTGAAGAAATGAAACACCACTAAAGCAGGTCAAACTTGAAATGGTTTGCATCTTTAACGTGATGAGAGAGGGGAAATGATGGTAGAGGAATCAGCTAAGAAGATGGAAGAATGTGGAGGCTGAACAATTAAAAGATGACAGAATAGGCATTATTGGGGATATAGAAGTCGAATCTACGCAGAGAAAAGGAAATAGTCATGGCTGCATAATAAGGAAAGGGGCTTGGTTGTGATGGTGGTGGAGATAGTGTGTAAGAGGCAACCCAAAAGAGGGCCTATACAAAAATATAGGCAGCAGCATAAGGAGGGACTGCAGTTTTGAAAAGGAGCTTTCAGTGCTAAGGAAAGGGAGAAGGCTGCATATGAAAAGAGGAGAGGGTGTGCAGAGAGTCTAATTAGGGGGTTTGAATGTAAGCCCTCAGAGTTGTGGTTTTGAGGGCAACTAATTCAGTCATGGATGTCAAATATCAATTAGGCATTGAACTGTTAGTGTAGTCTTGAGTCTGATTATTGTATATGAACAAACTTTGTTAGAATCAGATAGCAGTGAATGAAAGGTGAGTTGAAATGGAAGTGTTGTTTAGGAGCAGAAAATCTCTGCATTGATAACTGTGTTTGTGTTTGAGTTTTGTATTTTGAGATCTAGAATTTGTATTGCATCAATAGAAAATCAGGCTGTCCTGCTTATCTGAAGGAAAAAACAATGTGGGTTTTCAAAAGCTTCCAATGCACACATCACTTGCTGAAAAAAAAATGGCGCTGAATAAATCATAATATTTTCAATGACCGATAAATTGATAATTGTCAGAAAATATGATTGTGTTTTTGTGCAAAGCAAAAGACAGAACAGAATATTGACTGGAAACAAAAAACTAGGGTCAAAATTTCAAATCAATATCGAGTAGATTAAAGAATTTTATCTACTTACCGTTGCCCTTGTTGAGGGAAAACTACACAATCAATCATGTGATGAAGATTGGGGATGTTAACTGCTGATAAAACACGTACATCACCTGGGTAAAGGCACGGGTTTTTGGCAACTACCACTTTCCCTTCAACTATGCTAGTTCCAGAATCAATGCTCCACTTTTGAGCTGCACTAAGCCCTGTATCAAGAAATCGCTTGCTTCCTCAAGTGCGAGAAACTTGAATAAATACTTCACCATAATTCAATGTTCTAGTTTCATCCAGACAGCCCATCAAGCATGCCCCCTTCGGAACAAATATCTGTGCTTTACATCTTAATTCAAACAGCTGAGTCGCTCGAAATGCATGAAGAAGCATTGACAAGTATGGTTCAGAATTGGGCAAATAGCCAGCTGAAAGCATACTGACAAGGGCATTATGAGAATCACCCACAGTCATGAACTGCATGAGTTCAAGGGCCATGGTTCTGTTAGTCAAAAGTTGATCTAGTTTTTGTACAGCTTCTCCCTGCATTTTTTCAAAGTTCCTATCCCCAACTCCCAAAGTAGACAAAAGAGTTATGATTTGGCGATTCAAAAAGCATGGTCTGAATTTGGTCCAGAAAAGAACATCAAGATTACTATTTTTTGACTCATATTTTTTCATGCTTGGCCTCAGAGAGAGTTTATACGGGGATCGAGGATCCACAGCTACAACACCTTTGTAACCACCAATCCTTATTTGAAATGCGGAAGGTATATTATCACATTTACACTTGGCAGCTACCTGTTTTGCCAGGGATGAAGATATCTTCCCAATTCCATCTGAAAATTTATATTTTTTACCGTCTCTCAATGCAGATGTCTGGAATATTTTGAATTTCATCCTGAGGAACATGAAGTGTTTCTGTGGAAGAACTGAAAGATTGCCCCATTCTTGCAGCACATTTCGCCACATTTCTAATAGACCAAAAATCACCCATCCATTCTCGGATACTTCTTGCATTAACTTTTCCATTTGAAGCAAAAAACCATACAGAACTGTCCCGTAGCTGACTAATGGAGAATGCAAGAAATTCAAACTTCTTACTCCCTATTACTATACCTTCCTTTAAAACTGTGAGAATACGTTTGTGTAGTTTTGTACATCCTTCTACACCTTTATGCACCCTCGGGGACAAATCATTTGAGTACAGTCTATTCCAATTTTCATCAACAAAGTTTACACGGAGAAAGTCATCAATATATTCTGCGTATTGTCGTGTCACACGGTTGGATACATTTATTTCGGGTCCAAAGAAGTACACTTTCGAAGGCGTGACTTGTACCCAGTAGACACGCATCAGGCCATCGTCCAGGTAAGCATTTCTAAGATTTTCTAAATGTCCTGCTTTTTTAAGATTTTCATATTCTCTCTATTAATTTCACTGGATCATAGCATGTGCTTCTCAAATTATTTAGTTTTACAAGAGCCCAACTTATATAGTTACTAGGAAACCATTTAGGATGTAGCAACTTGAAGAATTCCGTGCTGAGGTTTGGCCCACTGAGCAATCCATTCTGAACAAGTGAATTTACTTGGAACAGTATTTCAAAAGGCACATTAAGTTCCAGAGGAGGACTTAAAATTGGCACTAAGCCTGCCGAAGAAAATGAAGTGCCTGATTCTACGGAGAACTGCTCTTCAATTGCTTTGTAATGAGAAAAATTCCATTGAATTTGAGAAAAGTCGCTGCCATGTGGAAGTGCAAAGCATAGTGATGTCGATTGGCCTATACTAGAAGACCGTGTAAAATCCGTGGTTCTGACCCAGGTATCATTACTGTCCCTATAAATGTCGAGTACATGATCCATATGATGACTTGAGGACGGTTCTTCCTTGTAATATATCTTTGGAGTGCCAAGTAACTGTCATGAGATTAATATATAAGCTGAAAGATCACTCTAGCGTAATTATTCAACTCACAGTACTTGCAAAATATAAGTGCACAAAGAAACTCTAGTGGCATTCTTCAATGCGGATTAGCCCATGAAAAATTTATTAAAACCGATAGATATCCAAAATCAATTTCATACAATATACAATATAAGATTTTAGTCAGGTACTTAATCAAAGATTTATGTTCAGATTACAGAGTTGTGCATCTATCTGAAAATAAATATGCAAAGCACATTCAATAAGAACAGATCAGTGATTTGAAAAATATTAATTCACTCATAAATTTAAATTCAAGCAATTTATTTTAGATTAATCTCAAGTTTGATTGGTTAAGAACTCAAGAGTGATGATGCCAACACAATTACCATTATTGTGTTTTTCCTCTTGAACATTACTCTTCTTTTTGTATACAAGACCGTTGGAGGTTATGTGTCGTATTAGGTGATTGATTATATTTTTATAAAAACAATTTTCCTTGCTTGACCTCATTCATCTTGACTGACTAAATTATTCAGTGACTATAAACTCTTCAAACCAAATTAATCATAGCGAACTGAATAATATTCCATATTTACAGAATCAGCTATTAAATGATTTGGCAACAAATATGAACAGTAAATGAAGAGATGCATATAAGATATGTAAGAGACAGTAAAACAACATATTGAATCTTCACTTAAAAAAAAACAGACAAAACATTTATAGTTCCCCACTCAGAACTGTGCTCCCTCCCAAAACCAGAAAACTCATGCCAAAATAATCCCTCCCAAAAATCTGCATATACTCCCACTAAGAGGAAAGTATAAACCCAAAATTAGAATCTGCCCAAAGCAGACAGTTGCAAACCAAAAATAGACAGTTGCAAACCAAACTAATCCCTTTTTCCAGTCCAGATTTGATTAAGTCAAAATGAAGTCCTGATTATGTTGTTTGCTGCAGGGTTAGGTATGGAGAAAGGAGCTAAGAACACCCTAAGGCCAAGACCTCAAGCCAAAGTAACAAAGGATATGCCAGCACATGACAATGAGAGAGATGGGAAAGCACCTAAAGGAAAGGAAGCCAGGACCACTGAAAGCACTAACACACAAAGGGCATCCTAGTTCAAGTTTGATACGCAGCCTATGATACCAGAATCATGCTTCACCTCAACATGGGACAATGTTGGTGACACTAACCTTGTACCATTCGATATGAGGATGATAAGAGACAGAATGTATAGAGACAACTAGTCCAAGGAGATTAAGAGGATGATCAAGAATAGCATAGTACAGGCCTCTATTTCCCCACCAACACATTAATGGACTGAATTGGTCTTAGAGATGGCAATGAACTACAATCTGACAACAAGGGAAGTCCTTACACCAAAAGGAAATGTGGTGGTTGCTCCCACTGTGGATGCAATAAGGGAGGCCTTCAATATACCAGAACATAAGGTGTACATTCAAAAGACAAAGAAGGATGCCATGAACGAATATGAGAGCAAAACCAGTCATTACATTGCCCTCATGATCAATAAGGAGTTGTTGGTAGGGCCTAAGAGAACTCGTTCCCAGCTCTCCAAGATGACAAAGACTGAGTTTAAGGAGGATGTAGGGGACTTGATATTGATGTTGAACAGAGTTATGGGCAGTCCACAAGCAACACTCTTCGAAACCTGGATGTGTTATTACATGGAGATTATACTTAATGGCAATGAGATGTTTGATTGGGCATGTATGATCAATAACAACATTGATGAACAATTGAGAACAGTGACACACACTAAAGATTTCTACATGACCTCCTACCTAGTCTACATGATGGCATGGATGCGTAGATATCCTGGTTGTAATACCTTGGGATAGTCAGAAATAAGAAGGGAGAACTCATGGTCTACGATTGTACCCCAACTCCACCTTCACAACAGGAAGGATTTCAGAATTGTTAATGATGTATTTGTCATGCGTAATGTAAGAGTATTGCAAAAGAGTCTACTTAGAAGGATGTCAAAAGAAGCAAAAGATCTAGTGAAGAAGTATGGGTCATGATTTATCCAGTTTCCCAAATTTACTTACATCTGGATATTAGGGAGCACAATTTGTCCGAAGAAGATTCCCAAGTTCCTAACTAATCAAGTGGTATTAATGGAGGTGACCAGACAGTTGTTAGCATAAGACATAATTCTAAAGAACAAACATAAAACGAGGGTCGTGTTTCCACTTAGTCTTGGGAGTGAGAGTTGTTTGACTCCTCAAGTAGCAGAGGCAACTAAAGGAGAATTTGAGTTCTACTCTTTGGGTTATATCATGGAAGAGCACACTTCGACCCTCTCCATCAAATTAAGAGAGCATATGGAGCTCAGTACAGGCATATATCATACATAGAGGATCATTGGGCTAAGGCTAGTGATGATATGGAGATAAAGAGATCATTCTCTAGGATGTTAGTTGAGTTGATAAGAGAAAGCAAGTGGATACAGATTCTAGATAAGGTAGAAGATAATAGGCAATCCCTCCAGCCTGATTATGAGAAAGAAAAGGACAACATTCTTCACATTGATTGGACAAATAAAAGCAAAGAGAGTTTGGATGCACTCATGGTTACAATTAAGACATTCACTGAGGTTTGGTTGCAAAAGCAGGTGGATTGCCTACAAGCAATGAGGCTTCCATTGACCTATGAGTTCGTGAAGGACATGGTTGAGCCTGAGGAGAAATCGTCCGCCACAGGAGATGAGTGTTGGCTTTAAGAGTCAACACAAGTGAACGAGGTTATAGTAGGCCTC
Organism: Chamaecyparis obtusa; assembly: GCA_027943335.1. Lineage (NCBI taxonomy): Eukaryota > Viridiplantae > Streptophyta > Pinopsida > Cupressales > Cupressaceae > Chamaecyparis > Chamaecyparis obtusa. The sequence continues at coordinate 283,422 of BSBK01008976.1, read as the reverse complement.
AACAAGCAAAGGAGAAGAAAAGGAAAGAAGTTGTTAATCAAGAGCCAATGCAAAAGAAACAAAGGCATCCAACAGGGGGCATAACTCTAAGGAAAACACTAGAAAAAGAGATACATGTTCCATTTGTCGATGAATCAGCAGCTAGTAAGAGCTCTAGCTACGTCACATTAGATCCTTATGAGCATGAGATAGACTCCCCCCCTCACCATAACAAAGAACAACAAGAGGAAGGAATGAGATTGTTGATTTGGAGCCACTTTTAGAGGATGGTGAGACTCAGCCACATGAGGTAGAGGCAAATCAGGAAGTCAATTAGGAGATTCAAAGACAAACTCAGGAAGAGGAAAAGATTGAAGATGACCTAGGAGAGATCACATCACCAGCATGGTTACTAAATTGGATGGTGAAATAGGTTACAATTGAGAAGCCAGTTGATAGTATAATAGAGATAGTAACGAGAGATGAAAGTGAGAAGAGTAGAGTGTCAGCTAAGAGGTTCTATCACATCACAAAGGATTCTTTAGGAACTCACATTACTCAAGTAGTGGTCCCAAAGGTAGAAAAGGAAAGAGGAGAGATTGAGCTAGGAGAGTGTGATGTAGAGGAGTATGAGTTTGGGCAAATCACTAAGAAATGGGAAGTTGAGGAAGCCTGTGGATCTATTTAGGATCTAGAGGACAGAATCAACAAGGAAGCGGTAAAGAAGAGAAAGTACAAAGAGGAAAACAAGAGGTTGAAGGAGAATCTTAGACAAATAATGAAGCCACTTTAGCAAGCTGATCCAACTTTCACTCCTCCCATGCCTAGTTCCAACACATCTATGGTAGGACTTGAAGGAGTCAGACTCATAGGACAAGAGGCAAAGAGATGGGTGGCATCGATATTGGAAGAAGAAGGTATGTTCATCAAGAGATTTATCAAGACCTATGATACCGTACTCTCCATTCAGGAACGAAGCGAAAAGATATTGAGGCAGTGTGAGGACTTCTCATCAGGTCAGGAGGAGATCCTCTCTCATTTACAGGCTCTCATGGAGATACTATTGCACACATTGATAAAGGATCAAGTGTTAGAAAGGGGACAAAGGGTTGATTTCCTTACATGACATCAAGCAATCTCTCACAAATGTGATGTACTTAAGCAAGTGGAACCTGATTGCAAACTACAAGAGAAACTATTTTGGAGGTAAAGAATGAGATGCTTGGATATGTGAGATCCATATTTCATTTGAGGATAGATGATAATCAGAGGATAAGTATGGAAGAACTTCAAGTGAAAGTGAAGGAGATTTACTTTGTGGAAGGAAATCCACTCATGTTTGAGCATTTGGATGCAACTGCAAAATTTGTGGGCTTCATGACTTTATGCAATGTAGTTGATTAGAAGAAATGATGTTCTGCGTATACTAGTGAGGTGAGCTACTATGAGTATAGACTTGGATTAATGCCAAGTGTCCCCATGGAGATGATTAATGAGATTGTGTCCAAGTTCATTGAATATGAAAAGGAGAATGAGGATGGACATAATTCCCAACGTGATGAGGTGGTGTAGGCCCACATGGTCCTAAATTTGCTCATTGGTTGATTTATAAATGTCTTATTTTGAGTGGCTCATTTGACACCAAGTGGCATAGGCCCACATGTCATTTTTATGATTGGCTCTTGGAAGCATTTAATTTTTTTCGTTGGTCTACTAGCTGGTGGATTCTTTTGCAAGCTCTCTCTTCTCATTGGTCCATTTGTTGGTGCACCTTATCTAGTTGTTCTGCATTTGAATTTCTTATTGGCCCATGGAGGCAATGTAATTTTTATGTTGGGTCACATGATGGTGCCTAATTAGAATTGGGTGGTCATTTGATATTTGTAGCTATGATTATGGAAACCCTAATTAGGGTTGATGTGGATTAATCTTGGCCATTGATTCTGATTTAATCTTGGTCATTCATTGTATTTGAAACCCCTATATAAAGGCTTGCTCACACCATTTGTAAAGAGAGATGTTGGAGAATTGTTGCAAGAATAATGCCAAATTTTCTCTACTTATCATTGTTGTGTTTTGCATGGTGATTAGTCTTGATCAAGGTTGAGTTATTGCATGGTTATCTTTATCCTCACTTAAAATAGATTTTAATTTCAAGTTGTTAAGTTAGAATTTTCCTAGAGTAGTATAGTTGAATGAAAGTAATTGTGGATGTTTACTTGCAAGACTTGAATTGGAAACTAGGCCATTAGTCTCTCACTAATTGTAAGTGTACCTTGTGTGGTAAGCTATGTTAGAATGATTTTAGAATAACTGAGAGGGGGGGTGAATCAATTATCCTTAGGTCCAAATGTACCGATTCAACTTTCTAGCTCTTCAACAATCTCAGATCTAATCAGCTTTCAACTTAGTCTCTATAGCATATACTAATAACATAAAACTTGCAGTCCACTGTCCTAAAGTAATTACTTGTAGAATATAAGACTTTCAACATCATTCACACCAAATAACATTCACACAAGTATAACACCAGGATTTATAGTGGAAACCCAATTTGGGAAAAACCACTTGTAACATGCTACTGATTTTCACTCTTATGAAGTGCTGTGAGAAGCCAACCCGGTTAAAGGTTTACAATACACACTGTTAGGTGTGACCTGGTTAAAGGATTTAATCACCCTATTAAGAGTGGCCTTGTTAGAGGGCTTAAGAACATTCCATCAGAATGTCACCTTGATTAAAGGATTTATACAATGACTATTAGGTCAACCTTGATTAAAGGATTTAAACTGATACAATGATTAGAAAGTAACAGTAGGTTCTGATCTAAAAAATATACAACTCACTTTGCAAATATAGATCCACTTCGCACATATGTTGATTTACTGACTGACCTTCATATCCGTCTTCATCTCTGATCTGCTCAGAATTCTCCTCAAGCAATCACCACAACTATGTTTAGCTCTTCATGGCTTCACTTTAGCCTTCTACTTAGACTCATTAGTCAATAACATCAACCTCTTCTCTATGTTCTGTAACCTCACAATTAGGTCATCCTTATACCTCCTTGATCAGGTAAATTAATCTTTTGCCGCTTAATCACTTCCGTAGATCTTAGGTTTAGGTTAGATTCATCGAATCCATCCATCATTATGTTCTCTTTATTTTTCTTCTAGATAGATCTCTAAACATCTCTTTGAATCCATAAGAAAATGGTTAACCATGCATTAAATGCTTCATATCATTCATTAATAATGTCAACACATTTTACATATCCCAAGACTTCAACTATGTCGGCTGGGATTCTCAATTCCTTCTCAAAATGTAAATTACTGACACTTGGTCAATACTGTGTTCATCTCCTTGGTCATCACTGGATATCTTGGTCATCACTAACTCTTTCCTTCTCGGCAAACACTATCTTTGCTTGGTAATTATTTGTCGCTCGGCAATTATTGATGTTCGGTCGACACTAGATTTGCTCGGCATATTCTAGCACTCGGTCAACACTAACATCACTCGGCTTAAACTAGATTTCTTCACTTTTTCTCAGTTAAGCCTACATTTCCAGTCTTTCTTCACCACTTGTTAAAGATAAACAACACATTATCTTGTCAATGTGCCAACTAATCAAGTACATATCGAAGTATCACATAACTCAACCTTTCCTTAGGTCTTCTTGTTATCTCCTCTTTTCAAATCCTCTTCATCAATCAAAAGATATGGTACTCTCCTAGATAGCAACTGTCTTACCACTTAAAGTTTGACATCAATGACAATATAACAATTGTAACAATTGTAGTTTCCAACAAGCTAGTGATTGATTGTACTTAACTTCAATTGACATTCAATCTTTAGTTTGCATCCATTGATGGTATTGAAGAGGAAATATTGATTTGAAAACTATTTGAGTATACCTTAGAAGCTTGCATGAGCTGTGTGGAGTCACTAACAAAACTGCATCTAGTAGAGTCCAAGTTCATCCATACTTCCTTGCATCCATAGTTAGAGGTAGAATTAGAAGTTAAGTTTAAGTTCAAGTTGAGAAGTCAAGATTTAAAAATCAAAAAACTATATTTTCATTGCACATTGTGAAGCCAAATCTTTAGAAGTGCATTGTCAAATTTTGAGAAACAACGTAAGTCTCCTTAGTGATTACCAACAAATCATATCATTTCAACTGAGTGATTGCCACAAAAGAAGGAACCTTTAATTTATTTCATGATCTTGCTTTGTAATCTTAGCATAAGAAGTGACCTTATTAAAGATAGGATCTAATATCTAAGTGTTTCACTTTGAAACATTGGGTGTCTGATTCTGCATGTTGTAGTGGAATAAAACTCACATCAACGGGATGATGAGGAGATGACAATTGTCTCCATGTGGTCGGTACACATGGAGGGATCCAAGGTTTAAAGAAATTAATGGTTAAGAATTCCATTGTGAGGAGTGGATGGATAGGATTGAAAGGGTTACTTGATGGCGCAGTCCCAAGCTCAAGGTCTTAATATACTACTGAACTTGGCATCATTCAACCATTTACAATACAATACAAAAATATTTTTTTTAGTAATTAACCAAAGACCTGTTGTGACCTAATCACACATCGGCCATAAAAAATGGGACCCCTATCTTTTTTCAGTTTATTTGGCCCCTTTTGTTTTCTCGTCTTGGTGGCTCTAGTTCTAGTCTCCTAAGTTCCTCATAATCAAATCAAAGTGGTGAGTTTTTCTAGGTCTAGATTGAGGATTTAAAGGGGTAAGTTAGGAACCATTAGGTTTGAAGTATATCTCCTAAAGTGCAAGCTAGAAAAGCACCTAAGGATGGCCAAGTTAAGGGATCATTCCTATGAGAGATATTTGAAAGTGAAAAGCATAAAAAGAATGAAGATCACTAAGTTTAAATCTTGGCTAAGAATGCGCCAAAATTTGAAGGTCTCAAAGAAATGTTAGAAGAATTCATAATTTATTATCAGACATGAATAGAGATTACTAATGTTTGAAAATGTAGGGACAGGAGGCATGCAAGAAATTTGTTTCCAACTGTGAAATCCTTCATTAAGTAGCGGTCATACATACTAGGGAAATCTGCTTCAAACTCCAAGTCCATCTTTGTTCTAGCATGCAAAATCTTATTTAAAGGAAATGTGTGAAGGAAATATGAAGAGAGAAAATCCTCTATGATGGTCCATATGAACTCAAAATAAAAAAGGGCACAAAGAATGCAAAAAATCACTAAGTATGGAGGATTCATGGTCTTCAAAGTGCAGTTTGAAGAATATAATAAATGGTTGCACCTATGATCACTAAGGCATAATCTTTTGGATATGTTTCATCAATGAAAACTATGTATATGCCTAATTGATGGGTTTGGTGTCATACCAAAACTAATCACATATTTTAAAATGTTGGAAAATGTTCATGGGTTTGAAATCCACCTTGAGCTTCTGCAAAATTCCCAAACTTCTTCATTAGAAAACCGTTGGAGGAAAACTTCCCATTCAAGAGAGAAAATCCAAGAGGATGTCAAATTTGTGTAAGGGAATCAAAAAGAGTTATGAAAATGCTTCATATTGTCTCACGTGCAAATGTGGAAATACAAAATTCCTTTACCAATGCGCAACTGCGCTCAAGGTTCCATTCACTAACATGTCTGAAAAGTGGGAGAGAATCATCACAGGGGTAGAAGTGTTTGAAATGATGATACCCTCATAACAACCGCTCCCAAAGAAGAGTACTCATCAATTTCAAGTCACCCGCAATCAACAAAGACTGGCATCACAAACCTTAGGGAAGGGGAAGATGCACCATAGGAACAAAACATGCCAGAATGACAATGGACGTATTCACATTGAAGTCCTCTTTCATTCATTGATACCCACTGTAGCACATGACGAATCCAATATGCGTTGGATTCACAGAGCCGAAGAGCTTGATCAGAGTGGGTGTGATTCTATGATTTCAAAAGGTGGTTTCAATACGTGGATGTTGTTAGGCCCAAAAGGAGGCAAGCAAAATTGAGAGGGGAGATGAATCGGTTGTGTGTACCTAGTTACTTTAATTCCACTTTAGCCATTTAGATCTGAAAGATAAACAATAATGCAAGATCCACAACATATAACACAAAACATCAAGATTTATTATCGAGGAAACATGGTTAATGGAAAAACCCGGTGGGAGTGAAACCCACTAGATGACTGTACTCTATTAAAAGTATTAAGAGAAAAATAGAGAAGAAATGATGCACTTGCAACCACAAGCTTATAGCCCAATCTACAAGCTCACTTCCTAGAGCTCAATACTCACAATACAATCTCAGATTTGGCCCTTAGTCAGGTTCACCGATCTATCTTCAATTTCAACAGGGTGGACATACAGTCCTTTACAACCAAACTAACAAATAGCATCTCCTATGCCAAAAAAGTTCCAATGAAGTACAAACTTTGTCTTAAGTGCAGAACACACATACACAATCCTCTCTCTCACATACATACTCTCGATTACAAAATGATCTCTTGTTTATACCGATTACAAAGAACAATCCTCCACTAGGTTGGCTAAGACCTATTACAATAAAGATATAAATATTATGCTCAATCACCAATGCTATCCAAATCAAGTCATATAAGACTTAGATAGGACCCAAATCTTCTACCTCAAACACCCTATACCATCGTCAATGTAGCACTAAGAATCGCAACACATTACTCCATCAAGTCGCCTAGAACTCAAAAGGAGGAAACACCAACACACTACCAAAATAGAATCTGATCATCTCAATCAATGTGGACCAACAATATGATCATCACACGATCTAAGAACACCAACAAGAAACATGAATACCATCCAGAACCTTCACATCATCTCCAATACGAAATCCAAACTCATCTTTATCTCTGATTAACAGGAACACTAAAATACTGAAATCTGACATAAGTAAAGATAGCTTGCTCTACTCTAAATCATGAACAATACTCGTTGTGAATACAATAATAAGGAAACATGCAATCATCTGCTTCACAACCTCTTAAACATCAAATTCTAGTCACACTGAACCAAATACTCATCCACTATTCACAGGAACATTGTGACACCAGCAACCAGCAAATCAATCATTTTTCATTCAAACTGTCATACCAACCTTTATAAACCTTTATAGATGATCTACAGATACCTTTGAACAATACCTCACGATTGCAACTCAAGATCTTCAACATAGCCCCTGATCAACTGAAATCTTTCATACTGAACACACTAAACACACTGTCTGAAACAACTAGTATGTTGACATCAATGACAAAACATTAATGTTAGCACACCCAAAATCTAAAACTCTGACATGCTTAACAATCTTCCAACAATCTCCCCCTTTGGCATTGATGGAAACATATGAAATGAAAAATTGATTAATGCACAAAGACATCAATATATCCACCTGATCACTCTAAATATCCAGCTTCAAACCTCTCAACACAAACTGATTTTTTATTTTATTTTAATGAGCAACTTCTTCCCCTTTGACATCAATGGAAAAGTACCAAAGATATCAAAAATACCAAACCAAGAAATAGCCATAAGACTACTCCCTCTAAGGAGTAGTACCCAAATCTCATCAATCCAGCAAATAATGTTTTGATAGATTCTCTGGACTGGTGCTATCCTTAACATCATTCGCTTTGATCCAAAAGGGCTATTACCCCAAGCTTTTCCTTGAGATACTCAAAGTATCCTTTGGGAAAGGCTTTGTAAAGATATAAGAAATCTAATCCTTAGAAGACACAAATTTCAGCTTCACTTCCTTTTCATTAACTTTATCCCTCAAGACGTGATATTTGATAGAAATATGCTTTGTCTTTGAATGCAAAACAAGATTCGTTAAGATATTTATAGTACTAGAGTTATCACAGTGAATAACAATAGGTTCATCAATGTTTATCTTTAGGTCATTTAGCATTTGCTTCATCCAAATAGCTTGATTACAGTTAATTACAACAGAAACATACTCAGCTTTAGCAATAGATTGAGCAATACAATCTTGCTTCTTACTAGTACAATACCCAAAAGGAATGCACCTCTACTAGTACTTTTTCTATCATCCATATTACCTGCCCAAACAGCATCAATGTATGCTCATAATGTAAAGTCATCATCTTTTTCGTACCATAATCCATAGTCAACTGTACCATTCAAATATCTGAAAATTCTTTTGACAACAACCATATGAGACTCCTTCGGTTCAGCTTGAAATCTTGTAGCAATTCTAATAGCATTTGATATGTCCAATCTAGAGTGAGTTAGATATTGAAGTCCGCCAATCATAGATCTGTATAATGTCTGATTAAAATGGGGAGAATAATCATCCTTAGTCATCTTGCAACAAGTAACCATAGGGGTTCCTACTGGTTTTGAGTCTTCCATACCAAATTTCTTCAATAGTTCTTTGACATACTTGGACTAAGTAATAAAAATTTCTTTATCTAGTTGTGTGATTTGTAATCCAAGAAAGAATTTCATTTCAACTATCATAGACATCTCAAATTCTTTTTTCATTTCATCAGCAAAACCTCTACTCAACTCATAATTTCCTCCAAATATGATATCATCAACAAATACTTCAACAATCAAGACATTAGCATCAATTGTTTTGAAATATAAGTTACTGTCTACAATTCCTTTGCTGAAACCAATCCTTGACAAATACTTGTCCAATCTAGCATACCAAGCTCTAGGAGCTTGCTTTAATCCATACAAGGATTTTTGTAATTTACAAACCATGTCTCCTTTGGTTAGAGTTAAACCATCAGATTGCTCAATATAAACATCTTCCTCTACTTCACCATTTAAGAATGTAGACTTAACATCCATCTGATAGACCTTAAATTTTCTATAGGCAACATATGCAAGAAGTAGTCTAACAAATTCAAGTCTAGCTATAGGAGAAAAAGTCTCAATAAAATCAATACCTTCCATTTGTGAATATCCTTTACATACCAGTCTTGCTTTGTTTCGAACCACTTTACCATCTTCATTCAACTTGTTTCTGAATACCCATTTAGTATCAATCACATTTTTATCAATAGGTCTAGAAACAAGAATTCAAGTCTTGTTCTTTTCAATCTGATCAAGTCCCTCTTTCATTGCTTTCATCCAACTTTCATCAATACGTGTTTTTTTAACATCTTTAGGCTCAAATTCAGATAGAAAACATGTTTCATCTCTAGCAATTCTTCATCTACTCTAAACACCTCTATTCTTATCACCAATAATGACATCTTCAAAATGATTAATCCTTAAATACATTGGAGCTTTCAGTGTAGACTATGTAGCATAGCCTTTGGTGTTAATATCCACTTCATTTCCTTCCGGTTCTTTCTGCTCATCCGGTCCATCCTGATTCCAAATATGCATTTCCATAATCTGATTGTCTTCTTTAGTCATGTCATATCTGCAAGTTCGTTCTTATCTCTACTCATTCTCATCAACTCTAACATTTTCACTTTTAACAATCTTCTTTAGTCTATAGTTATAACATTTATATGCCTTGTTCTTTGTAGAATAGCCAAGAAATATTCCCTCATCAATTCTAGGATCAAACTTTCAAGTGTCTCCATCCCTCTTAATGTAGCATTTACTTCTAAAAATTCTAAAATATTTCACTTTAGGAATATGACCATACCAAAGTTCATAAGGAGTCTTACCGGTTCCTTGCTTAATTTGTACTTGGTTTAGAGTATATACTATGGTGCACACTACTTCTCTCTAGTAGCTATGCAAAACTTTTTTTTCAATCATCATAGTCCTAGCTGTGTCTAGAATAGTTTTGTTCCTTCGCTCAACAACACCATTCTGCTATGGGGTGCACGGAGAAGAGGTCTATCTTCTTATCCCAAGTTCTTCACAGAATGCATAAAAATTATCAAATGTAAATTATCCACCTCTGTCCGATCTCAGACTCTTCAATTTTCTTCCAGATTCTATCTCCACCAATATCTTGAATATCTGAAATTTTTGAAAGGCTTCTAATTTCTCCTTAAAAAATGTCACCCACATCATCGTTGAATTGTCATCAACAAATAGCATGAAGTATCTATCACCGAAATAACTTCTTGTCTTAGTAGGACCACATAGATCTGTATGCACTAAATCCAACACTCCATTGGAAGAATGTCTTATTTCTAAAAGTAGATCTAGTTAGTTTTTCCAATTGACATTCTTTGCACATTGTTAGGCTTATCAGTTTAGGTAAATCTCTCACTGCATGAGTAGTGCTAATTTTTACCATATTATCAAATTTCGCATGACAAAGTCTTCTATGCCATAACCAACTATCATCAATCTTAGCCATCAAATATTTATTCTCAACAGTTCTCAAATGAAATAGACTACGAGCAGTCTGTGTACCTGATGCAATAAGTTTTCATGTTCTTCCAATGATCTTGTAGATTCCATCCATGAATTTCAATTTGTAACCTTTATCCAATAGTTGTCCAACACTCAACAAGTTATGACTTAGACCTTCAACATACAAGACATCATCAGTATTATTTTTACCATCAAGAGTAATAGATCTTTTTCCTTTAATCAAACAAGGAGCATTGTTACCCAATCTAACAATTCCTCCATCATAGTCTTCAAGCTTCACAAACTTATATTTATCACCAGTCATATGATGTGAGCATTCACTATCAATGACCCATTCATCTCTTTTAACAAATCTTGAAACCAATGCTTTTTCTTCATTAAGATTATCTTCTTTAATAGCAATAAACAAAATTTCTTCCTCACTAGCACCAGATTCATCATCAGTCACACCTTCTTCAACAACATAAAAACTTTTATGACCCTTAGAATGATATTTTTAGATTTATCTCTGACATCCTTGTAATTCTTGTTCAGAAATCTAAATGCAATATGACCAATCTTATTACAATTGAAACATTTCAAGGGTAATATTCCTTTATACTTACCGGAGCCCTTAGGTAGTCTTCTTGCAATCAAGGATTCAAGCTCATAAATCTTCCTTTCTTCTTCCATGATTTCTTCCCAATCCTTAGCATAGTGCTTGAATTTCATTTTTGGAGAGATTTCTCCTTGGTCATACTTGGTCACACTTGCTTTGAATGCAATCTCAACCTTCAGAAGTTCCTTATTAAGTGTAGTCATATCATAGGCACTGAGTCTTTTTGCCAAAGCTTCTCTTGAGATAAGTCTTATAGTTCTCAATTCTTCAATAGTAACAACTTTCTCATTGTAACATGCAAGAAAAGATCTCAGAATCTTGGCAACGACTTCATTGTCTGTCAAGGTACCAACACATCTGATTTCATGGACTAGTATCACCTTCATAAATAGTTTCTAATTTTGTCCATACCTCATGTGCAGTCCTCAATCCACAAATGTGTGAATATGCTGAATTAGATAAGGCATTGATCAAATCTTCCCTTTCTAACATGTTCTCCTCAAATTTCTTCTTTTCATTTGTAGTAGCATTTGTTAGGTCATTTGGAATAGTATAAGGCTTCTCAGTGACATATTCCCATGCATATCAGGTAGGTAGTCATATGGTCTTTCCAAATTAGGTAGATGCTTCCATCAAACTTCAGGCTCTCTTTTCTCATACTTGCCATGATGGATCCCTTTAAGTGGTCAAGCTTCTTCAAAAGGACTAAGCTCTGATACCAATTGTTAGGCCCAAAAAGAGGCAATCACAACTAATGGGGGGGGTGAATCAGTTGTGTGTACCTAATTACTTTAATTCCACTTTAATTCCACTTATATCTAAAAGATAAACAGTAATGCAAGATCCACAACATATAACACAAAACACCAAGATTTGTTTTTAAGGAAACCCGGTTAAGGGAAAACACTGGTTGGAGTCAACCCCACTAAATGAGTGTACTCTATTAAAAGAACTGCTCAATTAAGAGCAAAATAGAGAACAAAGGATACACTTGCAACCACAAGCATAAAACCCAATCTGTAGGCTCACTGGCTAGAGCTCACTGCTCATAATACAATCTCAGATCTAGGCCTCAATCGGGTTCACCGATCTATCTTCGATTACAACACGGTGGACATATAGTCCTTTACAACCGAATTGACAAATAACATCTCCTATGCCAAAATAGTTCCAATGAAATACAAACTTTTTCTTAAGTGCACAACACATATATACACAATCATCTCTCTCGCATACATACTCTCAATTACAAAATGATCTCTCATTTATATTGATTAAAAAGAATAATCCTCCATTAGGTTGGCTAAGACCTATTACAATAAAAGATATAAACATTATGCTCAATCACCAATGCGATCCAAATTAAGTTGGCTAAGACTTATATAGGACCCAAATCTTCAACCTTGAACACTCTATAATATCGTCAATGTAGCACCAAGAATTGCAACACGTTACTCCATCAAGTCGGCTAGAACTCAAATGAGGAAATGCCAACACACTACCAAAATAGAAAATCCAATCAACTCAATCAATACAGACCAACAACATGATCATCACATGATCAAAGAACACCAACAAACAACATGAATACCATCTAGAACCTTCACATCATCTCCAATCCGAAATCCAAACCCATTTTTATCTCTAATCAACAAGAACACTAAATACCAAACTCTAACAACAAATGATAGCTTGTTGTACTTTGAATCATGAACAACACTAGCTCTAAACACAATGGTAAGGAAACATGCAATGACTAGTTTAACAACCTCTGAAACATCAAATCCTAGTCATACTGAACCAAATACTCATCCACTGTTCATAAGAACACAATGACACCAACAACCAACAAATCGATCATTCCTCATTCAAACTGTCATACCAACCTCTACGAACCTTTGTAGATGATCTAAAGATACCTTTAAACAATACCTCATGATCGCAACTCAAGATCTTCAGCATAGCACCTAATCAATTGAATCCTTCATACCGAATGCACTGAACAAGCCGTTTGAAACAACAACTAGTATGTTGACATTAATAACAAAAATATTAATGTTAGCGCACCCAAAATCCAAAACTCTGACACACTCTACAATCTTCCAACATATGCTCCCCGCAAACACCAAAAATCCATTGTCAGAGCACATATCATACCAAGGAAATAGCGAAGGGTCTGAATCTTGTTCAAAGCGCAACACATACTCGAGCAAATAAAAATGCAAAATGTGGAGGCTAAGTCCATCTCGAATGGACGGGTAGAATGCAAATGCTTGTCAAGGCATGTCCACAACACAATCTCAACTTAGTCAATCAATTACCCCCAATTCTATAGAATCTGCGGGAGCTAAAAGACACGTCTAAGCGCATAAAACATGTTGAAGGAATGGTGCAAGATGACGATCCATCATGAAAGCCCAAAGGAGACGGAACGTTGTAATCAATGTGCGATAGAAAAAAAAACATTTGAAAGAAAGCAATGTTGATGCTAGATATGAAAGGGTTTGCAGAAAAATGTACTCAACACGAGATACTGAATTGCACTCGAGTCAAAGAGTTTGAGAAACAAATAAAATTCCATGAGTCCCTCTTTAATGCGCCCGAGCGCATATGTGAGTGAGTGGAGGAAAGGAAATTGCGCTCAAGCGTGAAACACGATCAATCAAGGAATGTTGCCAAAATTAAAAATCCCACGGGCCTCCCAAAATGCGCTCTAGCGCAAAATAACAAAGTCATGGAATGTTCAAAAAACAAAAAATCTGTCTACGAACTGAAATCACACCCAAGCGTGTATTGGACTAAGTGAAGGAATGTGCAAAACAAGAAAAAGTCTAATAGTGAGCCAGAAATGTGTTTGAATGCGATCTTGGGTAAGTGAAGGAAATATAAAAAAAGTGAAATGTCTATGTTAAGGCTTCAATCACTCCCGAGCGTGATTTATGATAGTCACAAAACTTTACAAAATAAAAAAATTCCCTAATCAGTGCCAAAACACGCTCCAACACATTTGGAGCCAAGTCTTAAAAGAAAAGGAGAGTGTGGGTAAAAAAGTTCCATAAGGATGGTTAAATCACGCACAGGGCACTAGTCGAAGGAGTTGAAATAATTTTCTTGAAATAATAGTGAGAATGAGGTGAAATTCTATGATTTGGAATTCATTGGAAGAATTGCAATAAAAGGAGGAAAATTCAAATAGACGTGAAATCAAGAATGTCAAATCCAAGTGCAAGTTCAAATAAAAATCAATTTTTGGGATTGAATTAAATATTAAATTTTATATTTAATATTTAATAAAAAATTTAAAAAAAAGGGACAAACGAGAAATAAATCAATTTTTAGGATTTAAAGCAACATTAATTAAATATTAAATTTTATTTAATATTTAATTAATAAATTTTGAAAAAGTTGAAAAAAGCAATAGGGGCAAAATTGATTAAAAAATTTTGGAAAATAATTAAATATTGTATTTTTCTTCAATATTTGATTATGAAAATCAAAAAATAAATTCACATGGATAAAACTTCACGGTGAAGCTAAGGTACCCAACATAGTATCTTCCCAAAAAATCAATGGAAAAATCAAGACAAGTGGAACTTTCTAGCAAAGAATCTTTCTCCAAATTGGAACTTGCAATAAAAGCGACAAAAGCTGCCTAATATTGGCTCAACCATTTAAGCAGTTTTTCTGGTTAGAAGTCTATATAAGAAACCCTTAGAGAGAAAGGACTTGAGATTTTGGAGATTTTAATGAGAACCTTTTGAAGAAGTTGAGTAATATTTTTCAGAGAGCGTAAAATTTATTGAAGAGATGGAAGAATTTTGGAAAATTGTTTCTTAAAAAGCGTGATGTTTCGTTTAGTTCGAAGAAGTCAGAAGAAGCCATAAAATTCAGAGAAGAGAGATGTTTGTAGTAAGTCACAAAATTTGAGAGAGAAGGCATAATTTTCTCAAGGAGAGAGAAAATCTCCTTTTAGGAAGATAGTGCATAATTTTCAACTTTTCTTTGAGGATATGTCTATTTGCAAAGAAGAAATTGGGTTTTCTTTTTTTCATTTCTTTGCATGCTCTTATGCACGTTTTAATTATATTTTGTAAGAAGATGAAATGGCAAAACCCAGAGGAACAAGCATGACCAGGAAGTAGCTAATTAAGAATGAGTATAGAGGATTCTATCCCAAATCCAAGATTGTGTCGAAATGGGTAGATGTTGATGATACAAATCTTGGATGCCTTGACATGAACAAGTTCAATAGGAGAATGTTTGGATACAAAGATCATCAACCAACACACCTAGTAACTCAAATTGTAAACAAATGAATTGTGGCTACTGCAGGTTTTCTTCTAGCTTTTCAGCATGTAGAGTTGATCGTTGAATGCTCGAGACACTACAATCCAAATGGTAGAAAAATCAAAGATCTAGATGGAAAGGTCATAGCAAATCTCTCCCCACCATCAATTTCAGAAACATTCAAAATCCCTAGATTCTAAAAAATGGTACTGAAATCACAAGAGCAAACACTCAGAGTTTTCACTACCGGGATTCAACAATGTGAAGGCATCATAAACAATAAATAATCGTAGAAGAATAGAGTCCACTATTCTAAATTTCCTAAGGAGCTTGTATGGCTTGATCTTCAACATGAATATAGCAATTTGGTCATGATGTTGAGCAGAATATTTGGGATTCCACAATCCTATTAATTTGAGGTATGGATGTGGTACTTCATTGAATAGGTGGTCAGAGGACTCAACAATGTGGATTGTGTTGGACTGATTAGCAACAATCTGAGTGTGCAACTGGTGAATTTGGAGCAGTTAAGAAAGTTTAATATGAGTCCCTGCGTCATCTACATGTTGGATCAAAATACAAAGTATGATGGACTGAGGTGCAAAGGAATGATTGAAAGTGGTGCCCAGTGCATAAAGGTGTATGAATGCTATCCTCAATTGCATTTGCATGCCATGCATGACTATGTCAGAGTCAACGACGCCTTTGCAATGTGCATTGTCGAGAGTCTATAGAAGAAACTTCATATGAGATTATCAGTTGAGGAAATGAAACTGATTGAGTATGGAGCTTAGTTCATCTAGTTCCCTACCTTATCCTACATCAAAGTACAAGGATTTCCTACATAGCCATATAAACTCCCAACATATCCCACTGATAAAATTATCCTATTAGATATCGCTCGATAAATGATAGTTTGTGATAAAATCCAAAAGGGAAAAAGGAAGTTGGGGCTAGAATTCCCAATTTCCATAGGAGAAGAAAAGGTTAAAATGTGCCCATTTTTTAAGGCGGCCAAGAGATCATTAAACAAGTTGTGTTTCTTCCATCTAGAACTCTATCAGGCAAGAGAAGATTATGATCCTCACAACAAAATTAGAGTGATGGTAGGTATACAATATCAACACAGGATGCACCTTGAAGATTTCTAGGCTAATGCAGCATATGAAAATGAGATTAGAAAGAGGATGTATTCCAGATTGCCGCTCAATATGATCAAAGCATGAAAGATCTTCTGTGTGCCTGATCAAATGGAAGAAGACATGAATATGATCTAAAAAGGATATAACCTAGAGAAGGAAAAGATCATCCTTCCATATGACTGGTCAAGGAATGAAATTTCATACATTGACACATTATCTACACCCATCCTAGAATTCATGAAATTATGGGTTGATCAACAATTTGACAAATTGAAGGCACCAAAGGATGGCTTGACATGAAAATTGATGGGTCATCAACCATTGTGGGATGAGAGACCAAAACAACCCTCAAGAGGAAGGATAAATCCCATCAGGAAGTGTCAAGTGAAGAAAGGGAAAGAGTGTTTCTCAGGAAGCGCAACCAAGAGGTAGGATGAATCTTCATATTGAAGAACCTTAGTAGAAGAGAAATAGATCAGGGAATGCTCCATCTTCACCTAGTCAAACTATGAGTTCGCAAGAGATAGGTCCTTTCACTAGAGAAGTAGAGACAAGTAGAAATAGAATAGAGGAAGAGGATCGCATGACTAGGTTGGTGCAAGATAGGGAAAGAATCAATGCCTATCAAGTGTTTTCCAAAGAAAGAAGTAGAGAACAAGATATCACCACTGAGGAAAGTCTTGGTGCAATTTTAGAAAGAGAGATGATGGAAGAAGAGGTGCTTGAGGAAGAAGCAAAAATTCCTACTGTAGAGGCATACATTCCTACTGTAGAGGTATCAGTTCTTGAGGCAACAATAGAAAGTCTTATAGTAGAGGAGGAGATTGATATCATGATAGTACAAGGGAAAGAGAAGTTGACAATCTCAAATGATTAGAATACTATTATTCTAGAATAGTTAAGGCAGAGGCTATAGAGAAGTTGGGAGAAATAAGTTTACTTGGTAGTCAAATTGTAAGAAATCCCGAACCGAGTCAACCAATTAGAGGAGAAAGGAAAAGACAAGAAATTTACAAAAGTCATCAGAGGAGAATTCAGATCTAGAATTGTAAAGTTTGTAACACCTACGGTTGATAAGGAAAAGGATCAGATTATTCTAGATGAGTACAATGTGACAGAGTTTAATCTAGGTCATGTCTCTCAAGAGAAAGTTGCTGAATATTTTGATGATTTTGCATAGGTAATGAAAGAAAATGAGAAAAATAGAAGGGAAATATCAGAGGCAGAAAGGCAATATCAAGGCCTTGTGAGTATATAAACAACTTACTTCATCCAATGAGAGAAGAAGGCCCAACCTTTGTTCATCCTCCAGTTCTTCTGGTTAAATCAGTGAAGGGTATACACAAGATCAAACAAATTTCTCTAGGTGCAGAAGTTTGGATAGACGACATTCCGAATGAGGCAGGCAAGCACACTAAAGACTTGGTAGAGATTCATAATAGAGCACTAGTCACCCTTTCTAAGATATATTGCATGGACGAGTCATGAGATGATGAACATGTTTATCGAGATGAGGTGATCTCAGATTTGTAGGACTTGTTGGAGATCCCTAGGAAGACAATGATTGATGGTGGAGTTTTTAGGGAAGGAGAAGTATATGAATTTTCCCAGTGGTATAGCATAGTTATCATGGCCAAGGAAATGTTTGACCATTTCAACAACAAATCCACTCGATTGAAGAGGGCAGTCAAAAATATCAAGCAAGGGATCTCCAACGCAGTTGTGTCCTTGTTATCATAGAGATTAGCAGAGAATGATATAACAATAGATGACCTAAAGAGGAAATTGGAATCTAGTTTATTTAGATGAATTACTTCACAAGGGACAATTTTGATAACTTCTCTATTTTCTCAAATGTCATGCATACAACTCAAGACTTGTTACTAGATTGGGAGGACAGCTTGAGCAAATCTGAATGAGTGACGTTGGTCTTGGAATTCAAACAAGAATGTGTCAAAGTGGATGACTTAGAGATAGTGTAGGTCAAATTCCATGTGCTCAAATGACAAAGTCAAACATAGGCTATTTTGGGCAGAGGTGCATTTAATACATAGTGGGCATTCATGTCACCTCACTCTCTTCCTACATAAGCATGCATAGTGGACATTTATTATCCACTAAGATGGTGTTCTTCTCTTCATTAGGCCTTGTGGACCCTCTTCATTAATGTATATTCCTTCTTCTTTCTCTAACCCTAATTAGGGCTGATGTGGGCAAAATATGGGCCATCAGTTATAATTTTGATCTGCACCACCTATTGTAATCGAGGACCTATATAAAGGCCTCATTTCTCATTTGTAAGTAGTAAAATTCTGAGATTGTTTCTATGAGCTACTGAGACAATAGAGTTTCCCTTGAAGTTTGGTGAATACCTGAAGTGTTTTAGTGCTTGCTTGTTCTCTTATTCCCTCATTTAGATTAGATTGGTAGATAAAGTGTTTAGGTCTCAATGGAGAATGTGATGATGTTTTGATGAATTCTATGGTTCATACTTTTGATGGTTTACTGATTGTAAGTTGATGTGCAAAGTTAGAGTGAACCCTCACTTTTGTGGATTCTTAAATTCTATCATGCAATATACATTATTTATTTTGATAATGTTCATTGTGGTATGAAAATCACTTGCATAATCCCTTGAAGATAGCACTAGTTCTTGCATAGTTTTAGTTTATCTTGGCAAAGAAGAGCTTGGTTATTCAGGAATTTATCCATCAAAGAAGTATCTATTGTTGTTTTTACCCTTAGGAGTAGATTAGGATTTCTAAATTCTTTTCCTTTGCTTTCCACATATTTTGTAAAACTCCCAAAAAAAGTACTTCATTGCAATATCTCTTGATAGCTCCCACATCTTGTTTCATCTGAAATCAACTCAAGCAACGTAACATAAGGTCCCTTGTGATAAAAAAAACATGTCAAGTTCATCATTGATCTTATCCACGGTCAATACCTGACATGAAAGGAACCTTGGAGTCCCTTGTATGATTTTTCATAATCTTAGCATACACTGGATTTTGACCAAGAGAGGATAAGATATCGTGATATTTTGTTTCGTTGTTGGTAGGTCATAAAACACACATCAACAAGACCCCATTACAATAGGATTATAAACCATTACAATGCATTATAGCTCAATATATATGACTTTCTTCATACATGTTAGTATTATATGGTACTGAGAGGGGGGCTGAATCAGCACAAATAGGTAACCTACTAATTCAACCACAAGTCTGATTATCTTTAACATAAACTTCCAAATAACTAAACATATAACTAATGAAATGAAATAGAAGTAAATAACACCAAAAATCCACACATGCATGATGCATAACACACTGATTTTTCATGTGGAAACCCTCGGCTAGAGGGACAAAACTATAGTGGGGATGACATCTACAATCCCTTCATTGTGGTAAAAAAAATTTCCCTTTTAGGAGCTACAAATACCCTTTCTGAGGGTTCACCTCGTTAGAGTGACTAGTACACTATTAGGAGTATAATGGGATCTCTCAAGATCTACCTTGCTAGAGGATTTAAAACTCTTTATGTGAGTCCAACCTATTAAGGGATTTACAATAGAAGACCGGTTAAAGTCCACCTAGTTAAGGCATTTTCTTGCTACAACTATTAGGGAACAACAAGTAATGAGATCTGGATGTAGCACTCCTTTCTTGTTAGATCTAAGCTTTTTTCTACTCTTTGTAACTATTCTTTGATCTACCTCTGCTCATATTCCTAATCACAACCCTAACAATCACAAATTTCACTTCATACAATCAACCGCTTCACCAACTTACTTCATCAAATTTTTCAATAAGAGAAGTACCCTATAAGTACTCAACTAGCACTGCCTTAACCTTCACTAAAATTCAAATTTCACTCTTCCCACTCAAATACATATTTCATAAACACATATCTCGATGTAGTAAAACATTTTCTAGCACCGCATCGATCCATCATACGATTTATATGTGATAATCCCAAGAACAATCAAAGCCTTTTGCCTATCCCAAAGATCTTCAGGAATCTTCCTTCCTTTCTTTCCTCGAGTGTATATATAATATCTCATAAAATCATTATTGTCTAAGACATGTCACCATAACAAATATACACACCATAATATCTATACGGGTCACCAATCTAAGATCTACCACTGTTACCTCAAGAACTTAGACTCTTTAATTTGTAGCCTCTCCCGTCACTATGATGAATGTACACTGATTGTCCAAATGAGTTGCAGTTGCAATCATGATGAATTATGATCATATACATGCTATGTCTAAGACCGCTCCACTTAATTCCTTCTCAAACATGACCGACACCAAAATCTCCATCTGTAGTTGTTCTTCCTGTACACCACCCACTGAACTTAACCAATTCCATCTTACCAATTGGACAATGACCTTGTCGATTGTCCCATTCATTTGATATGACTATGTTTACATCAATGACAACCAAAATCAAAATCACCTATGATCGCTCGCCAAAATTCATCACAATGCCAACAATCTCCCCCTTTGGCATTGATGGCAAACATTGGGTAAAATATGTCTATCTCCCCAAATTCATCTTAACACTGATTAGAGAAAAAACATATATACTTAATGACTCTCCCTGACATGGTAAATCTTCTAACATATATCCTCCAGATACATATTTTCACCTATCCTTACACTCTCCCTTTTGTCAACAATTACAAAGGTTCACATTTTGTCAAATACATCCTTGAAGTTTGTATTTGCTATCTCCAATGACATCTCCCATGACTTCTTCAAATGATTCATAGCAATGATCTACCCATGTAGATCAGATGCCAAGTCCTCCAAGGCATCCAAAGTAATCATGTTTGGTGATCCAATCAGAGTTTATTCATTCTTCACATTTTGTTGCATCACCTCTACTATAGGGGCTAAGTTTGACTGAAGTTCAAGTAGTGCGATGACCCTCTTTTCTTGTTCTGTTTGAATCTGCTTCACCTTGTGTGTGATCATTTTCACTTTAGTACTGTATTCTACTACAGAGCTTGATATAGGATCAAAGTTGTCAAGCTCCTTGTGTGCTTCTTCTCTGCTCTTCCCCAAATCCTTGGTGAACTCTAAAAGTTTTGACACTTTAGTCAGTAACTAACTGACCTCTTTTAGTGTGATCTTCATTTCATCCACTAGTCCAGAAAGTGTCTTCTTGTCTTTAGCAATCTTCTCCACTAACTTTACTATCATTTTCTTCTCATAATGAGACTCTGCCAACTTCATTAAAATAGTCTAACTGTCTGGTGTTTGATCAGCTATGAATTTAATCAATGTGTCTATCTGATAAATCATTTTTTCATCTATGTCATATTCCACATCTGGAATTAGACTTGCTAGAGTATCTCTAGCTTCCTTCAGTACTCTATCCTTCTTCTTCTTCTATTTATCCTTGTCTCTTTGTGCCTTCAGCATCAATTTCTCAGAAAACTTCAATAATTCCTTAGGGTGCAATTTGGTAATATCAATAGGGGCCTTAATGTCTTCATCTTCATCTTCAGTCACTGGTTTGGGTTTCTTATTTTCACTTATTTCTCCCAAACTCAACTTACTTTGCACTGAGACTATATCTTCAACTTCTTTGAGATTTTCTTCTTTCGGTCATGTCACCGGTTCCTTAGTTTGTACATGTACCTTTGGTGTGTTCACCTCTATATGACTATCTTCATTCAGTACTTTATCACCACTGGTTTGATAAACATCATGTGTTTCAATTTCATGTACTTTCTTAGGGATATTAGAAATAACATAACCTATAATATCTTCAGGAGTAAATGTGTCATCAATTTTCTCAATAACTAGTTCATCAACATTCTCCTATTCACTAGTACCTTCTTGTTCCTTTAGTTCTTTTTATTCTTCCTTCTTTGATTGCAAATTTTTCTTCCATATCTCCATAGTTTCATCATAAACACTTTATGTGTCACCAACAAGTATTCTCACACCTCTATTTCTGAGCTTGAAGTCTTGTCTACAAGCTTCAACCATTATCTTTGCTTCTTCAATATTCAACTAAGATGTTACTTGCATAAATACTCTTTCCATGATCTCTCTATCTAACTTTAGTGTTGCTCTCCATCTTGCATCAATTGATTTAAACAATTCTTTAGGTAGGACCTGATTCAATTCACTTGGAGTTTTGTAGAATTTGTGTAGGCTCCATATAATTGCCTCCTCGAACTTGATTTTATCTTCATCACTACATAATTCATATCTTCTTGCAACACTTCCTAGTCTACCACTCTTCATTATGTCCTTAACAATGAAATCAATGGTAGGGGCTTTCTTCTTACCGTTCATCTTCAACTTCTTTACTTGTCTGATTTAGTTTTGGCTTCTTCATCTTCTACATTGTCTTTCTACTTACTGGCCTCACTAGTCTCACCAGATTTCCCTTTCTTCCTTTTATAGGTCTTCTTTATTGTTGGTGTCTCCTCTACTTTTACAGATGTAAAGGGAGTATCCTATGTTGGTTTATCAACATCAATTGCTTCATTAGAAGTACCACCTTCTATATTTTCAAAAATCTTTTTCATCTTCTCAATCATTCTCCTTGTCTTTCTCTGTATCACCAGTTTCTTTAGTTGCATCTGAATCTTAGGAACAACCTCTTCATAAGTTCCAAACCTAGGTGTGATAACATCTATAGGTTTAGACAATAGTGCATCTACATGCAGTCTCACTAGATCACTATCAAGTTCATAACCCGTGGCAAGAACCCATGATGTTCTTGGTTACACCACTTGCAAAATACAAGTGTCAATTTGGATTCTTCTACAATATTGGTTTGGATTCTCTGATGCTTATGCATTCTATTTTGAAAATCCTTAAAGTAATCCTAGATAACATTATCAAGGTTATTTCCTAATTCTTTTATGAACTCACTAGTTTGCACAACCACCGGTCTATTTGTAGCCCATTGAACTGCACCTCTACCAGGGAAATGATTTTGCAGATAGAAAAAGATACATACCAAAATAGCTCCATGCTTGAATGATTGCTTCTTTTCCTTCTTTATCTTGTCCATATTTACCATTAATTGACTTCTTAGCATCTCGGATAGATCATATATTGCATCCTCCTTCACCATTCGATAGGTAGCATGAATTGCTCCACCAGGCACACTGTTCAAACAACTAGATTGGTAAACTCTATATCAATTACCATAGACGTGAATCTAACCTCCTTGTCTTCTATGTCATTGATAGTCATAGTTCAATAGTTAGGTTTAGATTTGGTTAACTAGGTAACCAAATTAGCAGTAATTGTCCTTAAGGTAGCCGACTCACCATTAGTACAGAATCCAATTACTCTATGAGTGATCTCCTTCATGATCTTGTGTGGTCTATCCAACCATAGAAATTGATTGTGTACACGGCTCAACACATATTGAATCCATTCATGATGAAAGACATTAGGTATATCAATCGTGTACACAAAACCCTTTGTTCTCAAATGCTTGTAGTCGTCCTTCAACACATGATTCTCACATAATACTCCATATTCACTATTGATAGCATTCGCTCCTAGTTCATCAATTTTGCAATGAATGTATGATCGGATGTCCTCGACCAATACAACTCTAGGCGCTATGGAAGATAAGGCACCCATCATGTCATTTTCGCTAGCTTTCATCAGATGTAGTTTGAACACAAGCCTTGGCTCCTCAACGATATCAACCAAAACAAGGGTATTCACAACTCTTTCCATGATTCACTTCAAATGCTTCACCAAAATCTTATCACAAACCAAAAAACTACCTCTTGCTTCATCGATTGGGGTTTGTGAAAAAAAATTCAATTCTCAGTTTGCAAATCACAATGATTGCCTTAAATCGCTTTTAGAAACTTCACAAGTGCGCGTAAGAAAGTAAATTGACAAATGAACTCATTTTAACCTTATTTATCCTGTGGAAAATACTCGTTGCACTCTAATGGTAAAATAGTACATTCCAACAATTGAATAGTGCTTTAATAACCGGTTGGTGCTTTACCATCCATTATGACCGGTATCAAATAGGTATACACCATGAAATCTTAGTGCAGTCAACACAAAATCACTAACAACCACAAATTCTTTAGCAAAACCAAAATCATAGTTCTTTTACACCATAATGTGCATATAGATCTCACCGGTCTTATATCTATGGGATCGGTAAGATTTTCCTTTAAGTGCTCCCCTAAGCAAATAATATGCTTAGTTTGAAGTTGAATCCTCTGCATGAGAGGATGGTGAATTCTCTTCATATGTCTTGACCTCTTCTTGTTTCTCTCTTACTTTCCTCCAAATCTTCTTTGTCTCGCGTTCAACTTCCTCGAAATCAATAATTTTCTTACCCTTCTTGTCTTCTGACCGGTTGGGTGACCAATTCCTGAACCGACAATCTCTTGCAAGATTGTTGATCTTATGACAGAAAAAATGTCATAATGGTTGACCTCTAAGGACTAGCATTTCCTCTATGTGTTCTCATTCTGCAATTCACAGCTAGACGACCATAGTTACCACATACTAAACATGTGACATTGAATTGTCTTTCCCTCCTATAAGGGCTTACCAGTTTGACTATAGACCTAGGAAAATACACTTTAGACCTGCAATCCTCAACTTTATGTCCATATTTGTTACATGCATAACAATATCCATCAAAACTAGCACCATTGGATCTATTGCTAGATCTAGATCTACACTCATAAGTAGTATGACCATACTTATGAAAATCATAGCAATAACCATCAAAAGAATAAGGTTTATTCACCAGTTTTCTCCTACACACATTTGCAGTATGACCAAACTTTCCACAGTTATAGCAAGTGGGTTTGTTAGGTTTCTTACATAAATTTATTGGATCTACCTTCTAATTGTTCTGTAGCTTCTCAAGTTCATATTTTGATGACTCACCAGTTTCAAATGTTCCTTGACCTATGTATCCAAGACCGATTGTGTCTTTGTGTCTTCTTAGGTTCTTCAATTGTTCATCAAGTTTTTGCAAGATTTCATTGTATTGCTTCATCTTTTCATTTTCTTCTTTCCAAGTCTTTAGTTCTTTCTTCAATTTCTCATTCTCCTCTATAAGTCTTTCATTGTTACTTACAACTTGCAGATTTTCTTCAACTATATCTTGTATTTGACTTTGATATAAAGTATATTCATGTCTTAGTCTGTCAAGTTCTTCATCTTTTTCTTTTAGGTCATCCTCGACAACTTTCTTGGCATATTTTGCAATCTTCCTTGCATCTTCAGTTGTTCTTTTTCCTTCTAGGTCTTCACACATCCTGACAGACTAACTTTAAAGTTCTCTTTTTAGATTTTCCACTTCTTATTTAAGTTTCTTGTTCTTATCCATCAGATCTGTAATTTCTTCCTCAGATTCTTCAGACATACTACCTTCAGATAGTTGATCAATGTAATCTTGGCTTTTACTCAATTGCTTAATAAGTTTTCTTTTTATGACAAGTGATTTCTTCATCTTTTCCTACAACTCATTGATCATCTTGTGTGCATTCTCAAGTTGCATCTCATACCTGTAATTCTCCATGATTGTGGATCTTTTCCTCAAGTTGTTAGGCTTCTCTCCAAGAGGACCAATACTTTGACACCAATTGTTAGTATTAGATGGTACTAAGAGAGGGGAGTGAATCAGTGCAAACATGTAACATACTAATTCAACCACAAGTCTTATTATCTTTAACAACTTCAAAATAACTAAACATATAACTGATGCAATGAAATAGAAGTAAATAACATCAAACATTCACACGTGCATCACACATAACACACTTATTTTTCACATGGAAACCCTTAGCTAGAGGGACAAAACCATGGTGGGGATGACACCTGTTATTTCTATCCAGTTACTGAGATGGGTGAGGGGTGAATTAGTAAATTCAATTTCTACTTGTACTTTTAATAAAATAGATATTCTTGTTAATACAGAAATTAAAAGAATATTATAACACCCACAAATAGAAATTAAATGCACAGGTCAACATAGAATTTATTCGTGGAAACCCTCAGTTAGAAGGAAAAAACAACGGTGGAACAGAACCCACAAAACTCCACTATTACAGTAATAAATCTACCATGTTAGAGACTTACAAAGAACTGGTGAGAGTGCTACCCGGTTAAGGGATTTGATAGAAGACATATTAGGATCTTGGCCCTGTTAGGAGTCACCTTATAAAAGGACTTAAAACACCAATAAAGATGTTACCCGGTAAAGGGATTTATACAAAACAACCTGTAAGGGTTAACCCTGATTGAGGGATTTAAATATTCTTTACAACTAAAGCAATGATCTTATTATGACAATATATCTGTTGATTCATATCATACATGTTCACCCTTTCCTCTGCTTGGTTGTTGAATTTTTCTCTCCCTTTCACCTTTTGTGCATGTGATTCCTCTCAAATGTTTCTACTCTCCTTCGCTCTATGCTCTTGATTTTCAACAACACAACTTTCATGTCTTTTGACCTGTATTTATAAGAAATTATCTTATTAAAAATACATCTCATAGTTCCGCCAAGCTATAAAATCACCCATAAATCAAGCATGCAAAACCCTTGATCAAAAATCTTGCAAAATGATCCTTTGTTTACCTCGAAATGCTCGCAAAAAAAATAAAGGTAACTCCAGTTCCATTGAAAAAGCTAACTCCAGTTTAATTGGAAAATGCTCCGCATAGTCTGGTTCGGATTATCATGCACTTAACTGGTGTCTGATTTGTATTCAGTTAGTCATTTGTTCCATGTGTGTTTCCCAAAACCGGTTGGACAAAACCTAGACCGGTATAAGCGTGACCGGTTAAAGTAAACTGCTTACATGCTTAGTCTACCAGTTCACAATTATGAGTACCATTGTGATGTATTGGTGTTTCGGTGGGATTGATATTTTTTCATGATTTTACCAATGACAACTAACCTTGTGTCAACAACACCCACAAGCCCTTCATTGCAGTAAAAAAATTTTATCCTGTTAGGAGCTATAAATACCCTTTCTGAGGGTTCACCCTGTTAGGAGTGACTAGTACACGGTTAGGAGTACAATGATATTTTTCAAGATCTACCTCTCTAGAGGATTTAAAACTCTTTCTATGAGTCCACCCGATTAAGGGATTTACAATAGAATATTGGTTAAAGTCCACTTGGTTAAGGCATTTTGCTTGCTACAACTATTAGGGAACAACAAGTAATGATTTGGATGTATCACTCCTTTCTTGTTAGATCCAATTTGTTCTCTTCTCTTTGTAACTTCTCTTTGATATTCCTCTACTCAGAATCTTGATCGCAACCCTAGCAATCAAGAATTTCACTTCATACAATCAACCGCTTCATTGACTTACTTCATCAGCTTTTTCAACAAGAGCAATACCCTATAATTACTCAACTAGTGCTGCCTTAACCTTCACCAAAATTCAACTTTCAATCTTCCCACTCAAATACATCTTTCCTAAACACATATCTCCATGTAGTAAAATGTGTTCTAGCACCACATCAATCCATCATATGATTTATGTGTGATATAATCCTAAGAACAGTGAAAGCCTTTTGACTATCCCAAACATCTTCTGGAATCTTCTTTCCTTGCTTGCCTCGAGCGTATAAATGACAACTCATCAAATCCTTTTTGTCTAAGGCACATTACCATAACAACTATACACACCACAATATCCATATTGGTCACCAATCTAAACTATACCACCGGTAGCTCAAGAACTTAGACTCTCTAACTTGTAGCCTCTCTTGTCCCTATGATGTATGTACATTGATCGTCCAAATAAGTTACAGTCGCAGCCATGATGACTTATGATCATATACATGGTATGTCTAAGATCACTCTATTTAATTCCTTCTCAAACATGACCAACACCAAAATCCCCATTTTTAGTTCTTCCTGTACACCACTCACTAAACTTAACTGATTCCATTGTACTGATTGGATGACCTTACCGATTATCCCAATCATCTGATATGACTATGGTTGCATCAATGACAACCAAAATCATAATCACCTGTGACTGCTCACCAAGATTCATCACAATTCCAACAATACATTCTTTGGTTCTTGAGTCTTACAAACTAACATACATTGACCCAAAAAGCTTATACATTATTCGGTTCTTGAGCCTTACAAATTGACATACATTGACCCAAAAAGATTTCTCCATCTTTTTCTTGTTGACATCTTCTAATTCTTTCTAGAAGAATCATCTCCCAAAGATCCCTCTAAACTAAGTAGAAGTCCGCTTAAATAGCCTACATGATGGTTAAACAATGGCTACACTACATTCTGACATGTTAGAGTCACATGTCAAACCTTCATTCACTCCAAGAATCCACATGCAAGGCCATTAAATTGTAGCAAATAATACATCAATTGGAAATTGGAAAAGAGAAAATGAGAAACACCAATAAAAACATAGGATAAAAATGAATCTTCCAAAAATAGATTGTCCGAAGTCTGTAGTAAAACAATAAGGCATATAAAAAAAATATTTGAGAGGAAATAATATAGAGGATTGATCAATTGTTTTATTTTTTTGAATTATATTACATGTTGGGAAGCTCAATATGTATTTTAGTTTTTACCAACAACAAAAACTTGAAATTGAGAGAGAAAATGACAAATCAAAATTTGCAAATAGTCTACAAAGACACTAACAGTGAATTGACATCCATAAGAAGTCATAATTGCATTGATGCCTCAATAAATGTATCAAATAAGAATCACAAATGTACCAATGTAGGTGAAACTTAAGAATTTATAGTTCAGTTGCCAAAAAGATATGGGAGCTTCACAAAAATGTTGACTTCTTCACACAACTGAGTTTGTTGCGGCCTATAGACATAAGGGAGCGAAACATTGGTAATGATATTTTTAAGAAGATGATGGAGAGCAAGATGAGGATTGATTTGTACCAAATTACTCTGAAGCTAAATAAGACAAACTTTAAGGATTGTATCAGACCATTGACATCCTTGAATACATCTTTAATTGGCTTATTCAACTTAATTTCCACTTTTAGTTATGAATTCTCAATAGATTTACAAGTCAAATATAATAAGTTAGAATAAGTTGCAACTTCATCAATTGAACAGTGGAGCACACTACAAAAGCTAATAGGATGATCCAACACTACTCAAAATTGTAAATCTATTAATTTAAAAGAGATATAATTTTTAATAATTCTGTGTTTTCGTTCATTGGAATATCATTATAAACTGAAATCCATTTTTGTGCTTCATTCTAAAGGATTCTAGGAATCATAATTTGAGCGGGATTTTAAACTTTTAGTTTATATTTTTCATTTGTCATGACAAAAATTTATAAAATACAATAATAATAGTTGTAATGGTGAGAAAATGGGATTAACTAATCTAAACATTGAAAATAGGAATCAAACCCATTCAGATCAACATATATTGGAGAATAACTTGAAATATGCCCAACTTTAAACCCTTGGGAGGCTGGGCACAATGATTGATTATTCTACTTTTGTCTTTTGATACGACTAGATAAGATAGAATAGGAAAATACAAGAAATGTATATAGAGATGTAAATTTGACAATAACCAACATAAACAATAAGCTATAGAAAACAATTTCAAACTCTAAGAACAAACGTAGAAATAGGAATCCAAAAGACACCTGTATCTGCAATTTGAGCCCAAAAGTGTTACACTATGTGGTTTGGTGTCATACTCTTGAAGATGTCTGATGTAAATATCATAAATAGATTTCAAATCAGGATGTCGCACAAATTGTCTCCCGAAATTTCAATTAAAAAAATGTCAGACCATGTGGCTAAGCTACAGTGTCCATAGTTTTCTACTTTGAAGTCTTAATCTCTCTGTCTCAATCTGCACTTTCTCAATTTACAATTGTTCTCCAAAAAATCAAAATACTGTATACAAAGAGAGAGAAAATGATGTTGGGTTGTATAGGAGCTTGCCTAAGTCAACCCCCGAGTAGGAATTAACCTTCCCTATAGAAATCATGTGTAAAAAAGAGAGCTTTCCCTTGGAGGGAAGAAGCTAAATTTGAACTAAAATGTTGAATTGACAAAGTTATATCTTTGCTATAAATCTCCTTGCCTTGAAGTCTTCATGAAAGGTTGATGTTGCTAGGTGGGAGCTCATACATGTCTTTAAATAAAACTTTATCATGAATGCCATCTTGAATAGTTGAAAATCTAAAAACCTAACCTCTCGTTCATTTCCTTAAAAATGTTTGAATGCTTGCTCAATTGGAATTGAATTGCTTTATGCGAATTATAATTAAGAAATGAGATATGAGGGTAAGGCTTTTTTTATACCTAACCTAACAAAACATGTTGAAAGCTTCAAACAAGGCCAATGTCAGAAGCATTTTTCTACTTAAATTTTTCCAACCATTGAAGGGTTCAAACTTAGGCCCCTTTTGATTGTGGACTATGTTCTAAGAACAACAATCACTAACTCTCAACACACACACATATATATAAAAAAATAGGAGGGCACTCAATTTCAAAGCCCATATAATGGCACACATGGGTTTCAAAAGGAAAAAAAGACAACATATGTTTACATACATGCACAACAGTCAAAGATTCAATAAATACAAGCACTTATATATAAAAGAGTTAGAGAGCTACTTCGATAGCCATGCTTTCTCAAAACATTATCTAGATTCTTAGCAATGTCTAAAGATTCACATTCAGACTCTAAAAGTTTAGTAAAGGTTTAGACTGTTATTCATCAAAATTAATTAAAAATTTCAAAGAGTTTGTGTTTGTATTCACATTTCTTACCAATTTGTAAAGATTCGTGTTCAAATTCTAAATTGACTCACAGTTTGCCTTCGATTTGCTAATTATTTAGATGCAAATTTTGGATTGTCAAATTTTCTGAAGTGTCTTTAGAAGAGTTAACTATGATCAAAATCATGAGCTTCAAAGTCATCTAGAGTCTTTCTTGAAAAAATAAGTTTGTTTGCTACTTTTAGCTATCTTCGCTTTTAAATAGAAGAGACCATTTTACAATTAATTTGGTAAGAGGCTATATTAATAGATTTTTTTAATTTAATTTATTTTTTTTTATTTTAAACCTTCTTTTTTGTGTGTTTGCTGGTTCGTTCCTAAGGTTTTTAGTTTTTCACTTTTTAGAAATGTAAATTTTACATATATGATTTGATTTCAACTAATAGTTACATATGATAATACTATAAAAAGTATACAAAATAATTAAGTTGATAGGCTTTGTGTGGGAGCTTTGCCATTGGAAATAGTTTTTTCCTATCGGATAATCGTCAGCGCTTTTCCCGATTTTTGGGTGCAATTTTTTTCTATTTTTCATTGAAAATTAGCAAATGATTCTAAAACTAGAAATAGAAACTTACCTTTATTTTCCCCTTCTTTTTCTTGTGCTTATCAAAAATCAATGTCATAGGCAAGACTACAAATTTATGCTACAAACTTCTCAAAAATCAACAATTATATATGGAAACAAAGATATTCAATAATACAGAGGATATATTCTCAAATTGTCAGTTGAAATTCTTTTTATTAAGAATGTGAGAAGACCACTTCCATGTTCAGAGATGGGCAACCAGAGATAAGTCCATGAAGCTTTCTCCATTTAATTTCACTCGCAGGAAGACTACTCCCAGTGACGTGACATTCAAAGTTGTTTTATATGGTGTATATCATTTAGATCTACACTAACTGTGCAACGAATGGCTCAACTCCTAATATACATTGGTCACAAGGCATGAAATCGTGGGGATCGTAACTAAAGTGGGATCGCAAGTAGGTAATTTTATAGTTGGGGAACATGTTGGAGTGGGATGTATGGTGTACAGTTATTATCATTTTTTCATAGTTAAAATTATAATTTATTTTATTTTTAGTGTTTCATATTCAATTTATAGAATTGTGCACACTACACAAGCCTTGGATTGATTTTTTTTCCAGAAAATTCAGATTGAAAAGTATTGAGTCTATTAAAAGTCATCTAAATTAGTCTTAAAAATTTTCAATTATTATAAATTATTTTTATGTTTAATATTTACAATTAGATTAATGATTTGGGTTTAATTTTTAATACATAATTTTTTTTATTAATAATATATAGTATTTTATGTTTGATTTTTGAAATATAAACAAAATTAATTAATGTTATATATCTATTTATTTATTAAATATAGGCTTTCCTTAGTGATGAAGTTAACTATTTATTAAAATGTCAATTACTATATTTTTTTGGAGTTTTTTGAGCTTGCATGAGATTTTTGGACTAAAAAATATAGCCTTTCTTTTATTAGTTAAAAAGAGAAAAAGACATGAAGATCATGGCTATTTTACATAGGAAAACTCGTTAATAAACAAATTTATAGTCGTGCATTTAGAAGCATTTTCTTTGGATTAGTTTGTAATATATTCATGTGGTTGTATTTCATAATGTAATATAACACAAACATAAAGGTAGTTACCTTCATATTTGTCATATATTATTCATGTTGATATGTACAATTATAGTGTATATATTTCTTTTCATATGATATGATTTTTTTCATGACATCATATATGCTCATTGTGTATTTGCCTCCAAATCTAATGATTATTTTATAGGCGGACTATTATAATGATTTCTAAAATAGATCAGAGGTTGGAGGTTTGTGGAAAAACTACGATGCATTAATTTTTCAGCTTTGATTTTCTAAATAAAGAAACGGTTTGTGATTTCCTCTAATGTTCACTACTGTCTTATTTTATTTTATTTCAAACTGGATTTAACAAACTCAAGTTCAATGCAGATGGGGGAATATTGGATTTATGTCAAGCCATTCTGTTGAAACACAAAGTGGAGTTACATGCAATAAAGAATAATAAATTATAAATAAAGAGAGTAGAATCATTACGATATGTTGGAGATCCCTATCTCCCTTATATATTTATACTACAAAATGAGGATTGCTCAAATTTGTGTTCATTGCATTCATCATTACAAATTACCAAATTCTCAAATGGTAGAGTAATGAGAATTTGAGCAAGATGAGAATAAAAATTGTGTGTTTAATATGGCGTTCATTGCATTCATCATAACCATTCAAAGTTTCTTGTAAATGATTTTGCTTATTTGATTTGATTTTTGCATGTGTTATCTTTATGATTTGCATAGGTGGATTACCTGAGGGAAGAAAATAGGTTGTGTGAGAAAATGTAGTGTTATTTAAACTAAGCGGGTTAGGCCATTTCCCTAAATGTTTAGGGTTTAGGGCAGGATATTGTGATAATCAAACTGTAGAATCATCATAAATCAGTGTAGAAAGGTTTTCATTGTGTGTTAATTAAAAGATCCAAATGTGTATCAATTGAATTGTTTGTATATTATTCTAAAATACAAATAATTAAAAATAAATGAATATTGAGTGATTCTCTTTTAAGGGATCACTTTTAAAAATGGTAGAAGAAAAATTAAAAATGACATTTTTTATACCAAGTTATGAAGAACTTGTGTGGAGATATGTGACAATTAATTAAAACAATTTCCATTTTTTCATTTCGTTATAAAAGATTAATAATCTTAAAAATATTAATTCACTTACAAAATTATTCTCAAATTTTATCTCTCTTTTTTTATAAATATTCTATTAGAAATAGTTTCTTAGCATACAAGAATTTCTAAGAAAATTTATTGCTCATTATACTATTAATATTAAAAATATATAGGAGATGATTAAATAGTATTCTAAACTATTAAAAATCTGTAATATATTAGGAAAGTTTCCTTATTTTGTCATAAACAATATTGGGAGATGTTTCATTGGTATGCAAGAGTTTGTACCTACAATACTATTAAAAATCTATTGGAGAAGATTAGATATTATTCAAAACTATTAAAAATCTATAATATATTAGGAAAGATTCCGTATTTTATTTTATTGGAAACAATATTTGGAGATAATAAATAATTTTCATATTAGAAAGTAAATATGTTTAATTTTATAAAATAGTTGATTTTTTTTATAAAATAGTTAGAAGTGGCAATAAAATAATTTAAAAAGTATATATGTTTAATAGAATATGGAATGAAAAAATTCCTTGTTTTAGTGTTTTAATATAATAAAGTTTCATAAATTTCATATTAGAAAGTTTATTTTTATTAAATAGTTAGAAGCCATAATAAAATAAATAAGAAAGTATAATTGTTTAATAGAATACGGAAGAACAATATCCATATTTTATTGGTTACAATAATGTGAGATGATAATAAAATAGTTTTCATATTAGAAAGAAAATCTATTTAATAAGATTTATTATTTGTAAAATAGTTGAGGTGATAATAGATTAATTTTCATATTAGAAAGCAATTAGTTTAAGAGAATATGGAATGACATTTTTCTTATTTTATCTTAGAAAATAATCGGATGTGATAATAAAATAATTTTTATACTAAAAATGTAACTTTCTTTTATGGAATATCTAATAAAATTTATTTATCTTATTCTATAAGAAAAAGGAAGTGGTAATAAAATAATTCTCCTTTACAATGTATTTTTTAAAGGTGAAGATTTTTAAAAGTTATTCCATGGTTAAAAAAAATAAGTTAAAATTTTTATTTTGGTCACGATTTTTGACTTGTCATTTTTATGTTCTCTTTTATCTCTCTTCTATATTAATGATGGATCACAAAGAATGATTATTTTATTGATGCAAAAAATTTGATATATAATCAAAAAAATCTAGCTCGATATTACTAGTGTCCTATACCTAATTTCCAAACTCTAATCTTAAGTTTAGACCTAATCATAAATTTTAAACCAATCTTAAACTAAACCATAATCCTAAATGCTAAACCATAATCCTAAAAACTAATATAATTTGTTGATCCAAAATATAATGTTGTTCCTCAAAATAAAGTATTTCAATAGATTAAAAAAAGGCAATTTTAATATTGGACCAATTACGTATGTTAGAATAACTGAGAGGGGGGTGAATCAGTTATCCAGTGTCCCAATTCAAAATGTATAATTCAAAATATCTTCTTTAATTTCTGCTCGTCAGTAAGCAATAATAACTCTCACTATTTGTGCTTTTACCGATTACTAGTCTAATACTCATAACTATTTACCGATCAAATCTAACATGTAACATGTAAAGAATGATAACAAACAAATATCACAATCAACACATAACACAAGAGATTTAACATGGAAACCCTATAAAGGGAAAAACCACCTGGGACTGGCAACCCAAAATTGTTCACTCTTCTGAAGTGAGGTCGGTTAAGACCCAACCCTGTTAAAGGTTACAAACACACTGTCAGGTGTGACCTAGTTAGTGGATTTTAGACTAGAAGTTATTGTCCAACCAACATTCACTATGGGGTTGACAGGATAGCAATGTTCATTCTATGAATGATACATCATAAAACTTTCAGAGTCCACTCGGTTAAGAGATTTAGACTGTATACAATGGTTAAATATGTAACAGTAAAATGACCTGCCTTAGTACAACTTCAATTGCAGATTATAGATCAATATTCAGTCCATACAAATCCTTCTGATCAATATTTCACTTCAGATTCAATACTATATCAACTTATTGTCCGTCAGTAATAGCTCTTTGTAGCTCGGTAACTATTCTGCAGCTCAGTTCTCACTAACCAATATGATCAGAATGCATGAAAGCTTGTTCACACGAAATTCCTGCAGCTTCTTCTTCCTCCAGCTTTTTTCATAAATAAATTTTGTTCTCTTATATAGACAAGTAAATCGTTTTCTTCTCCACCATCAGATTTTGCCACTTAATCACATTCATAGATTTTGCCGCTTAAAACTTTCTTGGTACTTGTGTCAACACGTTTCAATCTACTCCGTTAGATCTTCCTTGAATTTTATCAACCGTCGATCTTTGTAACAAACATTATCTATTACCTCGATGTTATACTCTTGCCAGCTCATCAATCTTATCGGCTGAACTAATCATTTAATTCATTCTGTCCCGCTCAGTTAACAAAGAATGCATCGGTGAATACTACTCGATTAATACTGCAGTCGGTATACACTACACTCCGTCGGTGTATACTAGAAATGCTTCATTTACCGACAACACTGCTTTGTGTCTTTCAGCTCTATACTTCATTATAGATAAATGCAACATAATAAAGTCAATATCATCAAGTCATAGACTCATCAAAAAGTTACTCAATGTGTTCCTTATCCTCATCTGTCTTGTACATCTTTCCTCATGTAAATTTCTCTGTTCTTTATCTCTTTCACTTTTCTTCAGATGTATCAGCGTAGTAACTTACAAGATAAGTGCTGTCAAACTAGTTGACATCAATGACAACATAATACTGATTTAATCATATTACATATCTAATCAGCAACTTCTCAGTGATCTTGCAATCACAGATCCTTCAATCAGATTCCAAATCAATTGTAGTCCAACAACGTATGAGTAGAAGAATAGTTGTCAATTATTAAGACAATAATATTTTTTGATCTTTTAAATTTTGAAATGTTGGAGAGAATCATGTATGTGGATTGAAAATATTTTTAAAAATCTAATTTCCTATTGGCGCACCGTTGCATGCACAAAAGCATGTGACTGCTAGTTTACAATAAAACTTCCATTTGATGCAAGTAGTCATAGTTAAAACTGGGGATACATATACATATACATATATACATTGGAAATAGTGTAAATGTGTATCTTTTTGTGCATAGCTTTAATCAATGGTAATTATCACAATCTATAATATTGGGGTTATTATTCATCAATATTATTATTCAAAATGTGTTTCTTACTCAATGACATTTATTTTGATTAAATTTTATTTAGATGTCTTGTCATTCTTGCTAAGAGTTTAATGTTTTGACAATTTTGAAAGCTTAATAGTGAGTTCAAAGATCTACACCATGACTTTGTATCAAGTCTTGCATTTAATATAACCATGTTGTCTATGTTTATGTATTATTTTATTCAACTTCTATGTGTACTTGCATTTTTTCAATATCTACATTTAACTAAGCTATGTAAGCATGTAGCAACAAATAATTATTTGAGTCACAAAAACATGTTTTTACTTAATCAAAAATAAATAATTATTCAAGTCCAAAAAATTACAAATTTCTTTGCCTTGTGTCATTTAACTAAACTATGTAAATATGTAGCGATAAATAATTACGAGTCCAAAAAATTTAAAAAAAAATTGCCTTGTGTTAGAAATGTAGAGAGCATCTCAACATGTTACACTAAGAAAACCTAAAATAGCAGACATATAAAATTTATTTAACATGAACATGAAATCTTCATAAATATATTGTAAAGATTGTAAATTGCAACTAATATATTGTTCATAATAAGTTAGTTTTTATTTTACAAGGAGCTTCTCCTACTAATTCCTATAGTTATTTTGCAACAAGGTTGGTTTACTTTGTGTTGCATAAAAAAATGCAAATTAAAATACTAAGAAGATATTAAATAGTTTGACCTTTGAATTTTAGACAAAAAAAAATGTTTAATTTTTATTTATGTGAATCCTCCTTAATGAATTTCATATAATATCTATATTTATCTCATTTACAAGTTTAGTTTATTATCAGTTTGTCTTAACTTTAGGTTTTGTTTGATCTTAGAGAGCTTTCCCTCCTAATTAGGAAAGCGATTTATCTTCATTGTAATCATGTTTTCTCTTTTCTATCAAAAGACACATTAAAATCTTGGAATTGCTCTGCTCATATGCGAAATGCGAACTTTTCATCATAAAAGGAAGTCTGCTTTCCTCCGACGGCAAATAAAACTAGGTCTCATGCACTCGAACCCTGAGAAGGATGTTTCTGATCGCAATAAGGCGGTTCTTAGGGCCGAGAAGCCCAATTTGGCTTCTGAAGCTCCAAAGAAGAAAGAGGCTTGAACACTAGTTACTGCTTTAACTATTGGCTCTATGGCCATAAGAAAAAAGATTGTAGAAAGCCTATACAGGAACACCCTTCGTATGATCATATGAAAGAATTCATGGAAAAACAAAAAAGACTAGCAGATCAAAACATTGACTGGGATCTGTATGCGTTATTTTCTCGACTTCCAGCTGAGGAACTTGCTGCGAAAAAGTGTTCCATCGAAAACCCTATTGATAAAAAGGGAACACAAAATGAAAATATGAAGGACAAAACTAGGGTAAACAATAAAAGCCCTATTAAGGACTTGGATACAAAAGAGATCTCCAATGGAAACCCTAAAGAGTTGTCTTTAGCAGAGAAGCTCAAAAAGGGAACGCAGAGCAATAATATTGAAAAACCTACTTTTGTTTTAGGGGCAAACAAGAAAAACCCTAAGCTTTTTAAAGATACCAAAATGAAGATCTTCACAGTCCATACCCTGGACAGACAGATGAATTTTTTCGCAAAAACAAAATATGCGAAAGTGGGCACAAGCAACGGGGATGCTAAGGTTGGAAGACCTAAATGCAAGTCATTATGTGATACCGAGGAACCCCTATCTGCCAAGGGGGAAGGCAAGTTCTTTCCTACCCGAGCACCCTCCATCTACACGAAGAAGAAGGAACTCACTTGGCAATTGGTAAAAAATAAGAAAAGGGAGAACAGGTATCCATTATCTCAAAAATCTTTCAATTTAACTCTTAAAAACTCCTTTGATTTGCTTAATAAGGAAGAAAATGGTAAAAATACGCCCCCCCACAAAAGGAATGGGACCTTTGGGGATAAGGGCTATAGGGCAAGGCAGAGAAAGATGGAGTTGATCCATCCTGAAGCCACAAAGCCCTACCCTTATCTCCCAAAGACCCCACCCTTTTATGGAGGGATATCTAACCAAAATGGCACAATTCATAGTGATGCTCCAATGTTTAAAACTCCAATTTATAGTCCTCCTCACCGAAGGAGGGGTGACAGGCAACCAGGTTATATGATTAGCAATAATAATAGTAATCGAGATTTTTGTAATAATTCATTTGAGGAAACATCAAAGCTTGCAGCTTATACACCGCCACATAGGTGTATTATACAGCAGGATCCAGGTAAGAATAATCATAATAGTCATTATGTTTCTATCATCCTAGATAATGATGTTGTTATGCAGCATCAGAAAATCTTGACAGAAAAAGGTCTGATATGTATCTAGAATGGTACGGGAATAACTATCAAGAATATAGTGAAGGAATTATCATTACTGCTACCAAGGGAGGTGAGTATAACACATCTTATGAATCATTTTATGTTGATAGTATGCACTAATAAGAATATGAAGGATAGCATTTTGAATAGAAAGGATATTAAATTTAGGAACATCCCATTTTCCTTTTTTGAATGGATGCCATTGTTTAATCCAATGCTTTTAAATGATTTTAAAATAGAAAAGGTTGTCTTTTTAAACAACCTACCTATAGAAATGTCCAACAAGGATATCATAAGTACTATAGGGAATAAAATTGGGAAATATATTAGGACTATAGAGTTAACCATTGATCAAACCGATAAAATTATCATAGTGGAGATGGAATTTCATCAAAAAATCATCCTGCCCATCCAATTAAACTTTAATTTAAATTCAGTCATAATTAATCCTAGAATTGTAGAAAACTTTATCGAAGAAGGCGTGTATTCCCAGAAACTACATAAAAGAAAGAACTTTATAAATAAACCCAATAAAGAAATAGAGATAAGGTTATGTAAGGATAAATGGGGTTTTATAATTAATCCAATTAAGATGCAAAGAGGGGAAAGAAGCCATCCTACAACAGATATATGTTTAAATACCCCGTTATCAAACCAAGGCTAGACTAATAAGACAACAGCAGCAGAACATAATCCCGATCCCCAAACTCCATACAACATAGCAATAGGCATATCAAAGGATGTGATCCATCCTACGAATGCTGAAAAAGAGAAATCATTAATAATAGAAAAAATTAACAAGCAGAATGAAGTATTACTTAATCCTACAGAAAATAACACAATTTACTTAAATAGTCAGAAGCTCAATAAAATTCAAGCTAAGAAAATTGAAACAGTAAGGACTAAGCAAGATTTTAATAGTATCCATCTTCAACTCAAAGATAAAAGGACTGAGATACAGTCACAACATACCCAAAAACCCGATTGTGACAACATAGAAGAAATTATAGATCAGGCAAACAAAACTGAAGAGGAAGTCAATCAAATTATTAACTTCTTAGGAGAATCATTAACTGATGATCTGATGGACATGTTCTTGGAAGAGATTTGTGACTTTGACGAATTAAAAGCTCAAAAAGAATTCCTAATTAAACAAATCCAGGAATGTATTCAGGAAGAACACAAGGTAAAGGACCTGACACAAACGCAACCCCCTTACCCTTTACCCTCAAAAAAGGAAGGCTCAGACGTAGCCCCTCCAGGAACACCAGGAAAAGAACCGGATCAGCAAGAGACTATTAAAGAGATAGAAGATCAAGAAAAACTAAAAGTAAAGTCAAATAATGAACCTACTAGCGAAAAGGGGAGACACAAGCTGTCGCAATCCCTTTAGAATTAGAATCCCTGGATGTAGATCTTACAGGGAAGGGAGAAGATATAGTAGAATTTTTTGGTAAAGAGCTTATAGATAGAAATGAACCTTATGCAATTATAGAAGATAAACTAAATAGCCACGAAAACTGGGATATTTCTATAAATAAAAAAATGGGAGTAACAACATTGATTAAAGATGCGGTTGAGGGCCTTTTTGGTATAACTAAAGAAAACAGAGAATTGGGTATTGCCTTAACTAGAGGCAGCCTAAGTACTCCTAACATTAATAAACTAAAAAAGAAAAGAGGTAGGAAATCGACAGTAGAACTAAGAGCGTTAGATGGCAACGCTGAAAATCAAAAAAAGATAGTTGATGTACTGAACACAGGGAAGGGGAAGTACCTTCCCAAACAACAATGAAAGTCACCACTTGGAATGTTAGGGGCTTAAACGCCCCTAACAAACAGCGATTGATAAAAAGATACCTAAAAACATTCGAATCTGAAATTATTTCACTACAAGAAACTAAACTTAATTCATTAGAATATGATAAAGTTAGTAAGAAACTAGGCATATGGCAATCAGTATTCGTACCCTCTATAGGTCTATCCAGTGGGATAGCTACACTTTGGGACCCTCGTAAAATTTCAGCTACACTTATTTACAAGAATAGCAACTGGATGGCCCTTAATATCCAAAGCTATAAATCTAATCTTAAATGCTCCATAATCAATGTTTATGGCCCCACTCCAAATGAAGAGAAAAGGAGAGTGTGGCAAGAGTTACACATCTTTATGAGTAATTATCCAAGATCCCCTTTCTTTATTGGAGGAGACTTTAATGCAATCCTAAGTCTAGAGGAGAAATCAGGAGGCTCAAAAGTAGAATCCCAAGCCTTAAAGGACTTTAGCAAATGGGCTATAGATAATCATTTAATTAGTATTAACACAAACAATGGGGTTTATACATGGAATAATAGAAGAGAAGGATTTAGTCATATTGCAGAAAAATTGGATAGGTTCTTCATTAGAGCGAACACGGATAATTTCAATCAGTTGTACGCAGCAGAAATACTTCCCGAGGCAGGATCGGATCACTTCCCGATACGACTATCCATTATAGAAGACTCAAAACCATCCAGGAATCCGTTTAAATTCGAATTCATGTGGTTTCAAAACCCAGAGTTCATTAATCTCCTAGAGGAATGGTGGAACCAAATTTTAGTTAAAGGATCCAGAATGTTTTGTTTAACAACGAAACTTAAAATCATCAAGAACAAAGCACTAGAATGGAATAAAAGTAATTTTAATAATATCTTTGAAGAAAAAGAGAAAATAGAAAAAGAGATAGCAGACCTTAATAATATAGTAATTTCACAAGGAATGAATGTATAGAGTTATCACAAAGAAAAAGAATTAATGAATAAGTTCAACGATATCCTCCTTAAAGAAGAGATTTTTTGGAAACAGAAATCAAGGGAGACGTGGTTAAAGGAAGGGGATAGCAACAATAAATTTTTTCATAACACCACAAATATTAAAAGAAGTATCAATAGAATATCTAAATTAAAAATAGATAAAGATCATTTTACTGACAACCCTAAGCTAATCTCGAAATCGTTCACACAATTCTATGAAACCCTCCTTAACAACACAGAGGCCATAGACATGGGAGCTCAAAATGAAATGTTGAAAGCTATACCAAAGTTGCTCACAGAAGCAGACAATAAAATGCTTAATAATAAATTAACCCTAGAAGAAGTGAAAGAAGCAGTATTCCAACTCCACCCGGATAAAGCCCTGGGCCCAGATGGTTTCCAAGCCAATTTTTTTCAAAAATGTTGGCACTTCATTGGG
Organism: Chamaecyparis obtusa; assembly: GCA_027943335.1. Classification (NCBI taxonomy): domain Eukaryota; kingdom Viridiplantae; phylum Streptophyta; class Pinopsida; order Cupressales; family Cupressaceae; genus Chamaecyparis; species Chamaecyparis obtusa. The sequence continues at coordinate 240,685 of BSBK01008976.1, read as the reverse complement.
GAGGAGGTATGGCAAGCAGTAGAAGCTACCAAAAACTCGGGATCACTATTAAATGAAATAAACAATACTTTCTTCACCTTAATACCTACGAAAAATGATAGCGTGGAAACAACAAACTATAGACCTATATCCCTATGCAATACTGTTTATAAGATTCTCTCCAAATTCCTAGCAAATAGACTGAAAACGCTTCTTCCCAATATAATATCAGAAGAACAAACAGGTTTTGTAGCAAACAGATCGATACTGGACGGTATTATCATAGCATAGGAAGTAATCCATACTGCACAAATAACTAAGAATCCAAGTATGCTCATTAAAGTAGACATACAAAAAGCTTATGATAAAGTAGACTAGAGATTTCTCTGTAAGTGTATGGAAACTTTTGGATTTTCAAAACAATGGATTAATCTGATATTTAACTATATTTCAACCCCTAAAATTTTTGTTCTAATAAACGGGTCTCTAGAAGGTTTTTTTGGTATTTCTAGAGGAATTAGACAGGGAGATCCAATATCCCCTTTTCTTTATGTAATTATGGCGGAGGCGCTAGGAAGGACTATAACCAAGAATCAAAAGGAAGGTGAAATTGTGGGACTTAAGGTAGCATAAAATGTATCAAACATAACCCATCAACAATTCGCGGATGACACGATCCTACCCGATTATGCAAGCAAAAAAGAAGCTAGAACTTTTTAAAATATCTTAAACTTATACGTGAAGGCATCTGGCCAGCGGGTCAACCCCAACAAATCTGAGATCTTCTTTATTAACACCACTCCGAAAAGAGAAATAGAGATATGTAACATGATGGGTTACAAAAGAGGTGATTTCCCATGTAAGTAATTAGGCATCGACCTGGATAAAGGCATGTTATCCTCCAAATTATGGCAGCAAGTAATCACGAAAGTACAAAATAAAAAGACTTCTTGGAAAGGTAGATGGTTAACGAAAGCTAGAAGAACTACTATGATCAAATCGGTTCTTTCAGCTATACCCACATACCATATGTCGATTCTCCCCCTCCCTTCTAACATGAAAAAGACTATAGATAAGATGTTTAGAGATTTCTATTAGCAAGGCCCTTCAGACGATAAAAAACTTGCCCTCATAAAATGGGATAATTTATGCAAACCTATTTCAAAAGGAGGATTGGGCATCAAAAATCTCCAGTGGCAAAATCAGGCTCTTGGAGCTAAACTTCTATGGCGAATGTATAAGGAATCGAGTAGTAAATGGGCAACAATTTTATTAAATAAATATATCCCTGAAGGTGATCCCATAAATATATTTAGATCATCATCTCACGTTAAAGGATCACGTATCTGGAATTTTATAAAAGAATGCAGAGATATTATTAGTAAATTTCTAACATGGGATGTGGGTGTGGGAGATCGCGCTTTTTTTTTGGGATGATTCTTGGGCTGGCCTCCCCCCACTAAGCAAACTAGGTTTTTCCTCAGAATTTATGGAAGAATGTAAAAGGGTGAAAGGATTATACCTTAAGGATTACCTTAGTAGGGAAGAAGCCTTCAAATGGAGCAAGCTAGAAGATATTGATCCAGCATGGCATGAGAAACAAAACCTCTTGTCATTACTAAATGTGAGAGAAATCTCTCCTAAATCTAGATCAGACCTTTTAATCTAGGCCGGATCCAAAAAGGGAAAATATTCGGTAAAGGAGGGCTATAACACAATAATTAAAGAGCAGAATATGGATAATATAGATATACCGTTGAATCTTTGTTGGAACAAAGCGTGCCTACCTAAAGCAGGTATGTTCTTATGGGTAGCATTGCAAGATAGGATTCTAATTGTGGATAGAATCACTAAATTAGGTTTTGAAGGGCCCTCCAAGTGCCCCTTGTGTGAGAACCAATCGGAGGATGTAAACCATATTCTCCTGAACTGCCCCTTTGCGCAAAATTGTTGGAATTAGCTGCATCAAAGTTTGGGATGGCAGTCTGCATCTCAACAGGACATATTAAATAACCTTAAAGCTTGGCCCTCCTTATATAAAGATAATCTATATAAGGACGTATGGATAATCGCTCCATCGATAGTTATTTGGGAAATCTAGAAAGAAAGAAACAAAAGAATCTTCATGGACCAGAAACTCCACTGGTCTTCAGTCACAAATAAAATAGAAGCGTCGATAGTAGAAATTATTAACAGCAAATTAAAAGACAAGCTTATTTATGAGAAAGTGTTCAAGAATTGGGACAATAAAATTAGATTCAAGTGGCCTAAACTAGATATTCCGCCCCTTTATGGAAAAGGAGGCCCTAGAGTAAAAGCGGATAGAGCTGCATGTAAATGGATACCTCCGAAAATGGGGTGGTATAAATTGAATTTTGATGGAGCCTCTAGAGGTAACCCCGGGGTAGCTGGTATTAGGGGTATCATTCGAAATTGGGAATCAGAAGTGATAGCTAAATTTTCTAAGCCTATTAACCTTTCCACTAATAACATGGCAGAATGTGTAGCGGCATTAGAAGGTCTAAGGTTATGCAAAAATCTTAACATAAAGAAGGTCATTATAGAAGGAGACTCGCAAGTAATAGTCAATGCTATTCGGACCAAAAAAACTCTGAATTGGCTTCTAAATTCAAAGATATAAGAGATCAATGAAATACTAGATAGCATCTATAAATACGAGATTAGGCACACCTACAGAGAAGGAAACAAAGAGGCAGATATGTTAGCTAATTTAGGAGCAGATGGGATTATAACAATGATCCAAAAGAATATAGGTACAGTTTAAGAAATAGTAACTAATATGAGCAATGAAAAGGCACCATAAAGAATTTACAAGCATTTCAAACTTTAAAAAGATTCCTATACCTATCATAGCCCCCAATTTGACCATCTTTGATATGTTGCTTAAAATTAACAATAATCAATATTTTAAGAATAAATGGAAAACTAGATCTTAGTTAAACCTTAGCTAATAAAGTTCAGCATGTATCCAAACTATTCCGCAATTATGGCTCAACTGGAGATCCAGCATTATTAGGGTCATCTCAAGCATGGGATTTAGGGGGGTGCCCTTATACTAGGAGTATTAATCCAACATCACTTAGCTTAGGTCCTATCATCTTTTAGGATTTATTGAAGCTAAGGATCCTCATTTTAAGCTTGCATATTCTCTACCGAAGCTAGGCCTCATTTTTGAATCCCCTAGCCTAGATGTACCTGTTAGTGAGAATAGCCATCACTAGTAGTGATTCTAAGGCTATAGTATTTCTTACTCTCCCTTGTCAAGTTCCCTTTTTTGATCTCTTATAGTGGCCCCTGCCTCGGGTTTCTTTTTCCCTTAGGTTTCCCTTTCCCTCTTATTGAGTTATGGCTTCATTTCTTTAGGTAGGCTTTTTTTGTTTTGTCCCCTCGCCTTCTATCTAGAGATTACTGGAAGCATCCAGGAAGAGCCTGGTTGCTTCTAGAACTCTCCTTAAATGACCTCGAACAATGCATAGTCAGGGTTGTAGGGTCTCTCCATCTTTCTAGTGTTATGTTGCTTTTGATAGTTTTTCTTCAGCTTTATCCTATTGCGTTTCTTAGCCTCCCCCTGCATCTGTAGTCTTGGAAACCAAACTATCTACCTTCCACATAGGCAGCACAAGGGCAATGGCCTTCAGGGGAGTCATCACTCCAGAAAGATGGAATGAGATGCTGAGGCCAATGGCTGACATATCCAGGAGAGCTCTGGAAAAGGTTTTGGCAGAAAAGTCCTTTAGCTATGACTTCACTTACAGGACCAATGGGAATGTGATAGGGTCCTTCATAGCTGTGTCTTACCTAACATGTAAAGAAAAAGAGGACATCATCCAGGTTACTAAAATGATTTTTAACAAGAACTATCTCTTGGGCGTAGATAAAATGGTCTACTCCATTAATGACCAGCTGACTACACCTCACTCTGAGGCCATTATGAGAACAACTCTATCAAAATTGTACAAGATCCCTCAAGATAAGAGGGTGCCTCTATTAGTTATTAAGGAGGATGAACTTTTTGAAATGACATGGCCAAGTATGGAAAGGAATGTAGAACTCCTCTATAATACAATGCTACAGATGGAAATAAGCACTAAGGAACGCTTGGACTATTGGAGAAATGAGGGCTTCGACATCCTTGGGGACATGAATGATTATGAAGAAGAAAGGATTAAGATTATACCTCTAGAAAGAAAAAGATGCACCAAGCGTGCCAAAGCAAAGCAAGAGGATGGTGAAAGTATAATCATCATGAGGAAAGACAATCATGAATGGCTCTATACCAAGGTTATCTATAAGCACAATGTGTAAGCTCCTAAGTATGTTTCATAGAATGTCAGGCTTGAGTATGTATATATATCTGATATAGACAATCCCACTATTAAATGTAAGTATACAATATACAGACAATTGCATGTAAATATAAAATAGTTTCCCTCCTTATGATCAAAACCAGACTCTATGTAAAGTGATACTTGCTAAGATCACTAGACATGTAATGAATTTTCAAGTCTTGTAAAGGAAAGGCAATGTACATAATATAATGAAAAGGATATTTTATTATATTGGTCTCATCAATCATGGATGAAGAATGTATAGATTTAACATAAGGATAAAACAAAGCTTTGGAACCTATGTATTATCCACAACAATATGATTTATTGATGATCTAGCATCATAGAGAGGTTAGTCAGAAACTAGGTCTTCAAAAGTCTGACTAAAGCATAGATTTATCATTAATTCCCAGTTATTATCTTCAGTCACTATGCAAAGGGCTATTAGGTAAGAATAGAAGGTAGGGATTGAGATAGATCATTATATGTAAAGGTAGTCGGTTTATATAACTCAACATAAATGTTATTTTAAATACTGTCATTGAACTCATAGCGATTGATCAACTCAGCCACAGACCATCATAGAAATGAGGTTCTAAGCAGAACCCGAGTATAGCTTAGCCTCAATTCTATGGTTAAGTAGACCTACCAGAGGTTGTATATATATATAATCTACAAAAGATAATGTGCACACATCATGGTAATTGTAGGTTGGCAAAAACAGCAGTAGTATAAATACTTATCAGGAAAAGGTTAAAGATAATCTTATCAAGAATATCTGAAGAGTTGAGTACACTATCAGGATTATGGCATTACACCAGTTATGATACACCTTACCCTTATGTATGAAGATTGGTGTTAATTAAACAAGGATTAGACCCATCAAAAAATATAAATGTAGATCAGCAGAAAGACTTGTATATAACACTCTAAATTTCAATAGAAATCATATGCTCTACCTCACAGGTAGGGTAAGATAAGATCAATTGCTTTGAAACAGTAAATTTGGAAAATAGCTTAGCCTCCTATAGATATATATATATATATATATATATATATATATATATATATATATATATATATATATATATATATATATATATATATATATATATATATATATTTAAATAGATATATGCATATAAGAATGCATATATGTTTAAACATATATATGTATACAAATTTAAGTATGTATACATGTATATATATAGTTTTGATCAATGATCAAATATAAAATGATCAAGGTATATACATACATGTATATAGCATATATATATTTAATTACAGTTTGAAGCACCTTATTTGTTCACAACTTATAACAACTATCACCATGTCGAATTAGGTCTACATATGCTATCCTAATTTCTTCTTTATCCTAAAGGCCTAAGCAATTGATCCTCAGAACACGCAAATATAAACATATTTTACAAGGATTTCATTAGGTATAATATGTATACATCTGCAGTCCTCTGTACATATACATATATGCTCAAATCTGTGTGAATACACTCTTATATTTCGAAGCACCTTATGAATGCATCAACAGATGCCTCTTATCTGTCTCACCCTCTCCCTATGTGGTTTAAACAAACATTAACAACCTAATAAGGAAATTAGAATATAAGTGCAATATGGCAATATTGGCTCTACAAAGAGGAAAACATATATTGATGTAAGGTACATATAAGCCTTTGTATATTATGTTTAATGATATACAGAGCAACTATTCAAACAAGGATAAGATGTAACAGTGAATAGGTATGAAGAACTACAACAAGATATGTACAAAGCATTACATAGAGGAATATAAATCATACAGTATGTTATATCACCTCTTTTAGCATGTTGGATCGATCTCCGCATAGGTAAGGTAAGATAAGACTGAAATTTATACACAAGTAATGCTTTCGGCATAAAAACTCACTATACATAGTATCGGGCACTTTCTCCTTGGAACCTCCCCCTCAGTCAAAAAATGCCACCATTTATACCACTAGCTGCCTTGGAAACCCAAAACAGGTTGCAACAAGCTACGGACAGCTAGGGCCAGGGTCAGGGCTTCACCCACCTAACCAATCACATTTACATCAAAATTTAAATTGCAGGGGAAGAACAAGAAACCACCCAGAGAGAGAGATCCCAAATAGATATGCCATCATGGAAAATCATGAAGCCAGTACAAAGCACCAGGGAAGCCACGAAAATTAGTACCAATCACCACCTGCAAAAGCTTCTCGAGCTCAAAACTATACTTAACCAGGTATAAAACATTACTGTAATCAACCCATTGGACCATCGGACCAGACTGCAACACCTACCGCAACCAAAATGATCGAAATCAGCCAGGAAAAACATTCAATTTTGGTACCTCCTGTCGCAAAAACCCTCCTCAAAATTTGTATTTGAAAAATAGATGGTCATATCGTGGTGCCTACAAGGAATTGGCGGCCCATATTCAAACTGAGACCAACTTCAAGTCCTAACCGTAGATCTCATCTTTCACGGGCTTGGCAACCTTAACTCCACAATGCCGCCACTCAACAGTTGTCGCATGACTGCATAGCTAGGAAACAGGCTATGCGAACATGTGACACACTGCAATCTTTTACCTCCGTCACAACTCCGCAACAGCGTCGCTACTGTGACTTAACACAAAATGTTAGTTGCATGATTGCATGGCCTTGAAAAAGGCTATGCGATCATGTGACTAACTGCCAGCATTCACCTTGTCGCATACCATTAAGTAACAGTCCCACCCGGTACACTTGCCATGTGGACCCGTCGTACGCCATGTCATCACCTGTCAATGGGCCCCATCACAATGTGGCACCCTTGTCGCATGATCGCATGGCCAAAAGATGGCCCTTGCGAACATGCGACAAGGCCGCAAGACTACCACCGCATCCTCCCAGTCTGACAGCGGGACCACAATACCTCAATCAACAATGGGCCCTAGCAACAGGTGTCAATCAGTCGCATGATCGCATGTCAAAAAAATCTGACATGTGATCATGCAACAGCCAACCATAGGCCACCACATAACCACCAGTGGGACCATTGCCATTACAGCCAACGGGCCCCACACGCAAGGAAGGAAACTTGTCGCATGATCGCAAGCCAGGAAACTGGCCCTTGCGATCATGCGACAAGGCCATATGACCGCCAAGCATCCAGAGGTCACGAGACTAAAGAGAAATAGACCGCCCGCCAGGTCGCTGAAGGTTAGGCACCTAACTGCCAGAAACAAGAGACCTAGTGACGACCTCCAGTCGCAGAATCTCAGAATACCCTAACCTTGAGACATGTTGAAAACCCTTTCCACATCACCGCTCGACTACCAATCATATCTAAACATGTCACCACCTCCCTGACAGCACCTAGAGTAACCAGTCGCATGTCAAAAAAATCTGACATGCGATCATGCGACAACCAACCATTTTGAAACCTTTGAAGACTAGGGCCCACCATCTAGTCGGACTTGCGTAGTTAGGGAATGTCAGCAAATAGGGCAGAAGTGCAAAGTCAAAAACACACAAGGTTTTCGGTGAAAGATCAAAAACACACAGGGTTTTCAGTGAAAGATCGAAAACATCCAGGGTTTTCATGCAGACCAAAAGGTGGCAGGGAGACCGAAAACATCGTGGATTTTCAAAAACATTGTGGGTTTTCGACACTTAGGCAGATTCTGAAATTGTTTCTTGCAGACCTTAAAACTTGAATATCTCCTTGGGTTTTACGATTTAGGAGGTGCGATCTGAACTGGAGCAAGGTGACAACATGAAGAACACAGGGCTAAGAGCGCACACCATGAAATATTGTATAATTTCTTCACAAGTTAAAACTGTGATTGCAGGCATGGCAGGACATCTTCAAAATTTGCAGGGAAGAGGCCATTTTCATAGGATTTTGCATTGGCTAGAAAATGGACTAACAGGTTCCTTTATCTTTTTTACATTTCTTTGAAACAATAAACATGGAAATTAATTATACATCCTGTATACATATATATATATATATATATATATATATATATATATATATATATATATATATATATATATATATATATATATATATATATATATATATATATATATATATATATATATATATATATATATGTTCTTATATATAGTTATATACATATAAATGTATATGTTTTGATCACTGCATATGCATATATACATATAAAGGTATATGTTTGATCAAGATATATGCATATATGTATATTCATATATATGTATATGCTTTTATATATATGTATATATGTTTTGATCACTACATATGCATATATAAACATGTATATACATATAATTATGTATATACATATTTATATATAATCATTTATATACATATAAGTAAATATAGATAATCACTGTATTTACTTATATGTATATAAAGAAGACCAAGGTATATACATATATGTAGATAAGCATGTATTTATCTCTTTAGATAAGCATGTATATATCTTTTTAGCATAAGTCAATTATTACAATGTTGAATGATAGATTATCTCTTTAGTATTCTACAAGTTGTAACTCTTCTGTAAGATCTCCTTGCTGAGATAGATGGCTGCCTCTCTCAACAAGTAAGAGAAGCTTGGTTGACTTAGAAAATTTCTATCCAGGATTTTAACCAGTTTGGCTAGCAGAATTAGTAGAAGCACCTTAAATGAGCACAGATAAGGGCATATCCTCATAATAGCAGCAACACTTCTATATACAGATAATAATAAAGAAATAAAAATGGATATGATGATACTTCTATTCGCTTTAGATAGCATCGTTATCTAAACTTTTGCCCATGTCAGCATCCAATATATATATATATATATATATATATATATATATATATATATATATATATATATATATATATATATATATATATATATATATATATATATATAGAATGCGTAAAAGATATGCTCAAATAGTATACAGCACAGGCCTTACTTCAATTGTTGAATAACATTTGAGCATATATCCTGAGATGGGAGAATCAAATTATATTAGCTCAAGAAGCTGATGTTAATCCAACTAAAAGTAGATTCTTAATCTTTAAATACTAAGTGAACTTCATAGGATATGTTAAATATAATTGGAGGTTCTCCTTTTTACTTATATGATACATTGGAATGTCAGGTTTAAGTTATGAAAAGTCTAGCTTATTTATGCATTAATTCTTACAGTACAGCAGATATCTCAGAGACAAAATAAAAGAAGGTTATAGTATTTTTTTTGTCTTTACATAATCACTTTTTTAATATTAACCCTTGATTAGTTGGAGTGGTAGATTTTTGTTGTGTTTTTTAGGAGGACACATTCAAGAAGCTACCTTTAGCACCAGATCATATATCTCCAGCATGGATGTATACAAATTCACATACTTAATGATGTAACGATAAAATGTATCATTTAAAAGCAGCAATGGAAGAGTTGTATTTGCATTTACTCGATATTATCGAGCAATGGGTATGCCCACTGAAAGGAGGTAATTTGAACAGATATAAGTCTCATCTTGTATAAAAAGTGGGGATGCCCACAAGGAATATGTAATAATAAAATCTCGACTATGGTTGAGTCGTGGGTATGCCCACACAAAACTATATAAGTACAGGACCTCGGGTCCCGGGCTAGGCTGGAGGTTTTCTCCACCTCGCTCTTTCCTACCAGTGCCCGCAGTGAGCGGGGTCACATGTATTAAAAATTTTAATATAATAATAAAATTTTACAGGGCTTCGGCCTTTTACCGATCAAAAAAAAAAAAGACATATTAAAATCTCACACCTTGATGACTTGAACAATATTTTTTGACTCCATTAACTAAATTGCTTCAATAAAAATATTGGCAATAAATTGGTTTTGAGATTAAAATTAGATAGTTCATTAATATTTTTTTCAATTTGAGATGGATCAATTTGACTACACACATATGGGTTGAACAATATTTTTTGACTCCACTAACTAAAATGCCTCAATTGTTTCAAAATTATTTTAAAATGTTTCACTTTTCTTCCTCCATTTTCTTTGGAAAAACACCCTCCAACCTTTCCCTTAATTTTTGGAATGATTCTTTGTTCACTAGAATTCCTCTCCTCTCCCATATAGGAAACTTGGTGTCATGAGTAATGAACTAAAACATAGGCATGACTATCTAATTCAAGTTTGATGTCCTCAACTTAGGTTACTCTTTCAAATGACCTTAGATCTATTACAATAGGATATCTATCTCCAATTAAATGTTCATTCAGGAATAATGAGTTTCCTTTGAGGCCTTGAAACATCCACATCGAATTTTTCATCTAGACATCTATGAAGTCCTTTTTGAGATCTTCTAATAGAGACAAATAGTTCCCCTTTTCCTTGTAAATAAAAATATTTGTAGGTTCTCCTTTTCATCGTCTCAAAGAAATTTTGAAAAATCAGCACCCAAAATTTAAGCCCTTTTAAGAGTCTTTTGAACATATCTTCTAATAGTTAGATCATAGTTCATATACTTAGATTCAACAAAACAAAAAAATCAACTCAACAATTTTTAAAAATACTTCAATTTCATTAAAATATTTATTTTAAACAAAATAGAATCATAAAATATATCAAATAAGTGTAGTTGAGGTTTGGAGGTAGGGCCACTAAAGGGGTTGAGGTTCAACACCTCTCATCGGGGTTTATAGATTATGACCTCAATAGGATCAAAAGGCAAAAGTCTCACCATCAAGCCTAAATGAAGACTTTGGAGACCACAAAGGGCTTCAAATCCATGATAAATTCCTTCCAATTTTTTAGATAATATTTAAGTGTTGATGGATGTAGAATTGTACAGTGTAGGAGCAATATTTGACTTTGAAGACATACTCGGTGTTGGTACAATTGAATACTAGGCCTACGGAGTTTAAAAATTTAATGATCTTTTACTTATGTTGCACACTTTACAAGTACAGATCTTTGCTATAAACTCATTAAAGTTCTTTATAACTACTGAGTTGAGTTTCACCTATTAAATGATGATTTTTATGTATGTATCAATGCAATATAAAATAAAGATATAATTTTTTAAAAAGGGGAAATGGCTCGATAAATTCTTTTATAGGGGAAGAGTACGAGTATTCACACACCTTAATTTAGTGCACTTGTCAAGTCTAAATTATATGTCAGATTTCAATGATTTTTTTTTGTGTTTGTTTGTGAGTTGACACCTTAAAAAATATTTGTTGTCTTTTGGGTTTAAACGAAACTCCTTGTAGAGATCATCAAGCATTGAAGGGTCAAAAAGTAGCAATTTCAAAGTGTCGCTCGATACCCACTCAAAGATGCACCAATAACCATTCACTCAAAATTGTCAGTAATTGTAAACAAATGTCCCAATAGTTGTGCACAAATGTCCCAATAATGGTGCACAAATGGGCCAATTACCAACTAAAAAAGTCGAGCAATGATCAGCTATCGGTACATGTGTTATTATTTTTGGGGATCCTTTAAAATTGGTAATTGGGCCCGGTCAGGTGTTTATAGAGTGTGTGGTTATTGGAACACATTTGTTTATTGGTGCTCTTTTGACCCTAGTTATTGATTAATATAAGTAGAGAAAGGTTCCAACCCATTACATATCAAAAATAAACCATCGCAAATAAAAGGTTTAAAATTGGTGTGTGTGTGTGTGTGTGTGTTAACAATAAAATTATTTTAAAATGAATGGTCAATATTTTTTAAAAAAATATCCAGCCTTCTATAATTATACAAGTTTCTATTTCTTGCTCAAAGAAACTAGCAAATTGAGGTCCATGAATGGGGTCTCCAAAGCACATGACTCAATCCTCCTAGTAGTCATGGCTAAGGGTTCCTACACCATCAACCTTCTTTTGATCTAGTCCCCCTCTAGCTATTTGTCTTTCTCCTTTCACTCACTAAAACGTTTCACTTTTCTTCCTCCATTTTCTTTAGAAAAGCACTCTCCAACCTTTCTCTTAATTTTTGGAATGATTCTTTGTTCACTAAAATTCCTCTACTCGTCCATATAGGAAATTTGGTGTCATGAATAATGAATTAAAATGCAGGCATGACCATCTAATTCAAGTTTTGATGTTCTCAATTCAAGTTACTCTTTCAAATGAACTCAAATCTATTACAATAGAATATATATCTCTAATTAAATTTTCATTCAAGAATAAAGAGTTCTCATTAAGGTCTTGAAACATCCAAATAGAGGTTTCCATCTAGACATCTATGAAGTCCTTCTTGAGATCTTCTAATTGAGATAGATAGTTCCCCTTCTTCTTGTAAAGAGAAAGATTTGTGGGTTCTTCTCATTGTTTTAAAGAAAATTTGTAAAATCAACACCCAAAATCTAAGTTATTTTAGAATTTTTTGAATATATCTTCTAATTGTTGAATCATAATTCATTTACTTTGATTCAACAAATCAAAAAACTTCAACTCAAATAATTTTTTAAATATCTTAATTTTATTAAAATATTTATTTTATACAAAATATAATTATAAAATATATGAAATAAGTCTTGTTGAGATTTGGAGGAAGGGCCACTAAAGGGTTCGAGGTTCAACACCTCTCATCGGGGTCTATGGATTATTACCCCAATAGAATCAAAAGGCAAAGGTCTCGCCATGAAGCACAAATGAAGGCTTTGGAGACCACAAAGACCTTCAAATCCATGATAAATTCCTTTCAATTTTTTAGACAATGTTGAAGTGCTGATGGATGCAGGACTGTACAGTGAAGAAGCAATATTTTACTTCGAAACCATACTTGTGCCTCCTATAAAAAAATGTGAGGGATTGAATACTAGGCCTTCAGAGCTAAAAAATTTAATCCTCTTTTACTTATGTCGCACACTTCTACAAGTACAGATCTTCGGTATAAACTCGTTATCGTTCTTTCTAATGCTGAGTTGAGTTTCGCCTATTAAATGATGATTTTTATGCATGTATATTCAATTTCACATCTTTCAATACAACATAAAATAAATATTTTATTTTAAAATGGAAAGGGAAATATAAAAGAATTCTTTAATAGTTCTTGATTAATATAAGTAGGGAAAGGTTCCAATCTATTACATATTAGAAACAAACCATAAAAAATAAAAGGTTGTTAAAATACAGAACAATAGAATTAGGACACTCAGCACAGTGGGGAAGTGAATACGTGTACAAACTGTTAGACCACTATGATTAATTTGAAGGCTCTGAAGAAGGAGGTTCTTAAAATGGGGAAGAAAATGGTGAACATTTCTTGTTTCATTCTTGGAATCATGAATAACTCTACTACTATGTCGTGCTTGATATAGGAAAAAATTCTCCGTAAAGATAGTGAAAAAAAGGAAATTTCGAGGACCTCTTCAAATTCTTCACAAATGACTACAACAGAGTGCTCTCTTAGTTATTAATTGGCTGATTATTGATTTTTTGATTTTATGATATTAAGTTTTATATCAGAATATGGATTGTTATTGTTAGTGTGTTGTTAATGTTCTATTAATATCTTGTTAAAGCTGCCTTTGGATTGTTTGTCTAGAGGGTCAACACCCTAGTTTTACTGCTTTTTAATATAAAAACAAAATTACCCAAGGAACAACAGAGTTATCCAAAATATAAATTCGATTTTTATAGTGACGGTCAAAGTAAAGTTTTAAATTGTGACACTTGATCTTACATAGTTGATGAGATTGTTTCTAAATAAAAGTAGAATTTTCATTATAAATAGCAATATATTTCTATTGTCCTGGAGACACTATTCCACTACCATATTCATCAGTATATGATAATTGTATAACAAAAAGATATTATACTCATCCATGCAAAGTTCAAAAAAATATTAGAATTGTTTTTAATTTCGACTATATGAACTCCATAGTGATGGTGGAATACCTAAACAAGAGCATAAGTCTTAGATAAACTGGCAAAACATGACTGTATATAAATAGACATTATATTATTCATCATCAAGAAATAGTGGGTACTCATATTATTTTAGCTAGGAATGCTCTTTGGTAAAGCTAATACAAGTGATTAATTATCAGTTCCACATATATATATAATCATAATCATAATCAAAGCAAATCAAGGTTTCGTTTGTGTGACAAAGGAACTCAATAGATTATTTAAAACCTCATATTTTTAAAAAGAATGAACATTTTGATTTTAGTGCTGCTACTTAACCCATTAATATTGGACATAAACTGATGTATGTATGCATAAAAGCAGAACAAGAAAAGGGAAGAGATGTCCTAATCAAACCTGAACCAAAAGAAGCTTCACACCATTTGAATTACGGAGATGTATATACCGAATATCTCTGAAGCCAAGCTCCAACTTGTACTCAACTGACAGCTCTTTCACAGAGAAGCTCAGCTTCCTAATGCCGGATCGAAACTCAGCAGCAGCAGAATCATCAGAATTCCATAGAAAAGAGAATGCATTCTGAGATATAAGGTTGCCCACGTAGAGCTTCGCTCCCTCAATACGAGTAGTCATGGATTTTGGCTTGGATACTCTGTCTCTCTCTACAAATTGGGCTCTTAATTTATTTTGACCTCTGCACAATATCTGACATTCAGCATATGATCCAAGCCTTTTGAAGTGAATTGCTGAAAATGCTTAACATAAATGTGACAGGTTGTAATTGACCCTCAAATATCTATGAAGTACCTGCACTGCACAGAAGGGTTTCCAATTTAAAATAACTTTGACCCAGAACCCACAAGATTAAGCAACTACACAGTTCTTCATATCCCAAGTTTGATCCAAATAAGCAAAACGAATCCACCATGTAATGCTAGAAAATACATCAGACCAGTTTTGGGGCAGTTTAACTAACCATTTTGGAGAATTGCTACTACAAGTGGGTTCTTCTGTAAAAGCAAGCTTCAGGCCTTGACACAGCTGAGATCTGCAGAGCCTTGTCATCTGTACACTAAAAACATACTTCAGATGCATAGAGTTAAACCCCATTTATCAAAGCCCCTGGTTCCCCTGTTTTCCGTATCACATTTGATATTATTCTTTCTTCTAAACGAAGAAATGTATGTGGTACAAAACAAAAAATAAAATACGAAGTGTGGAATGCTTTTGGGTGGAATATAGTAGGAGAAAGCTCAAGGTCGCTTCCTTTGTTACAGAATTGTTGTGAGTGTTAGTAGTTGATCTGCAGTATTGCCATTATATGAAACATCAAATGTTGGCATCAGCCAAAGCTAAAGTGAAGCTTCGTACCAATGACAGGGAGTGCTCCATACCTTAAGTCACAGGTGTAAGAACACCATTAGAAGAGCACCATGGTCAATTCTGTTACAGTATATTATTCTATCGTATGAATGGGAGGAAAAATTCTTTGAACTTTCTTTGGATAAAAGAATTTAGGGTCTGTTTGGTTGTTCGAATTTCTGAATTTTATGTTTGTTTTCAAAAAAATGAAAATGGAATAGGGTTTTCCATATTCTAATTTTAGTTGAAAATGAGCATATGGATCTTCCACCTCAAAAAATAGAATTGAAAAACCACTTTTTGATAAATCAAATTTCATTCTAGACCTATAGAAACAGATTTTTCGACCACATGTGAGCTTCCTCGCAAATGAATTTGTTTGTGCTACAGGAGTGGCTGACGGAGTAGGAATTGAGCCTGATGAGTTGCACTTGAAGAAAACTCAAAAATATTTCAGAGATAAAATCAGTAATGTAGAGATTTTGCACAGTTACTATAATGAGGCCTTGAATAAGGCTACTCGGAAGCGTGCAAATACAAGGACTGGCTCACCTATTATACTATTGTGTATAGTGGGAATGACGCGGTGGATAGTCTGTATGTAGATAAGCAAGTATGTGAAGCTAAATTGGTTCACAAAGAGTATACAGATACGCAGAAGAAGACTGGTAGAAAGGAAGAGGTTAGTCACCTTCGAGAAGGCTTGTAAGGCACCTTTTTAAGTTCTCCATTTCTTTGCATTTTGTCAGTTTGAGAAAAAGCTGGTCTTTGTTCTTTTTGTCTTTAGTCGCTTACATTAGCCAAGTTCCATAGCTTAGGAATGGGAATATAGGTAACTTTGAGCTTGGTAGACATTAATCTACAAAAATTATAGCTCAAATTGTATGTGCTTTTATTATCTCATAGATCTTATGGTCTCCCGTTCTCATTTTGAAGAAAGGTGAATTCATTTCATTTTTTATTTCTCTTCATCTTTCAATTAAAAATAATAATAATAATAATAATTCAGGTGGTATTCCAACTCTAGATTTATGGAACCAAACACAGAAAATGTATCTTCTCACTCATCTTCTAGGTAAACCAAGCGGTTCTAGCTATATTCCAAAAATCATTTTCCGGATTTAAAACTTCCCTGAATTGGCAAATTCTAGTATTACAAAATTCCAACATTCTGTAATTCCAGCAACCAAATGGACCCTTAGAAAAGCAAAGTTATAACGAAAATGAGAAAGCATTGGGGTCTTCCATATTCTTCATAGAAGTGCTACAAATTTCCATGAACTATTGGATTGTCTAGGTTTGTTAGATTAGTTTTTGTTTAGGATTTTTAAATATTTAATTAGTATTAGATTAAAGGTCTATTTTCCAAATTTTCTTGTATGAGATAAAATGACATGCCAAATTTTAAAATTACTAATAGAAAGAGACATTTATTTGGACAAATTTGTAAGAAGTTTCATTTGTGTTACATTTTATTCTTTTATTCTTTTTCTTCCTTAAAATCAATGATTGAAAGGACCACATAATTTATATTAAGATTGAAGGGTTCATGGAAGGGTCCATGGGAAGTTACTTTCAACCTTATCTTTTATTCTTTAGACGAGAATTCATTGAATTTTGAAAAGCCAAGTTATAATGAGATTGAGCTTTTGTAGTGAAAGCATTGGGGGTGTTCTCATAAAGTGTTACCAATTCGATGAACTATCGAATTGCCTAGATTTCTTAGATTTGCTTTTGTTTAGAATCTTTTAATAGTTCATTGGTAGTGGACCAAGTGTTTATTTTCCAATTTTTATTGGATAAAGGTAAAATAACATTTTTAATTTATAAATGGAAAGGGGCATATTCCGACAAAATTATGAGAAGTCTCATTCATTGTTATCTTTTATTTTTTCTCGTCATTAAAATCAACAATTGAAGAGGCCACATAATTTTATAAGTTTAAGATTGAAAGGTTTAGGGAGGGTTCCATAAGAAAATCAACTCAACCTTATCTTTTATTCTTTCTTGGGCCCCATATTTTTTAATTTAAGATTCAGGGGTCTATGGAGGGGTTTGATTTTCTTTTTTCACATTACTATCATACATATACTTGTAAGAAAATAAAACATGTTATACATTATTTTAAGTTTAATAATTGATACAAAATATAAAGTATAAATTTGTGCAGTAAGTGTGAATATTAAAGAGAGGGTAAGGATGTACTTAGTTTTGTTTTACTTCTTGTGTATTGTTGATGATTATTTATTTAATGTCCACATTATGTGATCAATGATTGAATTTTAAAATCAACATTGCATACTTTATCAAAAATATTCTAGAATGTCTACTCTACACTTGGAATGAGTTCCACTCATTATCCAATTTACCTAAGGTGGTTCTATCCTTATGGTATAGTTTTTTTACATATTCTCTAATACTCTACATAGTACCTATGAATGTGTATCTAAAAATGGCTAGTGCTACAAAGCACCTTGAAGATATTGTAGGTGTGTAAAGAAAGCGAATTTCTTTTGGCAACTAGTGAATCATTGTTGAAAATGAACAAGTTGAAATACATGCCAAGTATTTATGTAAGATGCATAAATGATAAATTTAGTGTTTAATAAATGTTTATGTAGGTGTTGATGCAATTTCTTACTCATTATGTGATGTAAAGAGAAATTCAATGATTAGACGGTTTAATATGGAGTTAGGGTTCATCATTAAATATAATATCCTCGGTTCTACACATGAAGTATAATATCGTAGGTTTTTAGGTTGTCTAACCACTACTTTTGGTTACTTTTTAGGTTGTCAGCACCCTAAAAGCCCTTCCTATCTGATTTCTGCTTCCAATGCATTGATTCATAGTTTGCAAGTTGGTTGTTTGTTTTCCTTGATTTGTCTTTCTCTTTTTCATTGTTCAATTTGTTCGTAGATCTTGACTTTTTTGTGTTTTACTAGTCCACTATGTTTTTTCATGTCTGTATTTGCATATTTTCAATAGTGCAAATGCATCGTTTTACAACAGAGAATCAGAATTTACGACATAAGAGAAATTTTAATAACAGTCAAGTGTGTCGTTCCAAGATAGCAAGTGTGTTGATTAAATATTATTTATGCATCGTTATAGAAAGGTGTATGTGGCTTTCGAGAATAGTAAGTGCGACAATTCTGTACAGTGAGTGTGGCGCTTCAGATAATGGAGTGTGGCGATACTGATGAGAAAGTGCATTGTTTATTGCTGTAACTGTGTCAAGACAAAGACCAAAATTGACAAATAACAGGATTTGTATTGCGAAAATTAATAAGTCAATGTTGAACAATTTGGTCTTAAGATAATAAATCTGAATATGATTCTCTAGAATTAAAGCAGAAATGACCGTGATGATAATCCAAAAAAAATGGACAGGATGATTAAAGATAACAAAAAAGAAAACAACAACAAATAAGTGTGGTTCATGCAGTCATTGTGTGTGTCGTTTTGACAGGTGGAGTGTGTCATTCGTGTTTAGTATGTGTGTCTCTTCATTACTATATATGCATCACTATGTTAGATCATGAATGTGTCGATAAATCCTAGTGAGTGTGTCACTGTAATGCTTTATGTGTTTTGATTGGCCCTGTGTCTGCATCAAATTAAATCCATGTCTGTGCAAAGCAGAGAAAAAGTCCAATTTTTTAAGCTTGGTGTTTCATGTGGGGTTCACCATTTGTAATCAGTAAACTACAAAGAGATTTGTTAAACAATTAGTACCCTAATATCAAAAGAGGAAGTAAGATAAATAGAAAGCATGAGCAATCGATAATATGAAATTATTTCAAACAAATGAACATGCAAATCAGTAATCCTCCTTTGTTATTCTTCTTCTTGATGTAATGTTGGGCTCTCAGTTACAGGCTCAAAACATGACAACATAAGAATTCAAAGCATAATGTGGTTGCAAATTAAGAGAATTAGCTTTCTATTTGTAAGAATTCCAGGGTTCCAATCAGAATTCTTTGATTGTTGGGACTAATTATCTGTGATTGAAGAGTTAAACTTGGAGTGAGTGCAAATTCAATTCATTTGATTGCCTTGTTAGCATATTTGATTGATCTATTAAGAAAATAGATTGAAGAGTTAACTAATGATGTGGAATAGATGACTGAATAAATTGATTCGCTAGGGGGGAGAATTGTGGAATCAGAAAGTGTGATTGAGAGGTTAACTGAAACTTAGTATGAGTTAGATTTGGAAGGATAAAAATGATTAAATAAATAAAAGAATTCATTTATTTGCACATGGGCGAATATAAATAAATAGTTAAAACTTATTTATTTATGAGGAATAACTAGTTTAATTAAACAAAAATCAATTATTTAATTATGTTGTAATTATTATATGTGTGGAATAATCATAGAGAGGGGATATTAACTAAATAATGTAATTATTTAATTAATTGAAGTTTTATAGAGAATAATTAAACAATGTTAATTATTTAATTACTTTATAGCAAAATACTTGTTGCATAATGTTAATAATAAAGTAATTAATTAAAATCACCTAATTACGAATTTAGAGTGAAATGATGAAATTGAATTTAGAAAATAGTAGAATGACACAATTTAACTAAATAATAAAGATTATTTAGTAAATTAAGAGGAATGTTAATTAAGTCGTTGTGTTAGAGCAGTGGACCATTTTTAAGTGTCTACAAGTGTGACCACCCCAACCAAGAATGGAAATTTGATAATATTATCATCACTTCAATGTCATTTAATTGTAAGTTCTACGAAACTACATGGTGTGTCTATATAGTTTTTCTTTACCAAGTGGCTAGATCACTTCCCAACCATGTTCATGCCTTAGACTCATATCAACACACTCAATCATACTAAGTTGCATGTTAAGAAATTAGTTATCAAAACCATAGTTGAAGCATGTACGTGGTAGGGAAAACATAGTAATATCATAATTCCAAGATCATCATCTTTTCATTTGCATTTAGAATATAATGGTATTTCTAATATTGAACCATTCTAATTGAATAGAGATAATTAAATAATATAAAAAAATAAGTTTATTTAATTAATTAATCAAGCCAAAAATATGAGCCATGACACACCCTTTCTTTCTTCTTATTCAAACTTTTATTTGAATACTTGACTAACTAACCAAACATTTGGCTAATACTTTGTTAATCCTTAAACTTTGTGACACTCCTTATATCTTGTTTATTTTGTTGCATGGGACATTTGTCCTTTAATTCTCTATTTGATTTAATTGCTCCCTACAATAGATTAGTTCCCTATGAGTTGCTCCATGGTTTACTAATTATTTTTGGTTTTCCTCAAATGACTCTAAATCTCCTCAAACTTCAATTTTTGTATTCTATTAGCAACTAACTTTCAACTTGTACCTTTCAAGGGCCCTTTTTGGAATATTTGTTAAATAGTTCTAAACTTCAATTCAAATCCTCATTTTTTTATTTATTTGTTTCTTATTCCTTCTTTTATTTTCTAAAATTGACCATGGGATTAAGTTCCAACTTCTTTAAATGTAACTCAAGCCTTATGAGGTATTTCTTATTTTTACTAGTTCATTTTCACAATGCTTCTAAGTCGTCCTTACATAATAAATCATCTTCTACTTTCTCGCTCTAATCATCCTTTCTCAATGGTTCACAATGCTCTATGTAGATTTCATGATCATAGGTTTGAATGTAATCATTTAATTTGTTTTTGTAACCTTTATTTTTCTCAAGAAAGGATTTCCCTAATCCTAATCTTCATTATCAACAACCAATTTTCTCAAGGTTCATGCCATCATTTTTTTCCTAATTATTATTTCAACTCATATGCAAATTTGTAAGTTAGAATGCCATCTATGTTGTTAAATGAGAACTTTTTCTTGGATGTTAATTTGAAAACTTTATAATGGTACCTTTAATGTTGTTTAAGCACATTTGCTTGGATGTAAATTTAGAAACTTTAGAATGCCACCTTTGTTGTTCAACTTCTTTTGTTAACTCAAATTGATTACTTCCTTAAGGAACCAAATAACTCATTTTACCCATGATTTGCACAATTTATTTACCTACAATCACAAAACCATGCACAACTTATTAAGCATTAAAATTGTCATCCAAAGGTATTTGACAACTAAAATGTTTATAAAAAAAATTAATCATGATTTCCAAGTAGATGACCTTAATAAAGTTGTTCTCATCAATATATTTTCATTTTTTTCTTAGTTCATGTTTATATAGATGTGGTTACAAGTATACAATCCAAACAAATCAAGTTACTTGTAGCCACCTAAAATGGGGCCATAGGTATTGGTATTTATCACAAATTGCCCTAACTAGGTGCACCAAGAGAGATGTTCTAAGGAGGGGTGCTACAATATATCTCCATCCAAAATGTCGTATAGTAATAGATCAATGTTGTCTCTCTTTATAAATACACGAAACAAATACATATTATATTAAGATTAGAAGTAAAAAGCCCTACATTATTTTTCGGAGGCTAGAATATTATCTACAAAGAGGGAGCCTTAAGATTATATTATTGCATAAAGATAATTTGACAAAACTAAATCTTCAGACTCTCATCATTGTCTAATAAATCTTGTCTAACCCAACACTAACTAAAAGTATAAAACATTTGAATAAATGATTTAAATATTTAGACCTATGAAATTTTAGCATTGTAAGATCTTATCAAGACAGATCTAAAGATCATTAAAGACAAGTTAATATTTTTCTCTATAAAAATCTTAATAATAAATAAAATGTACAAAAATCATAATACTAGCTACAACATCTTACCTATTAGTATAACATAAAAATAAATAAATAAATAAATAAAAACTAGATACCATATCAAAATAGAATCTATCAAATTACATATTGAAATTAGTTGATGGATTTTGTTGAAGATACTTTGTAAAACATTTCATTTAAACAAGATACAAGACAAAACACACTTCAGTCTTATCAATATAATGACATAAAATATAAATACGTGAGCATATAAATTTAAAATTAAAAAAAATTCAAATACAATTTAAGAAAATATTTTTAAACATGTTTATGAAACCATTACAATATATAAAGATATTTGGATAAATATTATAACCATACTATCTAAAATATTTTTATTTTTATTTTTAAATAAAATATATTGTTGGCATCCTAATATTATTTTTAATAACATATTATAATCTTAGTTTCACATTATTTTAAAAAGGTTTTTTTTAATTTGAAAAAATGATGCATTCAAATGGACTAAGTATGTAAACATTAGTAAGTCACATATGAAAAGTCATATCCAAGAGTAAAAAAGAAAATTGTACCCATTTAAAATTAGTTAAATTAAGATTATATTAATATAATATAATAATTATTCATATATTTATAGAAAATATAATATAAAAATTTATTTAATTGATAATTTAAAAAATAACAATATAAATATAATATATAATTTATTAAGGAATAATAATAATTTATTTGCATCCATTTTTATTTTTCTTAATAAAATAAAACGCGAACTATAATTTCAATGTAGATTTGTTAGATTAAACTAGTTAGATTAAAATTTCTATGTAATTAATTTAATATTTTGAAAAGTAAATTATCTTTAACATATGATAAATAAATAAGAGAACCAGTATTTTTAAAATACAAAAAATAGGTTTTGCATGATAACATAATAAATAAATAAATAATTACCTTATAAAACACTTCTATTTTTCCACAAAAAGCGTTCATATAACTAAAGAATTAATTATTAATAACTATTTAAGTTCTAAGGTGGAGAGGAACTAAAAATTATTTATTTTTTAATCTCTTATATATATTTTAAAAAATCATAGTAAGATAGATTCATATAAAAATGTATTTTAATTTTAGAAAATGTAAAATGATTGAGAATCCAATATAATACCATGTTAAATTAACACTATAAGGAATTTTTAGAATACAATTAGGTGAAAAGTATCTTCAAAATTTTATTTATCATTATTTTGTTTATCATAAATTAATTTTTCATATTTTTATCATTTTAATATTGAATATTTAAGAAATTGTATTATATTTACTAAATAATTAATAAATTTAAATCTATTTTATACAACATTAAAAATATAAATCAATTATGAATAAAATTATTTTCAAACATTAAAAAGCAGCAAAACAAAGGCGTAAAAAACAAAAGATAATTACAACCAGATCAAAAGAAGATCATTGACAATAGACTAGCCACACACTTGGTGCGTAAAAAACAAAAGATCATTGACAATAGACTAGCAACACACTTAGTGCGTAATTAATAAAAGATAATTACAACCAGATCAAGAGAAGACCATCGACAATATGAATAGACTAAAAACACACTCAGCGACCCACATCAAATATGGGTGGCAACTCATGGGAGAAGGGGGAGAAACTGTCCCTTGGTAAATCTGATATACCTCTTTTACATCCATCTATAAAAATAAAGTAAAATAAATTAAAAGCCCCCTGTGATTTGAACAATCCATTTCTGCATTCATGTAAATGGTACATCACATCCTTACTGATATTGTATTATGCTACTTCCTTCTTACTTCCTACCAGTCCTCGCGTTTGATTCGCAATAACTTGTCATATATAACCCATGGGAAGCTTATGAAATGCGGGTTGTTGTCATCTTTCCCTTCATAATCTCCGAAGCCCCAATAATCAGGATGATATGTTACGTGGTACCAAGCAGAAGCTTTTGCATACTTATTATCATCGGAGCTGCTTTCACCATCATCGAACCATGACCTCGCCTCCTTCTTGAGAGCCTTCATTTCTATCATGATGGTTTCTTTCAGATCTCCAATCTTAGAACCACGTAACTTGGACAAGCTGAATATATTTCCACTGACTATTTCTGCTTCGTACTTAACTCCATAATGATACATTAAAGTAACTACTCTGGAGTCATACCAATTTTTGTACATTAATGCTTCATCAAGATATTTTTCATATCCAAATACCTCCAAATCCTCGTCATAAGTTTTTTGGGCAACTTCCCTTGTGAATGAATTTATAAAAAGGGCCTCTGTTGCAACTTTTCTAATCGCCCTGTAAAGTTTGCCAATAATTCGCTTTGATTCATACATTGGTTTATCCTCTTTCTCCATGAAATCAGGATATTCTTTTGGAGTTAAAGAAGCAGGAATCTGTGCAGGAATGCCAGTTTTAGGAAAATCAACTGCTGTTGAAAAGAGTCGGGCCAACTCTAGACAAATCTCACTCCGAGCCATGTTGGGCTCCTGATCAGCATACACAGTATGCCTATTAGATATTATTCCCAAAGTGTCATTTAGCATGTAATCTGCAAAATATTCTTGAATCTCCTGCATAATGAAAGTAAACTGGATTAGGGACAGTCCAAGATATTGTAGCGCAGAATCGTAAGTCAATCAGCACTGTACAATATATTGACCTTTAGAAACTACCATTTCCTATTTCTACAAATGTTAATAAGCTGATATTCCAAAGAAAGCGGATTTTAATGCTCGTGGAGAGTAGCCCTGCATGTTAAAATTTTAGAATAATACATGGCTACACTATTTTTAAGGATTCCACAAGCTCGAGTAAAGTTACAGTAACGCATCTACTAATCAGTTCAGCACAAAGACCAGAGCATCACATATTGAAGTACATGGGACCAGAGCATATTTTTTACAACAATCAGCTAAAAATGAAAAATTTGGTTGAAATTTTCAACGTCATAGCAAGTGCATGTTAGTTTGGGATGACAATCTGCAAGTCCACTTGGGTGCATACAGAGCAATATCCAACCGATTCACTTAAATTCACCAAGCATAGGCTTCAATGAAATGAAGGGTTCCAATCGAGACATTCCAAATGTAAATATAGAGTTGAAAGTGTAATCTGTTATTGATATAAAACACGCAGAGCAGGTGAGAGAATGCTAATTCTCTATGTTGTCAAGCACAACACCTGAGAACATTTTAAGAGTAAGGACTAAAGAGTTGGAAAGGTATTTTGCCTCTCATACCCTGTGGCCAAATAGGAACCAGAAGAATCAAAGGAAATGGAACTTTGAGCAGCCAGAATATAGAAGCCAGAACCCTTATCACACACACTATTATGAAGAAATGTATAAGGTTCTTATTGAGGCATCACCTAAGCAGTCTTTCAGTAGTATAGGGACTAAATGAAGGATGAGACCTTCCACAAAACACACTATAATGATGGAGAGAATGCATACCGTGCACAAGAAAAGATAATCCATCGACTCAAACAAAAAGGGACAAGGTGGGTTAGACTACACCAACAGCCTCTTTTGCTAAAGTGAGCATACTTAAGGGTAAACCATAAATAAATTGGTCGCCAGTTATTCTAAGCTTTAAAAAGAAGTAAGAAATTATAATAGTAAATGCACTAATCCGTGAATTCCATGCTTTAAAATGTTGAATATAAGTGCCAATAATATCTAGACTAAGATATCTCAAATCTACATTAACCAGTCATACCTCAATTGTCACCTCATGATCCAATACTTCTGCTGGCTTAGCCACATAGTCCATTGGCTGGTCTTGTTGGGGTGGTATAAGAGACTTGTCCCAGCTTACAAAATATTGGTCGCCATCCAAATCACTCCCAGAACACTCATCTGGATGGGGTCTGCATACTCAAAAAGATAATAATGTAAAGCTTCGGCAAATTTTATCACCTTAAAAATGCTCTGATGTACAAAAATGAACCACATAAAGCATAATGGAAATAGAACAAATAGTATAGAAGTTTTGAGAGATATTTAATCTCTTCCTTCAAGTCTTTTGGGTCAAATGATCAATGCAGCAAACAACTTCATGTTGTTAAATTCATAGTATGTACTATGTACTATGTATATCAGATTTCGTGGTATACAATTTTCATGTTGGACATGCATAAAATTATGTTCCACTTGACTGTTTAGGAATGCATCATTTCAAGGTGTAGATAAATGAAATTTTTACAGGAATTGTATTTTATGAATTGACAGAGTCCAAGAGGCCATCCGAAAATCAACTCTCAGATAATGTTTTTGATTTCTCTTCACAACACTTCAAGGGTTCTTCACATTAATTCTTAACATGGCAAATCTTTTTCTCTTCATTCAAAATTGTGTATCTCATACGAAATGAGATTTCAGACCAGAAGATTTATCCCAGATTCCTAGGTGTCACCTTTCTACTTTCCTTTGTGATCACTGTCAATATGGTTTATAGAGCATTTGATGTTAAAGTGCTGCAATCATCCATTGCAAGATATTGTGTAGTGGATTCAACACAGAGTCCCTCTGTCCTACATGTCCAGAAGAGTGCTTCACCAGTTCCAACTAATGCTCCTATGTCTCAGAGCAATAATTGCAAACTCTGAAAGTACAAATTAGCATTTATGATACTATATTGGTGGAGATTGTCCTCTACCAATATATTCAGAAGCTTTAAAAGACCTACTGCTTAGAATTCAAACTGTACAAAGAGTGAGCATACTGGTCAATGGAGCTTCTGTGACCATGAGCAACTGGATTCAAGGTGAGAGCAGACCAAAAAACTTCTGGAAAGATGGACCAAGATAAGAGATTGGACTCATCAAATAACTGCTGCTTTCATTAACAGTAACCACGTTAAGGGCATGCAACCTCCAATACAAATTAGTTTCAGTTCCAAGAAGGCAGGCTTCCGCAAAATGGACTCATCAAATAACTGCTGCTTTCAATAACAGTAACCGCGTTAAGGGCATGCAACCTCCAATACAAATTAGTTTCAATTCCAAGAAGGCAGGCTTCCCCAAAAAATAAATGTACATCCAACACATACTCCATTCTAAGTAGTCCGACTCATAGTTCGAAAACTTAGACCAAGCAAAACTTAAGCATCCCACTGTTTTGACTAAGACTATGGAAAAAGTAAATTAAAACTTAAGCATCCCAAATAAACTTGAAACGTGTTTAAGATAAAGAATGAATTTAGAGAATAAATCTGCTTTGATCATAGTAGCATAATAGCATTATTTAAAATCAAGAGTTAATAAAACAAAAGAACAAATGGAATTCAATTACTTAGAAATTAACTGGGGGATTAAAAACTGCTGAAATTTTCCTAAAAATAGATGAAGTTTTCCATTTTGTTATCTAGAGCAAAATAAAGGGCAAAACTCTGCTTTTCCATCTGGCTGTATGTTATGCATTTTAAAAAATCTGAGTGGAGATCTAGGGACGGCTATGTCCAGCTAAGTCCAGAGGCAGCACCCATTGTGTTCCCTATTGCAATATATGCAATATAGTGCGCCATTGGCCTTTGAGACCACAACAAGGACCTTCTGTTGCATGTCATTTTTCATAATGTATTGTTTTTAAACAACCATTAATGTACGCTTTGATCACTTCACAATCAATCCATGCCGCTTAGAAACTAACTGCTGGAGACCAAAAAAACATACACAAAAGATCCATAGATGTTTTCTTTTCATTAGGTGAGTGTTTGCAAAAATTTACCAAGCCTGTTTTAAAATCTCAGAGAGTATTGCCAAGAAATTCATGATTTTCCTGCATTAAATTGGCATGCAAATCCCTAGTGACTTACTTGTCAGGCAAGAAAGCCCGTGGGTTTGGTGAGAGCTTGCGGAGTTTGTAAACCATGGTCCCATTTATTTTATAAGTGAGGGAAGGCATTTTGTCATAACAAATGAATCTGGGATAAAGAATAATAAGAGAAAGGAAGAGAAGAAGAAGAATATCATATATGAGGGTGGGTATGATATGATCTTCATCTTTAAGGAGGTGTGACATGTTGTTATGCATTTTGTCATCACAAAATGTAGGTAACAGTACGAAACTTTTGAACTTAGTTTCACGTTTCTCTATGATAATTCGCTATTTAATTAGCCAATATTGATTAATCAATTGATCTCAATATGTTTAGCGAATCCTTTTGCTGAAGCCTTTCATCAAGTCTTTTTCATTTTTTCAGTCTGTCTTCCTATACTTGATTCTTTTTGAATCCTTCAGCGTCCTTTGGCATGTTGTTAAGGTGAAATGGAGTGTTGTTAAGGTGAAATGTGATTGATAAGGTGAAATGGAGTGTTGTTAAAACCTTCATTTGTAGCTTCTGTCTTGCAGCCTTTTGCACCTTTCTGTAAGTGGTTATTTGTGCAGGTTATTGGCTGTGTTATCTAAATGTTCAAGTGCTTAAGTGTGAAAATTATCTTTCCTCCTTAGTGTTTGTGTCATTCTTAACCAGTTAATGAAATATTTATGCATGGGTGATCCATAATAGGCAGTGATATTAGTTTTTTCTCTACATTTGAGTTAAGTATTGGTTGCAAGTGTTATATTTCCATTCAAGTTGGTATCCACTTTAGTTAAGTGCAGTTTTCAAGTTTAGATTTTTATATCAGTTTTCTTCCATTTCAGTTTCCTTCTCCCTTTTTCCCAAGAAATCAGTAGTTTAAGTGTGATAACCAGCTAAGAGCTGGCCTTATCCGGAGATTCACTCCAAAATTTTAAGTGACCCACAGCTTAGGAGTGATTCCATGTTACCTTGAAATGTCAAAATTTCCATGAGTTTGATAAGGGTGTAATTTCAAGTGATAACACTGATTTCGATTCTGAAAAATTTGGAGCGCAAACAATGGACAAATTTGCTGCATATAAATTTGTGGCAAAACACTTAAGGGATTCTCTTGCAAATGATTACAAAGTTGTGAAATCAGTATATACGAATGCAATCAGAGTTGAAGCCATTTCTGAGACAATGAAGATTTCAGATCTTCCTGTGGTTCATGATTGTATTGTTAAATATAAGGCCTTCCTTGATAATTTCAAGGATTGACTCACTTTTCTTCACCTTGTTGTTTTAGTTTTCATGCTTTGTAGATTGGAGAAGATGAATTGTATGCAATGCAATTACATGTAATTCGATTGCATGTCCTCATGACATGTAATCCAATAATTCTTTAGCTAGTTTTACCGGGTCAAAGTGGTTGAGTTGCTACCACTTTTTCCTCCTTTTTCTCATTCCTTTTCCTATAAAAGGAATGCTTCTCTCATTGTAAAAACCATCTTTATTTTATACAAGAAAGCTCTGCCAAACTTGTGCAATCATAACTGTGATTGTGTAGTACTATTTTGGAGAAAAATAAATAGAAAGAAACAATTGGAGTTGAAGCTATGACTGAGTGCAATTGAGGTGAATCAAATTGGAAGTTGTGACTGCAATTTGGTTTTACTTTCTTTATATTTATGTTATTCTTGTGTTTTACTAAGAAAAAAGTGAATATCAGAGACAATCGGAGCCGAAGCTGTGACTGGGAGCGGTTGTGGTAATATAAAACTAGAAGTTGTGACTATAGGTTATATTACCATCTATTTTCACGCACTTTGTTAGAATAGTTAGAAAGTCTCTACTTCTGGAAGTCTGTGTGCCCCAATGGTAGAGGTATTTCTTATAGAATAGATAAATAGGTCTTAGAGCCAAGCCGGTACGCTTTTCAATCAGCCTGTGAGTTGGTGTTGGTTTATCGGTATCACTGTTTCCAGCTTTTAGATAGAAGTGTAGTTTAGAGATTAAAGTTTTGCCCATTACTCGTTCTTTGAGTAAGTGGATTCTTTCTTGAAAGATAAGAAGAAGGAATATTTGTAACATCCTATTTGATAATCTCTTAACTTCTTGTTTACCTTGAGTTGATCCAAGGAACGGTGAGAAGAGCCTTCCCTTTAAGGTAGGAGAGACATTATCTCATACGTTGTGGCTGGTAATACCTATTTTGCAACTAGATTTTTTCCCAGAACTGTCGGGTGCAAAATATCCACCCAACACTTGGCATACTCTTTATCCAAGATTGTGGTCCTCAATTTGTTCTCACCTAGTGGCACAAATGATGGTCATCCCCCCCTCACCACCAACTGCATCATCTCCTTATAATGAGATCAAGCTACATGAAGTGGTATGCCATTGGAAAAATAGAATCTCCCAATGGAATCCTCTATCTCCTCTTTCAAGCATGCATTAAACAAATCTGCTATGGGGTTACTTTCAGTTGTCACCTTTCGTTTACCCTTGCTCGGTTGTGCTTCAACCATAGCACTATAAGTGGAAGGTCCCGAGGCTACCCCTGCCAATGATGTTGCTCTCTATTGCAATCTAGGAGTGTGAATACGTGACTGCCCCTATATATGCTGCTCATGAGCCTGTTGAACACTCTGAATCTACTGCTTATCAAATAAGGTAGTAGGCATTGCAATTCCCAAGTCATTTGGAACACCCCATAGCTTGTTGAATTCAATTCTATAATGCAAATTTTCAGGCTATTCCAAAAACTTACATGGTCCCACACCTTTTCTTGTCCAAAAAAAGAAGTGTGCATTCACTTTAGTGATGCTACCAAACCATTCTGTACTACAAATGTTGCATTTCCACTTCCTTGTGCCACCACCTGATTGTGTTGGGGCTGTTATCCTCATTGCAAACTACCTAAGAGGAGATTTAGAATCATAAGCACCCCTAGCCCACTTTGCCAAAAGTGTGGAGAGGCAATCAATAGATGGTGGACCAGGTGGCAACTATCTGTGGATTCAGTTTTCTCATCCCCCTCATTGGTATCATGATCATCACCATGCTCAAGTTCGTAATCTGAATGACTATCAGTGCCACTATGAGAATGAGTTTCCAATTCCATCTCATCATCATGTGTTTCATTATCATAACTGTTGGAGCTCATTTTGACACTGCATTTTAGCGAATGAAACAAAAAATCAATAAATACATGGTTTCAGCCTATGCCCTACTTTAAATTTTTAAAATTTTAACTTTTAAATTAAACAATAAGAATTTAGAAAGTGAAACAAGAATCTACTTCAATTTAGAAATGAAATCAAATAACTAAAAGAAAATGTAAAACTTAAAACAATGAACATTCATTTGAAAATGACAGAAAAAAATAAAAAATCAATTACAAACCCTACCTTTTGCTTGAAAAATTTCTTCAACAAGGTGAAGAATTTTCTTCTTCCTCTTCTTCTTGCTCCTTGTCACTCCTCTTTGACTTGCAATCAATCTTTTCACACTTACAATCACCCTTTTCTCAGCTATTCACTCTTCTTCTTGTTTGTTGCAAACACACAGAAATGAAAAACTGAATACAAATGAAGCTTCAAAGTGTTTTGATGCAATATAACATACTAGATGGGCCCCACATACCCCTAAAGTTACAATGTAATGAATAAAAAAATTTAAAAACTTGTATATTTTATTAGCGTCACTTTTTCTGGCTTGCCATGACAGGGGATGTCTGGGCGTCCCCTCAAGGGTCGAGGGACGTTTGGGCATCCCCCTGTCCCCACCGGGGACGCCGGGACGTCCCAACGTTTCCTTGGGGACGGTGGCGCCGCCGGGGATGCCGTTCCCCCATCCCCGGTGCGTCCCTATTCCGAGAACACCAAGGATTTTTTTGGGGGGGGACGCGTCCCCAAGTTACTATGATTGTTCCTTATTTGAATGAACTAAATTTACTTAGCAAAAAACAATCAACACATTACATCAGCATATTGAAACAAATCAGAAACTCAGTACTCAGATTGCAAGCAAACAATTTGATAAAATTCCCGTGAGGTGAAGACAAAAATTATCAGACCAAGAGGGCATCTTACATTGGTATCAGAGCTAAAGTTCCTGCCAGCTTGTTGTGGAAAATTTTAGATCTACACATGGGGTCAAAGGAGAGACATTGGCTGGTGAAAGTTGTGCAAGAGGCAAGCAGAAAGCTCAATACTCATCAACCAAAAGATGTGGCTTTCGTCATCTTGAGTGAATTAGATGGATGCTTGAGCATAATGGAGCAGTCAACTTCAAATTTGTTACAACTAGCTCTTATTCAAACAGTGACTTCCCTAAGTCAGCATAAGTGGTTGAGACATTCAGATGATGGTATAAGAGTAATGGTTACTTTTTGTTTGCGCGAGATTATGAGGATTTTCGCACCTCAAGTTCCTTATGATGAGGATACAATGGAGGTATTGTATCTAATTGTAGATAGTTTTCAGGACCTTGATGACATCAACAATATTTGTTATTCACAAAAGGTTGCTATACTGATTTTTTGCAAAAATCAGACTGAGTAGCGTTTTGATAGAATGGTAATTGCATGACCTGATCTACAATATGTTTTATCATTTCTTGGTCACAGCCAATGGAAGACATGACAAAGAAATTATTGCAGCTATGAAAACTATTATGGTCTTGTGTATAAATGAGAGTGATGTTATATCTCAACCCCTATCATCCATGCTAATGGCTGTTCTTAAAAATGAGTGGGTTGTCTCTTTCACTGCAGGTGAATTAGTCAAAGGAGTTTTCAATTCTTGTGAGGGAAAATTGAAGGCCATTTTTAAAAAATAAGAGCAGAACATAGAAGATGAAAGATTCAATTCAAAGAACATAGAGAATACTTTTCCTAATGATGGAAACGGTGACAATTCTCCAAGATGTTTCTACTAATGTTCATGCATCAATACAAACTAGAAATGAGTACAATGAAATGGTCAAACCAACAGCTTTGATTGCACAAGAAGTTGATACAAATTTAGAAATAGTAAATGCATTTTTTGAGGATAAAGAAAAAGAATCACATGTTGCTACAGATATGGGTTGCACAAGCCTCTATGTTGGAGACTTAGAGATCATTATTGATAATCATGATAAAGAGATGAATTCCCTTGATAATATTGTGTTTGATCATAATGCTGTCACATTTCACTCACTTGAAGATTGTGTGGTTTCAACTAGTGAACAGCTGATGTAGATGGTGAGATTGTTCCTATAGACAGAGGCAAATTGGAAAATTTAATAAGTGATAGCCTAAGACCCTTAGTTGAATTTGAACAAAGACTTCTAGCATTGCAGCCAAGTTGTCTTGAAGACATGGGAACAGTTGAAGCTAAAGATGGTACTTATGAATTGGGGAGTAATCTATTCATAGGGGCAACCAATCATGAGTATAGTGATCATAGTGGCCTTGTTGATTTCAATTCACAATTCATTGTTGAGAATGATAAGGGAGAGGCAAAGGTGACTTGGGACAGCTTTGAAGATCTTGATGATAGGTACGAGTCTAATTCTGATTTTTACACGCAACATAACAGCAGTTTGTCACCTTTGTGTGACCATGATCGGAAAAGACAATTCTTGGTATCCAGTGAATTGAAGTGCAAGTTTTATCGAGTTTGGATGGCACACATAGGCAAGTTGAAAACATAATCCATAGTGCATCAAGAGGACTAAATGAACTTAATATTTCACTTGTTGATTGCAAGCAATGAAGAACTTTGTGGAAGAAATTAAAATAGCTTACTTACACCTGATGCATGATAGGGATGTTACCACCAAGTATGTAGATGAGACTGTCTTTGACTAAGCAGTTGAGGGGAGAGGTTAGTGAGCTCACCATTGAGCTTGATTCCACTAGGCTTGCTTTGAAGAGTGCCCAAGAGGCACTTCTTGAAGCAAATGATCAACTTTATGAGACCAAAAATTTCAGATAACCAGAGAATAAAGAAATGGCCAAGGAGATCAGTCAGGTAGTGGAGGAGCTTGATTGCATTCAAGAGGAGTATGATCTTCCTCTTTGCCCCATAAGATCAGAAAAAGTAAGTTTGGAGCAGCAAAATGTTTGGGTGGAGCATAAGGATTGCGATAGTAATCAGTTGATTGATAATCCCTTGTTTGATGTAGATGCTGATATGACTTTTGACAATCCACTCTTCAAGTTGGATGATGAAGTTTTTCCTAATTTTAGTGACAGGAGTAGGATCGATTACACGTTTTGGGACCCAGGTGCAATTTTTAGTTGTGAGTTGTTGATTCAAGATTAGAGTTGTGGGCAAAATTTTAGTGTTGGTTTCGTTGTTCACCTTCCAATTAGCACCCACAGGACTACGGTTCTTGGCATGCAGATGAGTTTGCATGCATTTCCAATCCAGCAGATGATTAGTACATGGTTGAGGATTGGTGGTAGAGGAAATTTTTTCATTGGAGATGGTTTTTCAGCTTCTTCCATTTTCATGACTCCTATGTATTCCGTGAGTTTTTTGATTGATCACTATTGTCTTAGTTTTCTCACACTATTGATGGCAACCTTAGTATTGGGGCAGTTTGGTTTTGAGCACTTGCAATCTTCAGTAAAACCAGTTATGGAAGATTCTCTGGGCATAGTTCTATTATTCACTAATTTCTCTTAGGTAGTTTGGGACACTGCAGTCATTTCATGGTGTTAGTTGGCAATCTTTCAGATGATGATTGGTTGATCGCAGTGAGATGAGTTGGCTGGTGTATTTGGGGTCTTTCTCTTGACACTTGGAGATTAAGTGTTGATGGTATGTTTTCAGTTGGCGATAGAAGAGGCATTACTCGGTTGACAAATTGCACAGTTGTAACAGCGATTGATCTTCATTTTTGTGATGTCATATGGAGTGATGTTTGGGATTATGTTACATGGTTGAGCACATTGTTCTTTCTATTGCCCAGGATCTTGAATGAGAGTGAGTTTGCTAATCTGGTTTTTCCTAAGTTACCTTCTTTTAGGAAATTCAATTTTGGTTTTGATGATGCTTTCTTTATGGGGTTCCAGGAGAGGAGAGTGTAGTTTGCATATGTTGGTTTATTAGTTATGATCAAAGTAGCACAATGTCAGCGTGGTGGTAATGTTCTTAGTTCGATTCAAAACCTTGAGATCACTTTGGTTAGCATCTCAGTAGTTGATAGGAATGTGATAGTTATATTGACATTGCAGAATTTACCCCTATGGATTTTCAATTTGGTCCTTTCCAAAAGTAGTTTCTTGAGGAGATGACTGAGTTTATGCAATGCTTGATTGCTCTTCTTGCTGGAGATTGGCAAGAGGTCTCTAGTTTGGGCACTTCGCAAAACAATGTCTACAATAGATGGTGTTGCAGTTTTCCTAGGTTGACTTGGGACCCTATGATTATTCTTGTTTTCAATATGGATCAATTAATTGATTCTAGATTGCATTGGCATTACTTGAGGACAAGCAATCTTTGGGAAGGGCAAACTATAATGTCCCCTTTCTAGCACAAGTTGTATGATATTGTTGTTAGCCTATTCCCCCATGGTGTCGTTGGCTAACTAGGACATTTAAGGGACTTTGAGACCATTTTCCCTAAGGAGTTTTAATGGCAATTCATTCCAAAGTGATTAGAGGCAGTTTTGGGCGCACTTACTTTTTATAGTAAGTCATTATAGGCATGTGGGACTTATAGTTGCAATGGCTTGTCGATGGTAAATTGTTTAATATCGACAAGATCATTTATTTATCATTGATATGATTTATTATGTGTTAATAAAGTTATTTTATAAAATTAAATTTAACGATTTAACTTTATTAATGCATAATCTCTAGTTGGCGGAAAATATTTAATTAAATGGTCATCTTTATTCCATAATACATTGGAAGTATAAATAAAAGTTATTGGAGACTTAAGTGAAGGAAAATAATGTACAAGGCATTGGAAATATAAAAGAAAAAGCAATCGTGATAAAATAGGGCCGAAAAAACAATTGCGAGAAAATCGGGGCAAAAAGCAAAATTCCCGAAATAATAGGAAAAGGGAAAAAAATAATTTTGTTTATCCAAAGTAGGCTAGATAGGACATTTAAGGGACTTTGAGGCCATTTGCCCTAGGCAGTTTTAATGGCAATTCATTCCAAGGTGATCAGAGGCAATTTTGGGTGCACTTACTATTTATAGTAAGTCATTATGGGCATGTGGGACTTCCAGTTGTAGTGGCTTGTCGAAGGTAAATTATTTCATATCGACAAGATTATTTATTTATCATTAATATGATTTATTATGCGTTAATAAAGTTATTTTATAAAATTATATTTAATTATTTAACTTTATTAATGCATAATCTCTAGTCTGTGGGAAATATTTAATTAAATGGTCCCCTTTATTCCATAATACATTGGAAGTATAAATAAAATTTATTGGAGACTTAAGTGAAGGAAAATAATGTACAAGGCATGAGAAATATAAAAGAAAAAGTAATCGCGATAAAATAGGGGCCGAAAAAGCAATCACGAGAAAATGGGGGCAAAAAGCAAAATTCCTGAAATAATAGGAAAAGGGAAAAAAATGATTTTGTTTATCCCACATTGATAGGGTGAGTGAAAAAGTCTTAGAAAACAATTTAAAATAGATGGAAATGACCTCTTTCAGCATGCATGGATCATATATGAATTTGGCAAAATTGTGGAGATTTTCTCTCAAGGGCTTGGAGGATGAAATCCCTCTATGCTAACATTCTTCTCGCTTTTGAAAGATACAGTCAAGACGACTTGTGATTGATCATCAAGGTAACATCAACTTGTTTGTGCTAGTTTCTTCTATTGAAAGTAATTGCCAACTTCCTAGGGTTCAATTGGAAGATTAGTAGCTAGGTTCAAATGCTATTGCTGTTTGCACAATAATACTTGCTGGCTGATTCTATTTGAAGTCTGATAATGCAACCGCAAAGTATATGTCTGTTAGAATGAGTTGTACAAGCTTGGAATTGACTATGCAAGTACAAAATAAGCTGTACCAGTGTGATATACATCTACAACAAGCTGAATAAGTCTGAAATCACCTGGGAAAGAGTTTTACAGATCTGAAAATTATATTTGGGTGTTGTGCATGCTTGCAAACTCTTAGGGCAGGTTCGTACTGATCGAAGGAGGGCTGAGAATGGGACATTCAGACTTGTAGCTGCCCATAGGGTGTTGTACATGCCATACACAAGATGTATCAGGTCTGAGACAGGTTTGGAACTGCATTTGTTGTAGGCAATTCCTTTGCATCTCTGTTTGAGAAGCAGTTAGTCATATATGTGTAATCTGAACTGAATTTATGAAAATGTCCATTGGGACCTTCCTCATTAATTTATGAACTCCTATCGGCCTTCATACATTATTGCATTCATATTGCAACTTATAGCCACCATGGCGGAAATCCTAAGTTTTGGAGATTTCCGATCTTGAACACAGAGAAATTCTGCCCAAAGTTGGAGTTGGAGTTTTAAAAGTCAACGAATACAAATGCTATCTCAAGGCTATGGCGGAATTTCGGAGTTTTTGATATTTGAAATCCTGACAATGGGCGGATTCCGCCCAATGTCAGAATCAATTTTAATTTTTCATGAGTTTCAAACTCCCTTTCCATGCCTTCCAATGGTGATTCTTGGTTTGTGATTTGTGCTTGGAGCTGGTAAAAGCTCATTAAAACTTGATTTCACTCCTTGCTCAAAAAAACTTGATTTTTCTTTCAAACTTCAATGGACCTGCCCTCCAAACTATGTTTTTCATCTTGTTGGTCAATATTGAGTTGATTATCATCATCAAAAGGAAACTATGGCTGGGGTGGGTTTTTTGGATTCTTAGGATTATCAAAGGGCAGAAATCATAAGATTTGGAGATTTCCCCTTGGCAGAAATCCTAAGATTTGGAGATTTGATCCAATACATAGTGAAGTTTTGATACACTTTTATCCTTGTTCAATTGGACATTCCATTATAGTTGGTTAATGCCAATCCCAAGGTCCAAAATGATGTTAATCTTCCTATGCAATACCAAGTTGTTGATCCAATGATGCCAATCCATGCACAGTCATGATGTCTACATTCCTTGTTTGTTGAGAATATCTAGTTTTATAACAATGATTGATTGGGATGAAATCAAGTTAAAATGTTCTTGATTGTGCCAATAATGCTATGAATGTTTTGATCAATAACAGCTATGTGGTGTTTTCATGTAGGTGTCCATAGATATATTTGCAAACATAAAAATATAATTATTTGTTCTTATCCAATCATGGAGTTATGACTTGTTGAATTGGATGTCGACATGGAGATTAACTCCTTAATGTAGTCGTGAGGTAATGGAATGATGTTTTCACTACAAGATAGATGCCTCCAAAAGGATCGAAGAGTGCTCATTCATCAGAGACTCCCAAGGTTGACAAAAGTTACAAGATCACCAATACAAAGTACGATTACAAGGGCGTTTCACATGAATCCAAGATCACGTGAGACATACCGATTTGGGACACATTGATTTAAATGACTTCAAAAGAAGTATGGCCCACTGCCGACAGATTAGGCCAGGGGGAGGTCATGCATAACCATGTAACAAGCTCAAGAAACATATGGCAACAAAGGATATACCTGGAGAATATCAGTGGAAGAATAAAATATTTCAAGGAGAAATGTTTTTTTTTTAAAGGATGATTTTATAAGGAATGGGAAATTTTTCAAGTCAAATCAGATCTAAACAGTAATAATGAAAAACCAAAATTATATTTTCTTGTAGCAGCTCTTTCATCTTATTTACCTGTGACACCTTGGGAAGCATGTCATTTTTGTCTTGTAGTGGGGTTAGGTACAGCTATTTCATCTTCTAGTGAGAGTAGGTAAAAGATATTATTTTAAATGTCACAATGTTACTAGAAGACAAATCTGAGCCCTTGGTGTTGAGTTGATCTACACCGTTGATCTTTTAAAGCCTTCTCTATAAAAGGCAGTGCTTTTCTCCTTTGTAAAATTAGTAGTTGAAATATCCCAACCTAATCTGGATATTTTTGAAAGTATGTATTTGCAAATATGTGTTCAATGAAGAGAGTTTTCTGATGTTTTCAATCAGATTGCACTCAAACAAGATACAAGCATAAAACATGATATATCTGCATCATAATATAAAGGATAAATGCTGTTTAGAATAAGTCTTCTTTTCTACTTCATGAGATGTGTTCAAAACATTACAAACAGATTTCTAAAAAAATATTCCAGACCTGGTATTAACTTCAAACACGAAATAGAGTGCTCAGTTCTGATCCACATCCAACCATCAAGCAACATTGACAAGGGCAAATAATGTGAATGTTCTCAAATACTCCAAACTCTTAATAAACTGCTCCAGCAATTATAGAACCTTACAATGGCAGCCAAAGAGGCACTCAACGGGTCTGTTACAGAAATCTGAGTGTGAAAAATCACTAACAGCAATGTCTTGTGAACTCACATGATAGAAACCAAGCCTCCAAAGTCAGAAAACGCATCGAAAAGCTTCCAAAACAGAGGAAAAGGTCCACTAACTGCTCAGATCAAGAAATCAGTCCTTGTAAACTATACTCAGTCACTATCAAAGCTGCAACACAAAAAATATGACTGCTGTAGCAATCAAGGCATCAAAGACAAGGCAGTGAAGTCTGAAATCTTCACATAACACCTTCCAAACTACTCAGAGCTGTTGGACAGCCCTCAAGACATAAGGTTGTTACTTCATTAGATCTAAAAAGCAATCAGAAAACCTACCAAAAGAGACTGTTGTAGATGGCTGGGTGCTTCTTGCACAAGGACAGCTAGCTAACCATTCCAAAACATCTCTGAAAACTCACTATTCACAGCACTGTAGCAACCAGCAATGTCCAACATGCAGCTCAACACATGTGGCATCCAAACTCCTTCACAGTGTTCGAATCCTAGCAGCTGTAGACCTGAAAATAAATGATATTTCCAGCTCCTTTTCAATGCCAAATACCTGCAATAAGCTCAATGTGAATTCTAGAATGAATCCATCCAATAGGCTGAATGGGTTTTCATCCACACAACCGAGAAACTTCAAGGGTTTTTGTCCTCAAATTTCCTATAATTGAAAGTCAAAGCTCTCAAGCTTCTTAGAGAGAAATTAGAATCATCCAAAAATATTAAATGACTTCCTCAAATCTCCTTTTATAATCCTTCCATGAAGTTTCCAGAAATGCTATTTACATTTCCCACTTTTAATATTTTAATATTTAACTTGAATATGAGAAATAATAATAAAGTAACCTGTCATATAATTTTTTCATTAATATAAAGTCACTTATATCCTTATACCTCCATATGTTGGCGCCCCATTTAACATAATAATTAAAATACTTATGGTATTAATATATTAAATGCACACTTGACCCCTTATATACCCTTTGATCATTAAGGTATTTAATTTAATTAATTATATTAAAGTCAATGCTAGATTAGAATTAATTAAATTAAATCATTAAACTCAATTAAATGCCAAATATCAAACCAACAACTAATCTTGCCAATTTTTTGGATTTAACTGTGGTACCCTCTAACCATCCAGATGACTTACCATAATAGTATGGACCCAGACATCCAAGTAATTTACTAAAAATAGTAAGTGTACATAAATGGTGTCTGAAAGATCCTTGGAAGACAAACCACAAATAAACTAATGCACTGAGCTGGAGAGTACTGAAATAGACACTCAAAGGGTCAACTAAATAATCTCAAATCACCTTCAAAGGGACCCCTAATCACCACATTAGCTTATAGGGACTATTGATAATAGGCTAACCACTGAAAATAACTGATGCTTATGAAGGCATAGAAATGAGGACACTACAATAGTTCAAGAGTGGGTAATTTTTGTAGCAATAGTAGTAGGAACTAATGAACAAAAATTGTTGTAAACAACATTTGAAGTTAATGTAAGTGAAGCATTGAAGTTACGGTGTCTTTCTTGTATTCCTCTAATGTATGCATGATTTCTATTCTTCAATACTAGTTTTAGTTCAATGATTTTAAAGGTGAAATGTGAATAAATTTGATGGATTTCTAGATCATACCATTTGAGCCTTGCTGATGTAAGTTACAAAGTATGGTTAGTCTAAACCTAATTTCAGCATTAGCTCAATTGTGAATGCATGTTTGAGTTGTGCCAGTATTGGGTACTTGAATGTATGTTGACAATCTGAAAATCATTCATTTCCTATGAAGATTGCACTATTTCAGTGACATTTTTAGTACTCTTGTTAAGCACAAATCAGTTGATGTGATCCGTCTATCTGTAGCATCATCCATTCCTATCATTGTTCTTAGGATTCTTAGATAGTTTCTTGAACACTTATACTTTTGCAATTTATTTTGAAAAAGTTCAGTACAATAGTAGATCATCATTAAGGCTTTAAAAATGTGAAAAAGTTTAGGTAGCTAGAGAATCTAAGTCCTATCATTATTTAACTTTCAAAGAATATGAAGTACTATCAATAGGAAAGCCTATAGGAGAAATTCCATACAACGAGAGAGTTGTATTTGCTATCCAAGAGCACTTGCGTAAGTCCCCTTGTGTTTACCAGAATATCACATCATCAATTGAGTCTATTCAAGTTAAGTCAATAACTGACATAGATAATCTTGGGGTCATCTCACTTGATCAAGATTCTTAGCATTTCAGATTTACTTTTAACAAGAAAGGATAGAAAATACTCTGTATATTTTATTATATACTCTGTATATGTTATTATGTGTTGGCGGCGTGCAATCACCCTCATCAATAGATGGGAAGATAATATTATCAGGAGATAAGGATGAAATCATATGGTGTGGATCACAGCAAGGTAGATATTTAGTCAAAATTGGGTTCAAAATTTTAGAATCAGTATGGGAGGAAGACGAGTGGCCAAGTCCGCTTTGTTGGAACAAAAATTGCCTTCCCAAAGCAAGGAAGTTTGCATGGTTGGCCTTGAAGGGTCTGATACTCACAGGGGAAAGGTTAAAGAAGATTGGCTTTCAACATCCATTCAATTGTATGTTGTACAAAGAAAATGAGGAAACCATTGATTGTTTACTTCTTCACTGTGTAACATGATGGAATTTTTGTCAGAGTGGGCGGTCACATTGAATAGTAATAATGAAATGGAGATATGGGAAGATTTCCATTGTGGCGACAATGATGATGCAGGCATACATTTGGAGATAGGAGTAACTAACCACACATGTAATGCACTTGTGTGCATTTTTTAAGAAGTTCCTTATGGATGAGCGGTACTCATTGGTGAAGAGGGAGGAGAAAGTAGTTGATACTATAGAAGAACAAAGACGAAAGTCAAGTAGAGTGTTTTCAAGGTGTGAAACAGCCT
Source organism: Chamaecyparis obtusa (assembly GCA_027943335.1). Taxonomy (NCBI): domain Eukaryota; kingdom Viridiplantae; phylum Streptophyta; class Pinopsida; order Cupressales; family Cupressaceae; genus Chamaecyparis; species Chamaecyparis obtusa. Next base: position 198,155 of record BSBK01008976.1, on the reverse strand, counting down.
GACAAAAAGAAGAAGAGAAGAGCAAGAGTTTGACAATGGAAGCCAACTTCTCACTCAAAGCAAAGCAGCAGACGTTTTTCAAGAAAACATCAGATGACTGTCTGAGAAGGATTTTTAAAATTTGGGATCCCATGTTCTTGCAAATTATCAAAATGTTGTTCGGGGGTGAATTCCTCAATGTGGAACACAAATATCGCACTAATGTGGACATTGCATCTCTGCTACTAGCACGGTGCCACGGTCCTGAGGCATTCGTAGCAATTGCAGCACCAGTTGAAGGGTTCAGGGCGTGCGGAGGTGATTGGCTCCTGGTGGCAGAGTTACACCTCCACTCTGTCCTTTTCTGCTATGGAGAGCATCCAGTGACAAGTTGGCCTGGAGAACTGTAAGAACCCATACCACAAATTCATGGAATAAGCATTTGTCAGACAATTGTCTAAGTTACACCTTCCAGTCTATTATTGGTTCCTCCAAGAAATTCATCAAACACTTGTATATTGTAACATTCAGCAGTTAACATTTGTCTATCAAGGTATTTCTGAAATAATCACTAATGATGCAAAGTCATTACATCAAACACTTGGTACGCATTCTTATACCAGCAAAGGGAAATCACAATCTGAGATTGTATCTTTCTGTTACAGTCTAAAGGAAAATTATAACAAACTGAATAACCCACACACTTATACCAACATTCACTTTCAATTTGTATATAAAGAGATAATTGATATAATGACATATCAGATAGACATAATAATCATCATCTTTAACATTAACTCAACTTGTAAGATTGATACACTTGCATACCCGAATGAACATGGGTGTCTTGGACTCTCCACAGACTTGGCAATGTTTGTTTTCACTGCACCTCAACTCCCTCGCAGGACAGGAAACTATACCAGCACAACCTTATATGTGCAGCTCCTCTATTGGTTGTTGTTAACTTCAATACTGCTGTACTTTGCGTTTCAGATCAGAGATATGTGCAGAATGGAAAGAATGAATTCTGTTTATCTTTTTAGTTGCAGCTTCCTGTAACTTCCACAAACTTGAGTATAATGCAATATTTCAGGAGTTCATGTGTTGTTTTATAGTTTCAAGACCCCACGTTTGGATTTAGGACTCGCTTAGAGTTTTGAGACCACATGCTAGGCTAAGGAGTTTGAGTTGGGCCCATTCTAATTGGATTTAGGCCTGATCTAACAAATTTAAGCCCACACGCCTCATTTAGGACCTGCTCTATTGCACATACGCCCAGATTTGGGGGCTGCATTCATCAATTTCAGGTCCTGATTAATGGATTTAAGCCCACATGCTACCTTATTTGGGCTCATGCTTTTCATGTTAGGAGCCAGATTTATGTCGAACTTAGAGCCTTATTTCACTTGAACTTGGGCCTGATCTTAATCAGATCAGGCCCACACATTTGCTTATAGGTCTGGTTTATATCGAACTTAGGCTCAAACTTAGAGTTTAGAGCCACACGTTTCCACTTAAGGGGCTGCATTTATTGATTTTAAGGCATAGCTTATTCAGAGACGATCCAGGGCTCTTGCTCACTCTCGCCCCGGACCGTATCCTTCGGCATTGGATTACTTCTTGCCCGGAAAGGGCCTCTAGTCGCTCTTTATGGCTCTTTTGCTTTCTTGTTTGTTCTTTCCCCGGACACCGTTTGGTGCTCCTGCTGTTGGCGGTTGCCTTGTTGTATGCTTTCAGTCCCTTAGACCCTTTTGGTGGTCTCTTGTTGGACATTAATATTTTATCTTATCTTATCTTATCTATAGGCCCAAGGCCATACGTTTCATATATAGGGCCTGGTTCTTAGAGTTTTGAGCCTACATGTTTCAACTTAGGCTTAACCTTTCGAGATTTAAGCCCATGCGTTTGAGATAGGGCCCTGTAGTTGGCCAAAAGGCACCATACATTTGATTATAAGGCTGCAAACTTCAAGGTTGGGCCCATGTTTATGCAAGAGGGAGCCATGCTTATCCTTCCAAGTCCACATTAGGAAGGCCTTGTGATTGGTTAGAAAACTTCTTATCCCCTCCCTTTGCATTGTTTTTCCCTTAATTGAATTCACCAGGTTGAATTGCTTTCCTTGCTCAATAAATCTTGATTTCATTTCTTGCCAAATGGGAAGGTGGATTCCACTCCTTGATGTGGCAACCTTACCACATGAGAAGGTGGAATCCACATCTTGATATGTCAATTGCCAAATGAGAAGGTGGAATCTACTCCTCAAAGTGGCAACCTTGCCACTTGAGAAGATGGAATCCACTTCTCCATGCATCAATGCCACTTGAAGAGGTGGAATCCACTCCTTGATGTGGCAGCCTTGCCACGTGAGAAGGTGAAATCCACTACTTCAAGTGTCAACATGAAAGAGGGAAATAGCATTTTTTATTTTTTATTTTCCTTTCTTGGCAATTCATACTTAGGCAATTTTACAATGTTTATTTACTTATTAGCCCATCTCGACTCTTAGCTGCTAGTCCCATACTTAGCCAATTTTTGCCATTTTTCAATTTTTGGACATCTTGATCTTGGGGAAGGCCTGCAAAATTCCAAACTGTTGCCAGATTTGCTCTACCACCTAAGCCTATCAAAGCAAAAATAGGGGGTCCCCATTTGCAATGGAGCGATGGTGTGAAAACCTCACAACCGTGGTCAATTGAGAAGGATATCGATTCTTGGTTTAACCCTGTAGAAGCTTCAGATCAGAAATATGTGCAGAATGGAAAGAATGAATTCTGTATATCTTTTTATTTGCAGCTTCCTGTAGCTTCCACAAACTTGGGTATAATGCAATATTTCAGGAGTTCATGTGTTGTTTTATAGTTTCAAGGCCCCACATTTGGATTTAGGACTCGCTTAGAGTTTTGAGCCCACATGCTAGGCTAAGGAGTTTGATTTGGGCGCAATCTAATTGGATTTAGGCCAGATCTAACAAATTTCAGCCCACACACCTCATTTAGGACCTGCTCTATTGCACATACGTCCAGATTTGGGGGCTGCATTCATCGATTTCAGGTCCTGATTAATGGATTTAAGCCCAGCTCGACTCTTAGCTCCTAGTTCCATACTTAGCCAATGTTTGCCATTTTTCAATTTTTGGACATCTTGATCTTGGGGAAGGCCTGCAAAATTCCAAACTGTTGCCAAATTTTCTCTACCACCTAAGCCTATCAAAGCAAAAATAGGGTCCCCATTTGCAATGGGGTGATGGTGTGAAAAACTCACAACTGTGCTCAATTTGAGAAGGATATCCATGCTTGGTTTAACCCTATAGAAGCTCTACAACAGACAGAGCAACACCTTCGTAACGCCTTCACCCTCTGCTTGATTTATATTATTTGTAGGACTCCCATAAATAAGATTTGGACCTTCATCATACAAATTTGCAAATGAAAGTGGAAAATGAAAGACTTCACACTTTCCAAACTTGCCCCCACTAGGTTCCCATGCCAGAACTCTTGCACTTGACAAGACTGTGAATGACAGTAGCAGATCACGTCCACATTATTGGCATATAAATCATCTGATTGGTCACCTTGATGGAATCAACTAGTGTTCAGAACTTCTTTATATCACAAAATAAGGCACCAATTACCAGCTAGATTGAAGCGAACGATTATTTGCATGTAAAGATTACTCAAATTCTGGTGTAGCAAGGCAGAAGGATTCCCTTTTAAAAATAATCACCACTCCTCTATAATGGCTTCAACAGGAAGCTTTAAAATCCATGACCTATCAAATTCAAACAAATAGGACAATGAACAGAATGCAAAATCCAAACAAATTCACTTCCCTCAACAACACTATTATGCTACTTGACAAACCTCTTACAAACATTTTTTTTTTCGCATCACTTTGTTAACTATTAAAGAGGCTCTAACACCATGAAAGGAAATTAGAGTACAGAGAAACACAAAAGCTACATTAAACACAAAATAATATGTGCTTATTTTCAATCAAATACATTACATATTCATAGGATTCTCATATCCTATTTTATACGGAACTCCACAAACAACTTTCCCAAATAAACTAAGTTGTTTTAACAACTCAATACAAAAATATTCGTAGCACTTAAGTATTAACCTATTTAACAAACCTAATTATTTATGCATAATTATTTTATGCATCCTATGATGCAATATTCCTGACATCACAACAGGCAATGAAATAATATCCTAAACCCGTATGAACTCCCCCAATTTCCTTCTATGCTTTCCAGTGTTGATCCAAAATTGCAAAGCCTTCAACATCACAACCTAAAAGCCACTCTAGATCTCATAGCTGAATTTTTGTTTTTGGGGTACTCATTATTCAGTAGTTACTAGTGACATTCTAAGAATGCAAATCTTAGATACAGACAATGAAATAAATTTATAAAATTTTGGAATGATGTTTCATATGTTAATGAAAAACATACCAAGTGATTTTGAAATGAAATTTATGATATTATGATCAAAGTGACCTAAGACCAGAAGCTCTCATGAATAAGGTACGCCACACCACCGCATCTTTGAACATGACCTGATATTTAAGAATCATGTCTGAAAGTCAAGGTCTAGTGGTAATCAGTCATGGTAAGGAGACCTCCTTTGGGTTCTAAACAGAGATAAGATCTAGTGAGATATCTTGGAAGGTACTCAAACACAACATTACAATTTCAGTAGCTGATAGAAATACCACCACAAATTTTAGGAAAGTGCTAGGTTAAAAAGAACCCTAGGTTTACGAAATGGAGGAAAACATTCCTCCACCTTGAGGATGCTTCATCGTCTTCATTGGTGCCAAAAGTGATTTCTGATGGCATTCATGTTTGAAAATAATCTTCTGTATGAAACTACTGATATTTTATGTGTAAAGCAATTAACATTACATTTCCGCTAATACATCCCACCCAATTAGTTCCATTGTACAAGAGGAATACTATGTAGATAGATCTATCAATAGGTTCTACATGAGCAATAACACATCATATTTCTGTAATCACCAAGACTCTGAATATAGCAAACTAATTAAAACTGATTTAAATGAGTCTGCAAACAACAGTCACTTGAATATAAATACAGGTTAAGTTCATGTTTGGATGTGAAAGCTTATTAATCATAGAAGAGCAGCTGCAATCATCTTTGAAAATGGCATATTGACGAGTTCCAAAAAAGCAATGCTCAAATACATAATTGAGTGAGAAATTAGGTTGTCCTGCTTATCGAAATGTAAAACCAATGTAGGTTTGCAAAATCATCCAAAGCACACATAAATTGCTGAAGAAAAAACTGGTGGTAGTTAAATCATAATAATTTCAGCTATTGATAAATTGTTTTAATATTAACTTGAGTTATATAAGAGGAATTTTTATGTTACCATATTATCAGTGAATATGAAAGTGTTTGTGTGTATGTAAAACAAGACGGAACAGAATACAGAGAGAAACAAATAACTCATGTTAAATCTGTATCAAGTAAAATCAAGGAGTTTATTTACTTACCTTTGACCTTGTTGTGGGAAAACTATACAATCAATCATGTGATCAAGATTGGGGTTGTTAACTGCTGACAGTACTCGTAAATCACCTGGATGAAGACATGGGTTTTTTGCAACTATCACTTTCCCTTCAACTATGCTAGTTCCAGGATCAATGTTCCATTGTTGAGCTGTAGCAAGGCCTGTATCATGAAATTGATTGACTCCTGGTGTGCGAGAAACTTGAATAAATACTTCACCATATTTTAATGTTCTACTCTCATCTAGGCAGCCCATCAAGCATGCCCCCTTTGGAACAAATATGCGTGCCTTGCATCTTAATTCAAAGAGTTTAGATGCTCGAAATGCATGAAGAATCATTGACAAGTATGGCTCGGAATTAGGCAAATATCCAGCTGAAAGCATTCTTAGAAGGACATTATGAGAATCACCCACGTGCATGACTCGCAGGAGTTCCAGGGCCATGGCTCTATTAGACAAAAGTTCATCTAAATTTCTGACTGCTTCTTCCTGCAGCTTCTCAAAGTTCTGATCCCTAACTCCCAATGTAGACAAAAGAGTTATAACTTGGCGATTCAAATAGCATGGCCTGAATTTTGTCCAAGAAAGAACATCAAGATTGCTATTGTTTGACTCATATTTTTTCATGCTTGGCCGCAAAGAGAGTTTATATGGAGATTGAGGATCTACTGCTACAACACCTTTGTAACCACCGATCCTTATTTGAAATGCAGAGGGTACATAATTACAATTACACTTGGAAGCTACCTGTTTAGCCAGGGACAATGATATCTTCCCGATTCCATCTGAAAAATTATATTTTTTACCTTCTCTCTCAATCCAGATGTCTGGAATATCATTAATTTCATGTGGATAAACATGAAGTGTTTCTGTTGAAGAGCTAAAGGATTGTCCCATTCTTGCTGCACATTTGGCCACATTTCTAATTGCTAAAAAGTCTCCCATCCATTCTCGGATACTCTCAGCATTAACCTCTCCAGTTGAAGCAAAGAACCACACAGAACTTTCCCGTAGTTGACTAGTTGAAAAAGCAAGAAAGTCAAACTTCTTACTCCCTATAATAATACCTTCCTTCAAAATTGAGAGGACACGTTTGTATAGTTTTGTATATTTTCCTACACCATTCTGTAATTTCTGAGACAAATCAGTTGAGTACAGTCTATTCCCATTCTCATCAATAAAGGTTACACGGAGAAAGTTATTTATGTGATTAGCATACTGCCGTGTCACACGGTTAGACACATTGATTTCTGGTCCAAAAAAGTAGACTTTCGAGGGTGTTACTTGTACTCGGTAAACATACATCAAGCCATTGTCCAGAGAAGCCTTAAATGAATCAGTGTGCCTTCTGAAATTTTTAAATTTTTTTAAATTTTCATACTCCTTCTTAATTAGCTTCACTGGATCATAGCATGTATTTCTCAAAGTACCAAGTTTCACAAGAGCCCTGTTTATATGGGCATAAGGTATCCATTTAGGATGTAGCAAATAGAAGAAATCCGTGCTGAGGCTTGGTCCACTGAGCAATCCAACCTGAACTAATGAATTCACTTGGAACAGTATTTCAAAAGGCACATTGAGTCCCACTGGAGAACTTAAAATTGGCACCAATCTTGGAGAAGAAAATGAAGTACCTGAGTCTAGAGAGAGCCTCTCAGTCTCTTCAATTTCTTTGTAATGAGCAAAATTTTCTCGAATTTGAGAAATGTTACTGCCATGTGGAAGTGTGAAGCATAGTGATGATGACTGGCCTATGCTATAAAATGAGGTGAAGTCTGTGGTTCTTACCCAGGTATCACTGCTGTCCTTGTAATAGACAAGTTTGTCATCCGTATCATAGCTCGAACATGCTTCATCCTTGTAATAAATCTTTGGAGCACTAAGCAACTGTCATGAGATAATTGTGTAAGATGACTAATCATTTAAATGAAAACATACAACTGACAACACTTGCAACATAACACCCTCTCCCTTATTATAAGTGCAAAAAGAAAGTCCAATGGCATTCATCAATGTGCATTGACCCATGCAAAATCTATTTAAAGTAAAACTAATAGCCAATATACAACTTTAAATCTTAGTTAGTTACATACATAATTAAGGAGTTCTGTTCAAATTACAAACAATTATATGTATTTGAAAAAAATTGCAAAGCACACTCTATAAGTATTAAGGAAAGATTAGGGATTAGAAAAATATCAATTTTCTCATAAACCTAGCTTCCAGCAATTTTTTTAGATTAATCACAAGCTTGATTTGTTGAGAACTTAAGAGCGAAAAAACCAATATGATTACCATTTGTTGTGATTTTCCTCTTGAAACTTTAATCTGATTATGTATCAATGTTAGTTTACAAGTTTGAGATTAATTATAACAGGTGATTTAGTATATTTATACAAAATTCATATTTTCTTGCTTATTTGGTTATGTAAAGACTACATAAATGAAGATTTTTCATAAAAGGACATTTGCAATTCTAGCAACCCAAACGATTTCTATTTCCTCTGAGATTAGCATTTGTATCATACAGCAGGGCACTTTTTCTTACTACAAAAGAAAGAAGATTAACAAATTATATTTATGTCTATGAGAGAATAAAGTAGGTTAAAGGAACTCATAATTACATTCATCTATAATATAACATACTAGGTTAGAAAAAATCCTGCAAACTGAAAAGGTGACTAGGATTAAACTAAGTTACCAGTCCTCATACTGGACAGGGTTTGGCTTGACCAACTTGGTTCAAAGGTTCAGTCCAAAAAAAGGGATTGGGTTTGTCCATTCAAAGCATAGAAAAATCAGAAATATATACATATTTGAAGCAGTAACTACCACACATAGCATCATTTATTGTATAATAAACAAAAGCACCATAAAAATGAAAATGTTACAATGTCGATCAAACTCAAATGTCACAATATATATTATAAACTAAAATCAAAAAATGATAATGTCAAACATCAACAATCAGCCATCACTGATCAAGCATCATCATATGGATCTTCAAAAATATCACCATCACCATCCATATTAAATGATGTAGGCACTGGTAATTTAGAAGAACCAAAAACAAGGGCACTAGCACTAGTAATACTGTAATAGCACCTCGTGCTCACTAGTTGTGTTGTCTTTAACATCAAGTGTAGCAAAGTGTGATGTCCCCTTTCTAAAATAGGATTTAATAATAAATAATATTAATATTAAAATATAAAAAGAATATAAACCAAATTAGAATTAAAATATAAAAGAATTAAATTGAATTATAATTAAAACTATAATTAAACTTAATGAATGGTCAAAATGTATGAAATGAAAAGATGCGACTCCCTCAAACATGAGATGTAAAAGGGAGAAGAGAATTTCATTTGGACAGGGACAAGGACAAAAGAAGAAAGAAGAGAGCATGGGAACTAAGGAAGGAGTAATGGAAATTGCAGTGGGAAGAATTGATGAAGGGTTATGACTCTTTCAGAAAGTGGTAGTTATGAAAGATTGTGACTCTTTCAAAGGGCATAAAGGATGAAGGGTTGTGACTCCCTTGAAAGGTTGTGACTCTCCCATCACGGAGATATAAATAGTATTAGAATAATATTTACATATTTATTTAGTTAATGGTCAATAACGTAATATTAAGTCTATTTAAATAGTTTCTAAATTAGTCTTCATTTATCAATTGTTTCTTTAGGAAACATCATCGATGTAACTGCATATATATGTACATTTAATTCTTTGTAATTTTTAATAATATCATGCAATTACCATTGTAACATGGTATTAGAACGGAAACAAAAAAATTTATAATTCTAAAATATTTGAAGTGAACTTTTTAGCGAAAATTTTTCAAGTTTTTGCTCAATCACATGCTTGAAAAATCGAAGGGTTTGATCATTTTTCCTTTGGCCCGCGTCTTCTTAAAAAAATTCATGAAGCCACTTCATTTTGTTTTAATCTGCATATCGTTAAGGGTTTGATCAATATTTCTTTGGCCCACCGTTCATGTTTTTTTTCTTTGCCATGATTTCAATCTGCATATGCGTGCACACGAATTCAACTCTTGCTCATGACGGGGTTTCTTTCCTTCCACGCATAAAAAGGTGCTTGTGTTCTTTGTCTTCAAAGGATCGTGGGAAGTATTTTTCTCGATTTTACTACAATTTCCAACGGCCGATGACCTCTTATGTTCTGTTTTGTGCCGTTATTTGGCGCCACTTCCTTTGAAGGAAGTATTTATCTGCGAATCCATAAGGAAGCCCATGTTTTATATCACCTCTATTTTGGTTTTTTGGGGGAACTGACTGATCTAAGTGGCAGATTTGCTAGTGGCCAAGGGTGTTATTTTCTATTTTTTGTGCCTTTTTTAGCCCGCATGAGCTCAGATTATTTCCAATTTTTTGCTAAAAATTTGTGGTTTCTTCTATCTGACTAGGGCATTTTTATGGGTGTCTTTTTCATTGACTAGGGTTTTTCCAACCCTCTTGTAACGGATTGCATTTTGGTGACCTGGGGTTTTCAACTGTCTACCTCGAAAGTTGTGCCACATTCTAACTCTATTTTCTATGCATTGGGATTTATGCCTTAGGTTTTGTACAATCAAGATTAAGCCTCTTTAGTTTTATCTCGGTTTTTCTATGCCTCGAAAAGCATGAAAGATGGCTTCTTTAACCAACATATTGTTGGAAGGCAGTTAGGAGTTCAATGGTCACAACTACACAACCTAGAAGTAGTAGATGATGATTTTTGAGTATTGGTGCCATGACCAAATTATTCCGAGTATGTCTACTCGTCCTACAATGCCAAGTATGGATCAGGACAGATTTGATGAGCGGAATCGAGAAGCTGTGATGATAATTAAATTGTCGGTCATCAACAATCAGCTGCCTTAGGTACCTTCAAGCAAAACATCTGCTGAAATATGCGAACATTTGAAAGGCCTACATGAAACCTCTGACAAGAGTCGTACTTTTTTTCAAGAATAGGCTTTTTCGATCATGATGGATGAGAGGATATCCCTATAGGAACATCTCACAAAATCAAGAACATATGTGATCAGTTGGAGGCAATTGGTAGGACCATAGTTGCAATTATCACTGATTTATCAGCGATAAGTGAGCTTATCATGATAAATTCCAGGCGGCAATAAATTCCAACACTTTATCGCCGATAAGTCAGCAACTTATTGTCAATAAATCGGTGATGAGCACTTAAAAATATAGCTCGCAGTCGCATAATAGGGCATTGACGGCAAAACAAAAGCCCATTATGCATTGTGTGAGTTGTATGTTGCTGTTTGGTGGGGAAATTGGGGTGAAAATGTCCCAAATTTGCAAAGACTTTCCCTCCAAATCTTATCCCAGCCTTGTAGTTCATCCAATTGTGAGCACAATTGGAGCTTGTTCGAGGCCATCCACATGAAGAACAAGAATAAACTAGCACAAAAAAGCCTCAATGACCTTGTCTTTGTGCAATAGAACCTTCAATTGCACACAAGGGAGTAGAGCAAACACCAGCTGATCTACTTGATTTGGATGACATAAATTCTTACTGTGATTGGACATCACAGGAGCAGCCTCCATTGTTTATAGAGGATGAGATCTACAATTTGGAGAGGCAGGCTACGGAGGAGGGTGGATTCATAGAGTTTACACAATCATGCTTATTGTCACTCTTAGAGCATACTTGGCAACAACCCAATAGGGAAAACAACAACATAACATCTTATCTGATACTTGGCCGGCCTTACACTAGATAATCATGACAAATGGAATCCCACAAAACCCTACAAGAAACTTAAACATTTCAACCATAAGTCTTTCCTTCACATCCTGCCCTACTCTCTTGTAGCCCTTTACAAAGGCTTTTTTGGTTATAACTTTTTATGCAGACTTCATAACCAAAATGTTAAAGCAGTTTTGAGTACCCATTTTGGCCTTATTTAACATATCCAAAACTTAGATAGGGTTGTTTTGGACCAAAAGACTCAATAATTGACTGGTAATCTGAAACTAGGCCTACTAGGGTTTCAGACTTGTTTGTAGTAAAATGGGTGTATCTTTCTTGAAACACAATGAAATGACACCAAACCAATTGCAAATGAAAGGTTATTCAGTCCTCCATCAATTCCAATTGGTTTCAAATCATTTGATGGCCATACAAATCCATACAAAATGCTCCAAAAGGACTGTTATGGAAAAATCTGGGAATAGCAGTCAATCAAATGACCATAACTACTTCAAAACTCAATGAAAATCAGTCAAACCAAAAGAAAATGAAAGGTGAATCAATTCTCTATCATCTCCAATCAATTTCCAATTATTGAGGTGCAAGAAAACCCCGTACAAAGCCAAATAACACTAAGATTTCTTGGAAAAATATTATTTTGGACATGGAAACTTGAATTTCCTTCATTCCATTCCTTTCCAAAACCTTTTCAACCATGGGATTCATGTTTACGAAAGGCATTTATGCTTTTACAACCACATTTCAACTTCCCAACCGACCATAACTTCTTTTGCTAATACTAATGACACTTTGACAAGATTTGTTGCATTTGACAACTTTGCAACTTTTTACAATTTTGACAATTTTTGCATTATGAGTCCAAAACATTCTAAAATGACTCAAACACACATGACATGGTCTTAAAATGACCCTATTACATAAATGACCTTATTACATTAAAGACACAAAATTCAAACCAAAATTATGAAATCGCCACATGGAGGCATGAAATCAACCAGGTGCTCCTACACCATATCTCTCTCAACAAGTTCAGGAGGAACTGGTTGTTGGCTTACCTGAGACTCAAACTCAGAAACATAGAGTTTGCGAAGCTTGTCAAGATGGAAAGCACAACTCCTTTTTTGGATGGCGATTCTTGGCAAGCTTCCAAGGTATTACAATTGGTTCATGCTGATCTATGTGGACCAATGAACACTCCTTCAATTACTGAGTCCAAGTATTTTCTGTTATTTGTTAATGATTTTAGTCGAAAATGTGGGTGTATTTTCTTAAACAAAATTCAAAGGCGTTTAGTATGTTTCAGAAGTTTAGGGCATTAGTAGAAAAATAATCAAGTCAACAAATAATAACTCTTAGGACAAACAACGGGGTCGAATTTTGTTCTTCTGATTTCTCCAACTTCTATGCAAATTGGGGTATCAAGCGTCAACTTACTATACCTATGCCCCTCAGCAAAACAGTGTTGTTGAGCAGAGAAACCGCACAACCACTGAGATGGCTCGATATATGTTGGAACATTGAAATGTTCCAAGGAAATTTTGGGCAGAAGCAGTTTACAATGTTGTCTATCTTCTTAACAGGTCTCAGAATGATATTCTTGTTTTCCTTCTTTGCTTTCTTCCATCAAAAATGAGTTGCTAAGAATGAATAGAGGGTTTCATTCTGTATTATACTTATGATTCAACTTCTGTTGTTGTTTTTATTTGTTGTTGTTATTGAGTGGTCTACATATACATTTTTCTTTTCAATATAGGGGAAAGGTTTCTAGAATTTGTAAAAGAAATACCTACGCTTCATTCTCTGTATGTTGTTACATATAAAACAGGGTAGATATTGATAAGTAGGAGATATTTTCCACAGCAAGTCAAATTGTGATATTGCTATCAGGATTCAACTGTGTAGTTTTTGAGTCAAACTTATTGACTCGTGAAACATGGGTCAATGAGTTTGACTCAAAAACTACACAGATGAATCCTGATTGCAATATCACAAGTATAAATGTTGTTCATTACAGGCATTTAAAATGGGTTTATGTTGTTCATTCTCAGCACTTAAAATTGAGTATATGTAGTTCATTACAGGCAATTAAAATGGATTTATGTTGTTCATACCCAGCACTTAAATGGTGTTTATGTTGTTCATACCTAGCACTTAAAAGGGTGTTTATGTTGTTCATTCCCAGCACTTAAAATTGTGTTTATGTTGTTCATACCCAGCACTTAAAATGGGTTTATGTTGTTCATACCCAGCACTTCAAATGGTGTTTATGCTATTCATACCCAACACTTAAAATAGTGTGTATGTTGTTCATAGCAGGCATATAAAAATAGTGAAATATTGTTCATACCAGGTATATACAGTAGCTTGAGCTTGAGGAATTAAGGCAAGATCCATAACAACTCTAGAAATTATAATAGAGATTGATAATAGCTCTGAGAAAACCACTCTTAGAACTTCTTTTTGGGATTTCTATTCTATCCATGTGTTTGGGAGAAACTCTGAAACATAAATAAAAAGCTATTTTAATTATCTCTGATTTTGGAAAATTAAATTCAATGAATCAACTGGGGTGAGTAGAGGATTATGGAACTACAAATCCCTTATACACAATCCCTTATACACATATGCATATGGAGGTGCAGATATAGCACATTCATGGGAGTATAAACGAAGAGATGCATGCGTGATCCTATACTAACTGGAGTTGATAACAACCAAGATAATGCCTAATGGCTAGTAAGCCTAAAATTTTAAAACTTATATAAACTTATGTGAGAGAATGTTAACAGCAAACAAGTTTGTTTAGCAACCAAGAATATTTGGTGACTAATGTTGATTACTACTGACAAACATGTTGACTTATAAGCATGGAAATAATTAAGAACCTTACTGCTGTTATGTATAGTAAGACATGAAAGATTAGAAATAGAGAAGTCATAAATCATATAACATAATGAGATTTATCCATACTGAAATCCATATGAGTCATGTAACCCAAGCTGATTAGGGTGATGAACTTGACAACATAGTTAACCGTGCTTGCGTCTAGAAACCTTGGTCAAGGTACACTAAGCTAAGTTTAGTGATAGTCAGTTCAAAGTCTCCAAATACGTAACCTAGTCAGAGGTCATACTAGTTAGGAGAGTCTATAGTGTATGACCAACTAGTTGTGTATGAACATCCACCAAATAAAGACGGCTTGTCTTGTGGATTGTGGAAATCTACTAACTCTTATGCTATTAGTGTAAGAGCCCTATGATCGTGACCACACTTGCCCATTAAGGCCTAAGGGAAAGGCTAGCCGTTCTATGTGTGTTTACTATGATGATGATGATGGTGAGGCTGAAAATTCACATCAGCCAACTATTTCAGATGTTTACGAGGCTCGGGAAAGTCTCTCCGAAGTTTGGTCCTAATGCCAAACTATCTCCGATAGCATTATCCACCATTGTACCACTTCCATCTGCTTTCAAGATCAGAGGATTAGTGGATGGACAGCGCTGCATTGACATGCTTGACACTAGGGCTACACATAATTTCATTGATGAAGGGTTTGTCAGTTAGTGTTGACTTCAGGTAGAGGACTTCACTGGATTCTGTGTCAGAGTGGTAGATGGTTATACCCTTGCCTGCACTAGACACATATACAATCTCACTCTTTCATTTGATAACTATGAGTTACAGGCTGATTTCTATGTAGTCAACTTGGGTGAGTTAGACTTCATGTTGGGTATGCAGTGGCTACAGGACATAGGGGAGTTCACCCTCAACCTACGTTGATGGAGATGAGATTAGAGTACCAAGGCAGAGGGTATGTGTTGAGGGGAATCATAGAGGGGAGTTTGTGCTCCATTTCTCTTTTTAGGGAGAAGAGCAAGGTGATACAGGAGAATGATTAGATTCAGGAGGAGCACACACATCATGTCTCCAACAATTTAGGGACACACCATTCTGATCAGCACAGAGGTGAGGTTCACTTTGTGAACAATCCCTTGTTTGATATGGATACAGCATTGCCTTATGACAACCCACTTTTCGAGGTTGATGTTGATCCCCCTCTTGAGATGAGTGATGATGATGTTTGCGATCCAACCAGTGCATCAAGGTTCTAGACAGACCTTGCAAAAGAATTTTCAAGGATGTATATGGTGAGGAGTGCATATAGTTTTACATTTGACCCACATGTACATGATATTTACCAGATGCATAGTTCGATAGTGCATGAGCTAGATGATTTGTATGATAACTTATCTTGCACAGAGGAAGGGGGCAAATCTTGTCTGCCTACAGAGATGCTCCCATGTGTTGTTTTTGTTCCTGCAACATCAAATGTTGTGATGGTTTTAGTTTGGCAAATTCTATTGATTATATTGATGATGATGTCGTCACAGGAGTTGGTTGGTGATGACAGGGACATTACACAATCGTATCCATGGGATCCTGGTGGAGATTTGACTCTCTTCAAGTTGAGTACAATGAGCTTTCAAATGCGAGATTGCTTGGGGACAAGCAATTTCACGAAGGGTAGACTGTAATGTCTCCATTTTAGCTCACCTTGGTTCATAGTGTGGACTAGCCTAGCAGTGGCCCTCATAGGCTAAGTTAGAGAGATAGAGGATCTCAATTGGCAAAACCAGAGGCCAATTCCCATTTCAGAGGACAAGGGTGTTCAAGATTGCTCTTCGTTTGGTTCAGTTAGGCACACTTGCTATTTATAATAAGTGTCTGTTTCAGGAAAATCTGGATTTCTATCTTTAGCAGAGCGCCTAAACGGGTTTGTGCTAGTGTTGAGGATTTGGCACCCTTAGCTTGAGCAATTATTTGGAGACTTCCGATTTATAGTAAGTCAATTATGCTCATGTTGCTATTTTGGGAGTGCACCTGGACTTGGTATTAGCAGTGATCATCAGTTGACTAAGCGGTATAAGTTTATTGGCTCAAGCTCATGATATTAATTATTAATAATGTATTATTTATTAATAATTAGTTACAAAGGCTATTATAAGGTTAATTAAATGAATGGAGGGCCAAGGATATCATTAGATGCTATTAAATGTTTATTTTAATAAAGGCACCCAAGACTAAGGAGTTTGCTAAGTCAACGCATGACAACAAAAAAAAAGTGTTGATGTTTTGTAGCTTCAGTCGGATAAACACTATGAGTCAATACTATTGAAGATATGTATATATATTTAGTATATATGAGATGTATATATATACTTAAATATATATATATAAATATTATTATTATGTAAATATTAGAGAAATTAATATAATACTCAAGAGATATTATATATATATGTATATATATATATATATATATATAATCATAATTGTCATTATATTAATTACATAATAATGAATAGACATGTCCCATGAAGGGACATTTCTCTTCTTGGCTCATTCTCAATATAAATACAAGAGATTGTTGCATTTGGAAAACACATACTATACAAACAATGCTATTGCATTTGAAACGATCCTAAAAAAAACCTTAACATGGTATCAGAGCCAGGCTGCAAATGTAAGAGAGTAGTTTGTTAATGGTGAATGTGTGACTGTCTCAAAAAATACAGTCTCAGTATGGGGACCATTTCTCACAAATACACCGTTGATTTTGCTGCATTTTCGATATGTTGGTGATAAACAAATTTTGAAGAATCTCACCAGAGCGATTGGCGAGAAAGATTCGGGTTCAAAAGTTATGACCGACTGTGTATGGGTTTATGTCAAATCCAGTGAGTGAAGTTGTGTTGCAGATTTTTGTCCACATCAAGTGCAAAGAATAAGGTCAAGTGAATTGTAGCAGATTTGTTAAGACGCAAACATCAGCGATTATATATTGGCAACTATGTCATTCCTAAATGCGGTGATTCATTAAAGACATAATTTACGCATTGATATTTTGAATAAAGTGACTTAATTAGAAAGAGGTTGAGGACGATGAATTTGTGAAGTATACACAGCGATTTCCATAATGATTAGTTAGACCTTGTAGTGGCTTTCATTAAAGAAACATTAATTTGTTATGATCGTGGCCAAGCATTAACAAAGAAGCACGTATTCAAAGAAGGGTGTCTCTTTCTAGAAAGCAAGCATTAATGATAGATGATAACTTGCATGGTGGATTACGTTCCTTAAACAGACCATGGCCTTCTATTGTGATAGACATCTTATGATGGCTGAAACAAATCATGATAGATGATATCTTGCATGGTGGATTAAGTTCCTTAAACAAACCATGGCCTTCTATTGTGATAGACATCTTATGATGGTTGAAACAGATCATGATAGATGATGAATGCCCCTATGGTAAGTATTATTGAGGATACGTGTGCACATTACCTATGGACATTTTTGAGTACTTGGTGAGTATCATGCGACTTGATATTCTTTGGCCAATGCTCCCAATATCATGAGATGATATCTTTATAAAAAATTTAGTACTTGGTGAATATCATTCGACTTGATATTCTGTGGCCAGTGCTCTCAATATCATGAGATGATATTCTTATGAATCTATGAGTTATGGTGAATATCATGCAACTTGATATTCCTAGTCAAACCATATCTCTGATATCATAGTAAATGATATCTTCTAATCCTAATCATGTATTTAATCTTCCCTGGCTAAGAGGGAGTGTTGATGTTTTGTAGCTTTAGTCGGATAAACACTATGAGTCAATACTAGTGAAGATATGTATATATATTTAGTATATATGAGATGTATATATATATATATATATATATATTATTATTATTATTATTATTATTATTATTATGTAAATATTAGAGAAATTAATATGATACTCAAGAGATATTATATATATATATATATATATAGTCATAATTGTCATTATATTAATTACATAATAATGAATAGACATGTCCCATGAAGGGACATGTCTCTTCTTGGCTCATTCTCAATATAAATACAAGAGAATGTTGCAATTGGAAAACACATGCTATACAGGCAGTGCTATTACATTTGAAACGACCCTAAAAAAAAACCTTAACAAAAAGCAAATATAATGATCATTAAAGTGCCTTGTTGGTGAAGTCTCATGGTTCGAATATGTTGGAAATATAAAAGCTAAGGCAAGGAAATCAAACCATTATGTTGATGAATGAATTTGCTTTGGTTTGAGAAGTCTTTGGAAATCGTCCAAGGGTTTCAGCTTCAGCTTAGAGAATTGTGAATTATTCTAGTTTTGAGCACTTTGAATTGGTGAAAGACCCAATGAAATTGTGCAATTAGCTATGGCTTCATCCAGGAACTATGACTGGTGATAAATGCTTGAATCTGGTGAACTATGTTATAAATTTCAATAGTTAATAAGCAGGGGTGATAGATAATAAACAGCAGATTGAATCACAGCCTTTGGTCAAGGTAATTGCAGTGTTTGAGGCAGCCACACCCCTGTGAACAAGTAGTGTGAGCCATGGAGATTGACTTTTAGCTTCAGATTGGCACGTGTGGTGTTTGGGATTGCAATTTTGGTTCAGACATTAATGTATAGAGGTTACCTTGCAATCGTGTGGAGCTGCATTCAATTTTGGAATAGAAATACAAGCTGCGTCCCATACCAGGTTCCTTACATATTGATAATTACATTCCTTATTGCCAATAAATGGAATTGTTTGTAAATCAAGTCATATAGAGAATAAAAATTGAGATACTTCTGCATAGCTTTGAATTAGCTAGTTTTTGTTTTTTTATGTATTGTTCTTAGATATTGAAAAAGCATAAAACTCCAAAAACACAAAAGAAAAACACACCAATTTTGCAAAAACATCATCTAACAATGCCAGCTGAAAAGGGGTAGAACCAACAGGGTTTTTACAATGATGCAGTACACATAAATACATGTCAGACATGTAAGGCGTGAAGCAATACACATAAATACATGTTAGACATGTAAGGCATGAAGAAATACATAAAGGCACAAAGCCTACATGAGAAATGTTCTCGTGGAATGAACATGCTGAAGTCCATCAATCGTAAAGCAAACACAAGGCATATATGTGAAGAGCATGCATTTAAAATACACACAAAGTAAGCATGCTTATATAAGACATGAGGTAGTTAAAATTACATACACTAGAAATGCAATGTTGACCTACTTGATTTTATTTGTGACCTACCTAAGAAAAACAGCTGAATAATTAACCCTAATTAGACAACGGTTAAAGTAGGTTCGTCCCACAAGCTAGCAAGATTACTGCTCTAATACCAATTGTAATGTCCCCTATTGGGACTTTACTCTAATTTGCAATTGAATTCCCAAAGAAGGTATGAATTATATTTAGGAATGTAAATTGTCAAGTTTATATCTTAATTTAGAACCTAATGTACATGTGGGATTCCCTTGAGGATTTTCCCAACAACCCATCCACATTATGGAGCACCATGGAAGATCATACAAGGTGACTCAAGCCTATCCCTCAAGCCCAGTAACGCAGAATGTCACCGGCCATTCGGCCTCCCAGCCCCACTCAGGGTTGCACTACTTGAATGGAACCTTGTGCTACTTGCATCCCTTACATGTACATTCTCCCCTCCATAATGGAACAGCAGATTGGATGAAGGATTTTAAGGAATTTTATGCGCACACACACATACACACACATGAAGGGGGGTGTCCCTTGCAAGTTCTACTCTTTTAGAAGTGGTCACCATCTTTGTCACAACCCTTCATAAGTTGCTGCCCTTTTAACATTAATCTTTATTTTATTTCATTGTTCTTCTCTTTAATTCCTGCGATTATGTTAAACAAGATCGCTGCCCTTATTCTGGTTGCTGTTCTCTGCTCTTTAAAATAATTGCTCCTACCTGTGTTTTATATCCTTTTTGAGGATCACGCCTTTTCTTCTTAAAGATATATCCTTTGCCATTATTTCAAGGGAGTAGGCCCTCAGCAGAAACATATTTAATTCAACTCAAACACCAAACAGGTCGGCTTAAAAAGACCATAAACTCAGTCGGCTCCTTAATATAGATCACTGAAAATTAATCTTCTTATTCTTGGTTGGCCTTTCATTAATTCCTAGCGCCCAGGTTTAGAAAAGAGGACCTGACTTTATTTGCTATAAAAATACTGTGATCTGTTGTATTCATTTGTGGGGGCATAACATTCTTTCTTATATCAGTATGTATCCATTTTCTGCAATTAGTTTGCTATCTCAAATGTATAAGGGATGATCAATCAATTGAATAGATGAGCGCAAAGCTTCTGTTCCTAGCAGCAAGAGTTGAACTAAATCTAATACAAGGCTAAAGAGCAAAAAAACTTTTGGCAATACCATTTTTTGGAAAAGTAAGAAGAATCGCATGATTGATGAGCATGGTTGGGGTTTGAAACATGTTATATGCATGTAGCATGTATGAGATTATGTATAGAGTAGCATTATGGAATGTAATGAAGCAGATGGCAACCATAAGATTTGTTAAAAGCTTCAATTTAAAGCATTTGAACGTTGCTTTTGTAGCATTGAACTCAGGAACAACATTTGCAAAATAAGCGTATTTTAATTTATCATGCAATGAACTATCATTGTTGCTTACATATCAATAATATTCTCTTGACATTACTAAATGTGGGGCAAGGTCCCTTTTAAAAATGTACGAGGTAAAATACTAAGAGAAATATTCAAAATTTCAAATGTTGGGGACACAAATGGAGACATCCTAGAGCCCACATCCTGAGGAGATTATCAAATTGAGTTTTGATGAACCCTCTAGAGGCAATGCAGGGATGGCCAGGGCAGACTATATCTTAGGGGATGATATAGTAGATTTCAAGTTTGAAGGTTCCCTGTTTTTGGTGGTAAAAACAAATAATGAAGCTGAAGGTGAAGAACGTGTGGCTGACTTGGGTGCTGCTGCATCATATAATTATGACAGGATCATGGTGGAACAGGATTCCCTTCTTCTCGTTAATGTAATAAGAGTTCCTGCCCTCACTGGATGTCGAGGAGGTACTGGCATTAAGCTCAAAGTTTGCAATAATAAGATTTCATCATTGCAAAACTATAAGGTCTAGCAGATTTCTTGTCAAATTATGGAATATGTTAGGCTTTGTAAAAAGGAGTGCTTGAGGAGGCTTGTATGGAAGCTAATGAGCCACTAAAGTGAAGGCAATGGTCAGGAAAAAAATTTATTGTCAATATATCACAATGTGTGCCTGACGCAGAAGCCAGAATATAGCTTTTCAAGATGTTCCTGTCAGATTCCTTTGAGGATTCCTCTCTGCTGTGGGAGGAGGGTAGTGCTGATATAAAGAAGGAGCAGGTGAATGCAGAATCTGGTGCTGGTATTTACACCCATAGGGAAGAAGATTATGCCTCTCTAAAGAGGGAGAGTTAGGCACTTTGAGCATTTATGCACTATGGGTAAGGTGGTATTAGGACTTTTGGTCACTCGTGATAAAGGTTATCTTTAAGTAACTAGTGAATACATTGTCCCATTGTTATGTGAAACTCCCTACACAAGGTCAAGAATACTGCAAAGTTGCTTCGTGGAGTTTGTCTACCCGGATCAGGTCCCTCTGCGTGCCATGGAGATAAGATGGTTGAAGAAACAATGGACTGAGCTGGTGATAATGTGGCTGGAGCACAATATTGGGGGGTTAATTTATGCATGATATGTGCATGACTGTCTGTATATGGCTAGGGTTTCTAATAGTAAATACTTACTTTTGTTGTTTGGTGATACTTGTAATTTGTCATGATCCACTATAGGGTAGCCTTTGTATGTGTTTTGTAACATGGTGACTGCCCTGTTTCCATGGTGGCCACAATTAGCAGTTGTATTTGCTTATGACAGGCTAATAGCCATTATAACTTATATCTATGTATTGTTTTTCAAATTCCGAAGTCAAAAGCCATAATAGAAGCCCCAATTGCTTAATCAAAAATCAGAAATAAAAATTGGGACAAGGATGATCCTCATCAAGTAGAGTCAACCCAGTAAGATCAAATACTAGTAGTCAAGATGAGTATAATATATGTATAGCAAACTTCAGAAAGGGAAAAAAGATCCCTATAATCTTTTATCGATGTAATATTTGTTATCCAGCTAATGCTATGAACCTGAAATGTTTACTGACTGTAAAGTGTAGTTACAACTTGAAAAGAATTGAACAATGGGAATATGAACTTTAACTGAAAATTTAATCTTGGAAGTATTACATATGAAAATAAAATACAGGACTCAATTTCCTGACAAGGTTTGATTGCCACCTTAGGACAACACAGTAGTGTGGATGCTGATCTTGACTAAGCAATCATTCCATCAGACTGCAAAAAAAAATAAAAGAGTTCATAAAGCATGACCTGACATCGAATTATTGGGAATAAACCTCTTTTCGGACTTTACCGTAAAACAATCTATTTATGTCATCCCTGCCTCATCCTATCAAACACGTGGATACATTGAATCTAAGCGCATTGCCCAAATAGTTGGACGAAACTGCATTGTCCAAGAATGTGAGAAGGCCTGTTTAACCCACGAGGGATCTTCCCACTTACAAAAAAAAGATTGGCAGGGCCTAGTGTCCAGTGTCCAAGGGTTCACCCACTTACCTCTTTTCAGACTTTACCGTAAAACAATCTATTTATGTCATCCCTGTCTCATCCTCTCAAACACGTGGATACATTGAATCTAAGCACATTGCCCAAATAGTTGGACGAAACTGCGTTGTCCAAGAATGTGGGAAGGCCTGTTTAACCCACGAGGGATCTTCCCACTTACAAAAAAAAGATTGGCAGGGCCTAGTGCCCAAGAGTTCACCCACTTACCCCAAAAAGGTTGGGTATGACCAATTACAATTATGGGGTGGTAGGCATGCTACCAAGCATCGTCATTATTAGCGGCATCCTAACACCTGATAAGAATTAGATTTACTGAATGTAAAGAACACTTGGGTGGTAGTAGCTCATAATTTTCTTTGTGGGTGGATACATATTTCTATTATCCTCGAGGCAATGTCTGTGCTTCTCCTCGTCCTTTTTCAGAATTCCTTCAAGTCATTTAATCGCTGGTCCACTGCAATGTTCATTAGCACATTACCAGTGCGTTACAGAAAGATATTATATTCATCCATGCAAAATGAAGGCTGGACTCTAAAAACAAGAGGATGCATCTTAGAATTGTTCAATTCGATAAACTGATAAAACGTGACTCTGCGGAGACACGTATTACATTCTTCACTTCCAAGGAATTCTATGCACTCATATTTTTCAGAAAGAAATATTCTTGGGTAGTAAAGCAATGCAAGTACTAAAACGTCGGGTGAGATATAACCAAAGCAGGGGTTTTGCTGTGTTACCAAGGAACTCGCTATATGTCTCCATATATAATTTAACACTCCATATGGTAACAACCATAAGCAGCATAATTTTAGCGCCGGTATTCAGCACTTCAATATTGAAATTAAAAGGATGTATATACTAAACTATGCAAACCCTATAACCGCAACAAAAGAAGGGAAGAGAAGCCCTGAAGAACAAACCTGAATCAAAAGAACCTTCGAGCCCCTTGCATAACGGAGATGTAGATGACGAATATCTCTAAAGGCAAGCTCCAACTTGTAATCAATATACCGCTCACTGAGAAAGATACTTAGCTTCCTGATGTCAAATCCAAACTCGACAGCAACAGAATTACCAGAATTCCATAGAAAAGAGAATACATTCTGAGATATCAAATTACCCAAGTAAAGCTTCCCTTCCTCAATACGAGTTGGCATGGATTTTGCCTTGGATACCATGTCTCTCTCCAGATGTTGAGCTGTTAATTTATTCTGACCTACTATAATAAGACCTCCGCTTGCCAAACCATGGACTAGCTTTGCTAACTCGGGGCTTGCAAATTGCACATGAGCATACATCCTCGACTTTGATTTCGGTGTCCTCAGTTTACATGCGATAACTGTCCCCTTCCCAGTAATTTCTTCCAGCTGTTGAGCGAGCCCTTTTGGATCTTGTACTACTGGTAAATTTGATAGTTGAATGCTCCGACTGCTATCCATGGCTAAGCTCCCAATAATTACAACTACACTAAAATGACCACAATCAGAGACATACGCTATAATATGTAATCACAATAACTCATGTACTAACACATTGATCTCTGGGCAGTCTTTGATATTTGGCATATGATCCCATCATGTGGAAATTAACCGCTGGAACAAACTTGAATGCAATGTTTAAAATATAAGTGACCAATTATAATTGACCCTCGGATACCTATGAAGCAGCTAGACAACAGAAGCGATCTCCCGGTGCAAACTAATTTTGAGCCTGAACCTACAAGATTAAGCAAGTTCACAGTTCTTCAATTCACAGTTTAAACCGAAGTAAAGAAAATGCATGCACCATAAAATGCTAAAGAACTATATCAGCTCAGTCTTGACCCAGTTTAACTAACCATTTAGGAGAACAACTACTTACAAGTGGGTTCTGCTGTAGCTGCAAATATCTCGCCTTGTCAAACTTATGACCTCCAGAGCTTTGTCATCTGTCACTCAAACCCATTTATCAAGCTTATGTTTTCCACATTTCCGATACCACATTTCAATAATTCCGCCTTGTCAAACTCGAGATCTCCAGAGCTTTGTCATATGCCACTCAAACCCATTTACCAGGCTTATGTTTTCCCCATGTCCGATGTCGCATTTCATATAATTCTCTCTTCTAGCCCAAGAATTGTATATGTAATATTTATTAATATACACATCGTGGACTGCTTTTGGAGCGGAATCTAGTTGCAGAAAGCTCGAGGGTACTTCCTTTGTTACAAAATTTATTTTGAGCGTTCACTTTATCTCCATTATCAGCTGTGGAGGAAACTCTAAATGTCGAATCAGCAACAGCACAGTGAGAAAATCCAAAGCTACCGCGTCTCATAACATCGCAAGAATAATAGTGCCATGCTAAAGTGCTACACTGAATTATTGTGTTGTGTACCCGAAGACGAAGATTGCCATTGGCTGTCTGGCTTATGTATTCGAAGTGGCGGGACTAAGAAAATTTCGTTGAGCCTTCCTTCATCGAAAGAAAATACTTAGAAAGGGATTGTGGGGTCCTCGGAGATGCATAATAAGCATAATAATAGAAATAGAAATAGAAAATAGAAAATTTTAACGTCCACGAGGCTAACATAGTCTATGGGACAGTCCACCAAAGTTAGGTGTTCTTAGGTGGAGGTTTATTTTCCAAAATATCTTGGGAAAAGGTACTGTGATGTTTTAAATTTAAAGCTAAGAATTGAAATCTTTCGCTTAAAAAATTTTGTTTTAATTGAAATATTTCATTAAAGATTGAGGGGTCTATCTTAAGATTGAGGGGTCCATCTAATATAAAAGTATAAGGATGAGTAGACACCTAAAAACTTATAGGGATGAGTAACACCTAAATCTATCCATATTTTGAAAGGTGATTTTAATATAATAAATATTTATTATTTATTTAATTATTTTATCTTTCTTTGATTTTTTAATTACATAAGTATTTATTATTTATTTAAGAAATTTTTATTTTTTTTTGTTCATGTCTATTTAATTATAGCTTTAAACTTATTCATATAGATCACAATCTAAAATTGTCATTATGTAACAAATGTCTCTTTCACATGTCTAATTAAGATCTTCTCTAGATTAGTTGAATTTAAACACTTTTCAAAATTCAAACTATCTTTATATTTCATCTATCCATTTCAAGCTAAACCTCTTGATTAAAGATGTTGTCATAATACATCCTTAAACCCGACCCTTATCCTTCATGTGACACTTGCCACACAATTACAACTTTGAGTCTAACCTTAATCTTCAATCAATCTTCCATACATCATCAATCTATCATAGCCATTAGTTTTTTCTCTTGGGAATTCTATAAAATAGAGACCTCTAACTCCATTTTGATATATTTTTTTAGCATACTATTATGATGTACATCCCATCACTCAATAATTTTAATCATATCATCATGTTGTTGGATTTATGAGCAACCATA
The DNA here is from genome assembly GCA_027943335.1 of Chamaecyparis obtusa. Classification (NCBI taxonomy): domain Eukaryota; kingdom Viridiplantae; phylum Streptophyta; class Pinopsida; order Cupressales; family Cupressaceae; genus Chamaecyparis; species Chamaecyparis obtusa. Next base: position 171,887 of record BSBK01008976.1, on the reverse strand, counting down.
TCTAATCTGCCAACATCAACATATCATTTAATATTTTCAGGTCTACATGTATTTGGTTTGAATAGGCTAAATTTTTAGCATATTTAAGTTATGTCTTTTACATTTAATACATTTTGGAGAGTCTGACATGATTGGATGTGATTAGGTATGGATAGATTTAGGTGTCTACATTTTTCCACTCTTTGAGATGATGGGAATTATGGTTAGGCAAAAAGTTGTAATCATGTTACAAATGTGATGTGAAGGATACAAGTTAGTTTTAGGGATGGATTAAGGTAATATAGTTTTAGGGATGGATTAAAGTTACATTCTTATGTGAATGAGAAAATTTAAAAGATTTTGTTTGAAATAGATGGGTGAGAAGTGTAATCGAGGTAATCTAGTAATAGTAAACTTGCAATAACAATAAGATCTCAACCACAAGAAGATTGTTAATAGCAGATAGTATCCCAATATCAAGAAAGAAAGCAAGATAAACAATAAGCATTAACGATTAATCAATATGAAATCATTTCAAAACAATGAATATACAAACCATGTAGTCCTTCCTTGTTGTTCTCCTTCTCTATGCAATGTTGGGCTCTCAGAATTGAGCTCAAAGTGTGCCAAGATGGCAATTCAAAGCATAATGTAGTGTTGTGGTTTTCAAAATATGAGAAAAGGTTCTCATTATATAGATTTTCAGAGCTTTCAATCAAGATTCCTTGATTTGTGGGTTGATCAGTTGTGATTGAAAAGTTGAACTCAAAGTGAGTGGGAGTTCAACTCAATTGATTGCTTTGTTTAATAGGATTGATTGATCTATCAACAAAATAGATTAAAAAGTTGATTGATTTGATTGAAGACTTAACTAATGAGGTGGAATAGAAGATTGAATAGATTGATTAGTCAGGAGAGAGAATTGTGGAGTTTGAGAGTTGATTGAATAGTTAGGAATTGTGATTGATTAGTGAAGTGAAGGTTACTATTAGTCAGCTTTGGAGGAATAAATATGATTAAATAAATGATCTAATTCATTTATTTGCATATATTGCTCGAGATATAAATAAATAATTATTTATTTGTTTATTTTTAGAGGAATAGTTAGTCTAATTAAATAAATATTATTTATTTAATCATGAGTAGAGAATTGGTTTAATTATTACATAAATACAATAATAAGAAGGAAATATTAATTAAATAGTATGATTATTTAATTAAATATAATGACATGGGTGTTGGTATGTGGTGACTAATTAGGTATGTATTGTACACTTTTCATTTATCGTGGGGTTCAAGGCAAGGCCCCAGAAAAAAAATTGGGGTTAACTCGTCAAGCATTTCCCTAGGTTGACTTATCAAGCTTTTCCTTGGGTTGACTTATCAAGCTTTTCCCTAGGTTGACTCGTCAAGTTTTTTTAGTGTTAACTTATTGACCAACATAAGTCTTGTTATAATGGCTTAAGGTTAGGGTTTTTCATGATGAGAATTTTGTAGCTTCTTACAGTGGTATTGAGCTGCAAGGGATTACAGATTGTAATAGGCTGAAATTACTGGATAATAATATTGGACTCTATGTTTGGTGGATGTAGCCCAAGATTGGATGAACCACGTTAAATCTTGGTGTCTTCTTCTTCTACTTATGTGTTCTTTATTCCTTTGCATTATTGGTTATACTTGCATGTAACTATTAGATTTTTGTTTACTAATCCTAACAACGGGAATAATTAAATAAATTTTATTATTTAATTATTTTATAGATGAATAATTGATGAAATAATTAGGTGATTAATTAAAATTATTTAATTAAGAAATTACAAAGAAATGATGATTTTAAACTTAGAATATAGCAGAAAGACGCAAATTGATTAAAAAATAAAGATCATTTAATAATTGAATATGAATGTTAGTAATGTCATCGTGTTGGAGTAATAGGCCATTTTTAAGTGTCTACATTTTGCCCCCCTTTGATATAATGTTTTTTAGGCATTTGTCCAAAGAAAATTTAATAAAAATAATGCCCTAGTATGCCCCTGTGGAAAAGTGTCAGTAACTAGGTATTATGGTGCCTCCTCGAGAAATGAGTGAAAAATAATATGGCGGGCTCATTTGGTTGATATCATGATCAGGATCACAATGCAACTCACTGATCAAAAAATGGAGGTTGTATACAAAAGTTATGGATTTGGGAAGGTGAGAAGCATTGCAGGAAATAAAAATACAAAGGGTGCACGTCCATCAAGGTGGGATGGCAAGGGTATAAATAGGGATTGAAGGTCATTTTCAAAGTTATTGTGCACATTGATTTTTTTGAGAACTAGCAGTGGAAGGAGCGATTTCTAAGTGTTTAGAGAGTGATGGCGGCTTACGAGGATGGAGTTCACATCATCAAGAGAGTCAAGACCTATCAGTGTCCATCTAACACCCCATCTCCATTGAGTTTCATACCTTAAAATATAATTTTTCTCATTTTTCATACATTTTCCTAGACTAGGTCAGGCAAATTTAGGGTAGAAAGATGCATATGTAGGGTGTGAATGTCACACTTGATACGTTAAAAAAATGCACTTGAATAGTGTTAGTGATGGGGTTAATGTTTAATCATTTCGTACTTGTTGGTTTAGGATGACACACATATAGTGTGATATTGAAACATATGAAAGAATAGTGGAATGCACATAAAGTGTGCAATCAACACACTTGGAGTGCGCAATTGAAACACTCGTAGGTGAAATATGGTTTTTTATGAATGTTGTCTTCTATATGTATCCAATTTTATTTTATTTAATGTATGGCTAATAGGTGGTAAATTAATATGAATGAATGTTCTTTTTTTTTCATGTGTATATGGATAAATATAATATAGACTTAGAGATATGTTATTAGCACGAATTCTATTTGTAGAGGGACTGACTATGGAATTGGACTTAACCTACATATTAGGGATGATGTCTTGATTACTTGGGAGAATCATCCTCCAATGTTAGCTTATAGGCATAGACTATCTAACAATGAATGAGAGCACCTTAAGGGCCTAGGGTTATTGTATGTGACATTGATGCTAGAGATTAGGGCAAGCAGGGGGTTAGAGACTGTATTATGAAAGTAGCGGTACTCAGAGATGTCTTCATTCCACTTGCCTATAGGAGATTGCACAATCACATTAGAGGATGTATATAGGATACTTCATATTCCTATTCAGGGAGAGAGGGTGGTGTAATCTATACAAACAAGTAGAGCAACATTATGTGACTTTTTTTATTGCATTTTGGTGGACTTGGGGGTGAGGGGTTATGACATCATATGGGTAGATATGTGGGGTTATGATCCATACTTTACAATGCTTTGTGGGGCTATATTAGGTGTATTTGTTCCAGATAGGAGAGGGAATGGGTTCTCGATTGGGTGGGGAGAGATTGTGTTAGATATGTGATTAAGGGGGACAATGTTTGCTTGGAGGCCATGTGTATTGGCATGTTTATAAAGATACATATGTGATTTATGATACATATGCCTCTATTATTACTCATTTATTTAATGTATTTATTGTTTATCAAATTAAAAATGTAATTCTTATCATTCTTAATTGTTGGTTTTGATTACATGTATATATTTTGTGTGATTCTATCACCCTTGGTGGAAACAGGTAATTGAGTACAAACATCATCAACCCTTTTTTTGAGGATCCTGCACAGTCTAGATAAAGGAAAGATAAGGAATAAAAAATTATACAATGATTATGATGACTGCATATTGTTCATGGTGTCTACTATGTAATTTTTAGCATACGTATCATGTAATTTTTAGCTAACATAAGATAAATGAATTGCATATGCAGGAACGTAAACCCCTTTGACGAGGATCCTGCATAGTTTCATGGATCGACAAGTATAAGTCAATACACCCTATAGAAACCATATATTATTTTCTTGCTTTCTCTTTACACCCATCTTGGAGTGGTTTAATAATAAGCCAGGTTTTAGCAACAATATTTTGTCAAAACTTTTATTTTTTCAAAAATTATAAGGAAAACAAACTTGCTCAGTTTTTCAAACCTTGACATTAGCATCAAATCTAATACAGTTATCAACACTTGAGGCCCTAGTTGGGCTTATTCAAATTTTAATTTCAACATCAACTTTAGGGCCGACTTCTTCATCAACATTACACTCATTTGAAAAATATCACCAACATATAGTGAATCATCTATTGCAACTTATTGTCCTCTCTCTCCATGGAATCCTAAAATTTATTTCCTCTCACAATAACAATTGACCCTATACCAACTATCTGTCTCATTTGATGGTGTTAGAATAACTGAGAGGGGGGTGAATCAGTTATCCACAGTCTCAAGTCAAAATGTATAATCCAAAATAATTTACTTAAACTTCTGCAGCTCGGTAACATAAAATACTATACTGTCTGTGCTTTTACCGATTACCAGTCAATAACAACTAATGATTACCGATCAAATCCAACATGTAATATGTAAAGTATGATAACAAACAATCACCACAATGAACACATAACACAAAAGATTTAACGTGGAAACCTTGTGAAGGGAAAAACCACCTGGGACCGGCAACCCAAAAATGTTCACTCTTCTGAAGTGAGGTCAGTGAAGACCCAACCCTGTTAAAGGTTACAAACACACTGTGAGGTGTGACCTTGTTAGAGGATTTTAGACCAACCGTTATCGTCCAACCAGCATTCACTATGGGGTTGACAGGATAACAATGTTCATTCTATGAATGAAACATATAAGACTTTCAAGTCCACTCTGTTAAGAGATTTCTCTGTTTACAATGGTTAAAATGTAACAACAGTTAATCTGATTACAATACAACTTCAATTGCAGATGTTTGGATCTATGTTAAGCTCATTCAAATCCTCTAATCAATATATCAATTCTGTATCAACAATAATCAATGACTTACTGTCGCTCGATAATAGCTTTCTAACGCTCGGTAAACTCTGCAATTAGGTTCTCCTTAACCAGTTTGATCAGGTATACATGAAGCTTGTTCATGCGATAGTTCTAAAATCTCCTTCTTCCGGCATAAGTTCCATAGCGAAACCTTAGTCTCTTAAATAGACAAGTAAACCATTTTCTTCTCCTCCATAAGATTTTGCCGCTTATTCTCTTTCATCCATTTTGCCGCTTAAACCTTCCTCGGCTGATGTGCCAGTAACACGTTTTGATTTCATCCTTTAGATCTTCCTTGAATTATGCTAGTCATTGATCTTCATAACAAACATTATCTCCATCTCTAATTTCAATGTACTTTATAGCTCATCAATCCTTAGCGGATAAACTAATCATTTAGTTTCTTTTCTCCTGCTCGGTTAACAAAGAAATGTGTCAGTGAACACAAGCTCAGTTTATGTTGTGCTCGGTATACACTACACTGCTCAGTGTATACTGTGATGCTTCATCAACCGACCTCACTACCTTGTGTCTTTCAGTTCTTTTCCTCATCATACATGAATGAAACATAATCAAGTCAATAACATAAGGTCATAAACTCATCGGCAAGTTACACAATGTATTCCTTATCCTCATCTATCATATACATCTTCCTCATGTAGATAGTTATGTTCTTCATCTCTCTTACTCCTTTTCTACAAATGTTTAGGTATTGTAACTTACAAAATAAGTGTTGTCAAACTAGTTGACATCAATGACAACATATTACTGATTTAATCATATGTCATCTCTAATCAGCAACTTGGTGATCTCTAATCACAGATCTTCAATTAGGTTCTAAATCAGTTGTAGTTCATCAGATGGAGTGTAGGTACCACCAAATAGGTATTTTTCAGATGTATCTTCCTCGAGAGAGGGAAAATCAAGAATGTAAGACAAAAGTGAGACATGTAGTAGGTCTAAAAGAGGGAGATCAATTAGAGGTCAAAAGATTAGAAGAAAATTCAATAAATGCATGGAAATTTTTCTTGCTCAAGGGGGGTCATGTTCTTATGATGATGAGACCAAAGGCAAAATCGAGGTTCCCTTGAGGTACAACATCTACAGAAAAAATGGGTACCCAATGAACTTCCTCCAATAAACATTGATTTTTGTGTTAACGAGAGGATATATCGCATAGCACCATCATCATTACATGGTTTGGGCCTATTTTCCATGGATGACATAAAGGTCTATTACAACAAAGTTGTTGAATTGATGGAGTATGTCTAAGATTTCTTTGAATTTCTCTAGGTCCACTTTAATTCCTCTGTTTGATACCATGAATCTAAGGAGTTTTCCAGATGTAACTCCAAAAGCACACTTATTTGGGTTCAACTGAACCTTGTATTCTTTCTAACCTATCATAAATACATCCTAGCATCTATAAGTGTGTCTCTCTGAATTTAGATTTTTCTAATATGTCATCAATGTAATCTTCTATGGTATTATGGATCCTGTCATGAAAGATCATTTACATAGCTCTTTGGTAGGTAGAACCTATTGGTTCCTAAAACCACATATTGGAAATCCAAGAGTTTTTCCACTCCTTCAAAAGAATTCTCAATCATATTTGGCCAACGAATGGGAATGATCACTTGTTCGAATTCCCCTACACTTTAGGCTTCGCTAAACCAAGGTGGGTAAACCTCTACCTCAACCCCAATCTATTAATTGGAGGCTTTTGTATAGAAGATTCAACTCTTTGATAGCCTCTTTGGTGTAGGAGCACCTAGGGTCTTAGGTCTACCCTATTCAAATTTTGGCTTGTAAGTGACTTTGGCCAAGTCACTATTCAATAAGGACTAAGAATGAGTCCCAAGTGTGTGGTTATGTCTTAGAAGTATTTAGGGTGTGTGGGCAAAAGTTTGTCAAGGTGTACCTAGGACATGTCTTGGATTTGTCTTCTATGTCAAAAGTCATCAACTTAGTAAATAATTGGTCAAAGGTCAAGTTGACCTCCAAATGTGTGGAATTGAAGTAAAAATAGGTTAAATTAGTTTAGATATACTCATGGGATCAAACTATGCTCTTTAGAGTGGTTTAGGTAGAATTCACAACAAAAGTTACAAAAGTTGTCAATGACAACATTGCAACTTTGCAATGTTGTCATGACAACATCGGCCAGATTGCTCAATGATGGAAAGAAGCAGCTGAGGGTTAGTTTGGGTAGTTGTGGCTCAAAACATGAAGTTATTTAAGTCAAATTTCAGTCTATGATCAAGGTTGGTACCTTTTTATATTCAAGTTTGATAATCTAATAGATTGGTTTTTCTCTACAATCCCGATGACAGTGAGTTCAACTCAATCATCCAAGTGTTAATGAATTGAATTGAGAAAGTTCTTTTCATGTTTAGATAGTGTTTTTTACATATTTCATTTGGTGTGAAATCTTAAGTTTAGTTCTTTTGTTTTATTCTAGCACAAATAAAATATTTCCTCTGTGACTGGTTCACTGTTCCATACAGAGTTGAGAGACTTTAAATGGCTCTAGCATAAGTTCCACCGGTGAGTACTATATGACCTTTTGGAATATGCCAGGGCATTGTAAATATGGAGTTTTGGATCTAGATATGTAGGTATCCTATTTTTAACATCAAGCCCTAGGTGAGATAGAGTGTACTCAGCTATGTAGCTTGACTATTACAGAATAGAGATGAAGGGTTTAATGGATTGGTAAACACAATCCAAGGCATGGAAGTGAAGAACAATGATCAGAGAGAGAGTGTGATAGTGGAGAAGAAGTGTTGAAGTCATTTGAGGTGTTCTTGAAACCAAAATTCCATTGCACTTAGACTAAGCTTGTAGCCCTTAAAAGTAGGCCTATTTCTAGGAAGGAGGTGTATGGACAGACTGAGCTTAGGAAACCCAAAAAATCCTTGAGATCTTTGAAAACGGTATCCAGAATGCAAATTGGTTTGGGGCCTTATTTGGAAAGTTACAAATTTATTGTCTAAAAGGTTAATCAAGAGACCTAATTAGGCCTAAAAGGCTACTAGCCCTTTTTGGCAATATTTGAAGAGATCGATTATTAAACCATGAAGGTTGGAAGAAAGACAACACCAAAACTAGTGGAGATGAGTAGTTAGAAAGCCTTCCATCTTATTTACAATTGAATAAGGTATTTTTGTGATAGATGGTGGACTTAGTGAGTTGATTTCATGAAGGAATGTGGAATTAGAGTTGGCTATACACTTGATAGTGAGGGATTGGAGAAAAGAGTCATTGAGGGAAGAGTTCCTCTAGTGTAGGGTCATAGAAAGAACCCTAGAAAGGTCAAGAGAATGACCTTTTAGGATTCCTCAAGGATTCAGGGCTCAGGAGAAAGGAGATCTCCCTATCAAATTGGTATCGGAGCCTAACAAGGTTTGGGCTAAGTATATGTCAGAATCAGTGGGTGAGTCAGCCATGGTAACAAATGTTGAGTTGGCTAGGGAAGTGACAAAGAAAAGAGAGGAGAATAGGATAATCCGGGAATAATTGGCAGCTCTTAGAGACAAGCTAGGAGAGGTGGAAGAAAAGACTAAATTGGTGAGTGAAAATTTAAAAGAAGATGAAGACAAGGGTAAGGTAGTGGATGGAGATGATGAAGTCCATGAACCTAATCCACCTATACAAGAAGAATTATTCCTTGAAGCCATAAAATCCATTGGAGGTAAAGATCTTAAAGGGGTACCTTTGTTTAGTGTGAAGATGGATCTTGAATTGGTGATGGAATGGATAGAGGGGATGGAGAACCATTGTGAGTGTGAAGGGATTAGTGAGGCTCAAAAAGTGAAGGTGGCCAAATCTAGGATGAGGGGACCAACATTGACTTGGTAGAAGTTCCTACAAACTGAAAGAGAAAAGATGGGCAAGAATCCAATAGCTACTTGGAAAGCTATGGTGACCAATATCAAGGAGAAATACCTACCAGAAGACTTTGAGATTCAATTGCATTAAAAGAGACAAAATCTTAGACAAACAGAATTGTAATATTGCAGCCTATAATGAGGAGTTTCAAAAGTTATGTTTGAGATCCAAGGTGCGAGAGGAAGAAAGTGTCAAGGTAGCTAGGCACTTGAATGGACTCAGGTGGAGCATATAGGAGGATATTAGTCTATTAAGCCCTACTACCATCCATATATGCTATCATCTAGCCCTTAAAGTGGAGGAGAAGGGAAAAAAGAAACAAGAAACTAGCTCAAGAGGCAGAGGAGGAGGAAGAGACTCAAGAGGGAGTCATAGAGGCAGTTTTGGTGGAAGGAGTAATGAATCCAAGAACCAACGTGAAGCCAAGTTGATTGAACAACACAATGATTCAAGTAGTAGAGGTAACTTTAGTAAGGGAAGAGGGTTCAATAGTGGTGGAAGAGGTAGATTTAGAGGTTTTCATAGGGGCTCTCATTTTGCAAGCATGAAATGCTATAACCGTGGTAGTCCACCCTGCATATAGGTGTCTTGATAAGGCATCAAGCTCACAAGGAGAAAAGAAGATTGATTATGCTCAAGAAGAGGTTGGTAGTGTTAGAGCTCTAATAGTGAACCTTGATTCAGAGAATGGTGAGAACCTCATGTTTAGGAGAGTCTTGCTCAAAGAACCAATAAAAGAGGAACCCAAACAAAGAAGGGAACTATTTAGGATTAAGTGCAAGATTCTTGGTAAGGTGTGTAGTCATTATAGACTCAAGTTCCACATATAATATCATCTCAGAGGAGGCAGTTCAAAAATTGAAACTAACTAGAATACCTGACACCAATCCCTACAAGGTTACTTGGCTCAACAAAGGGCAGAATGTTCTTGTTAATGAAAAAGTGTGGGTTTAATTTTCTATAGGAGAGTATCAAGACAAGATTATTTGTGACATTTTTTCAATGGATTCTTTCCATCTGTTGTTAGGAAGACCATGGCAATATGACAGAGATGCAGTCCATCATGGGAAGAGGAACTTGTATACCTTCAAAAAGAATGGAGTCACTTACAAAATTCAGTCACTTGTTGAAGAGGGAGAAGTCAATTCAGTGGATTCAAATGTACTTCTAATAAATGGCAAAGAGTTCTTGCATGAACTTAAAGAGGAAGAAGGAGTTGGTGTGGCAATTGTTGTGAAGCCTAAAGAAGAGGATATACCAAAACAAGCACTTGTACCTATAGAATTGAAGAAACTATTAGAAAACTTCAAAGACATCATTAGTGATGGAACACCTTCCACCTTACCTCCTCAAAGAGCCATTAGTCACTAGATAGACTTCATACCAGGGGCATCCTTTCCTAACAAAGAAACCTACAAGATGACACTAGACCAAAACAAGGAGATAGCAAGACAAGTTCAAGAGCTTCTTGACCAAGGACTAATCAGAAAGAGTAAAAGTCCATGTGTTGTTCCAGTGGTCTTGGCACCCAAGAAATTGGGTAACTGGAGAATGTATATTGATTCTAGGGCCATAAATAGGATAACAATCAGATATAGGTTTCCTATCCCTAGAATAGAAGACCTAATGGATTGCCTTGGAGGGTCTAGGTACTTCACTAAGATTGACCTTAAGAGTGGGTACCATCAAATTAAGATGAAAGAGGGAGATTAATGGAATTCAACCTTAAAAACTACAAAGGGTCTTTATGAATGGTTAGTTATGCCCCTTGGGCTTATAAATGCACCTAGTACATTAATGAGACTAATGAATGAGGTCTTGAAGGATTACATAGGCAGATTTGTAGTGGTGTATCTACATGACATCCTCATCTTTAGAAAGTCAAAAGAGGAACACATGAAGCATCTAGAGGTTGTGCTAAGGAGGTTGCATGAAGAGAAGCTAGCCATCAACATAGAAAAGAGTGAGTTCTTGAAACAAGAACTAGTTTACGTAGGCTTTGTAGTCTCCCAAGGTGATTTGAGAATGGATCCAAGTAAAGTAGAAGTTATCCTTAATTGGTCCACTCCCAAAATAGGGACTGGTATAAGGAGTTTTCATGGGTTGGCTCAGTTTTATAGAAAATTCATTAGAGGATTTAGAGAGATATGTGAACCCCTATTAGATATCATCAAAGGTGGAGTCAAGACCAAGTTCAAATGGACAAATGAAGCTAATGAAGGATTTGAGAAGGTGAAACAAAAGGTGGCTACACAACCCATCCTAGTGTTGCCAAGTTTTGACAAGTTGTTCATTGTAGAATGTGATGCAAGAAACATACCTGTGGGAGCAGTCCTAAGCCAAGAAGGAAGACCCATGGCATTTTTTAGTGAAAATTTGAATGAATCCAAGTCAAGCTATTCAACTTATGATCTAGAGCTTTATGCATTGATTCAAGCTCTTAGGAAGTGGAGGAACTACCTTTTGCCCAAGGGGTTTGTATTCTACACTGACAATCAAGCCTTAAGCTACATAAATACACAAGAAAATTTGAATCATAGGCACATCAAGTGGATGGAGTTTGTCCAAGCCTATACCTTTACTATCAAGCATAAGAAGGGCCTAAACAACAAAGTGGCAGATGCACTTAGCCGGAGGTTGCTCAATGTCAAAGAAATTCAGTTACAAAGTATTGGTATTAAAGGGTTTAAAGATTTATATGAGGGTGATGAAGAATTTTCAAAATCCTACAAGGTATGTGTTGACTTTAATAATCACTTTGATAGTAAGTTTTCCAACTACACATTGCAAAATGGTTTATTGTTTAGGGGTAACCAATTATGTGTACCCAAGGGATCTATGAGGGAAAACCTCATACAAGAAAAACACAATGGCAGTCTCAGTGGGAATTTTGGCTTAAATAAAACATTAAACCTGGTCCAAAGGTTCTACTATTGGCCAAAGATGCCAAGGGATGTAAGGAGGTATGTGGAGCAATGCCTAGTTTTCCAAAAAGCTAAGGGCACATCTTCTAATGAAGGAATGTACCAACCTTTACCTACTCTAAATAGGCCATGGGAGTACCTTAGTATGGATTTTATATTGGGTTTACCAAGAACAACTACTGGATTTGACAGTATTTTTGTGGTAGTTGACATATTTAGTAAAATGAGCATTTTATACCTTGTAAGACAACACATGATGCCAGCTATATTTCTCATCTCTTCTTCAAAGAGGTAGTGAGGATTCATGGCTTACCTATCAGCATAGTATCAGACGAGGATGTGAAATTTATGGGGAATTTTTGGAAGACTTTGTGGAAAAGATTAGGCACCAACCTAGCATTTGGTTCTGCATACCATCCACAAATGGATGGCCTAACAAAGGTGATAAATAGAGTGCTTGGAAACCATCTTAGGTGTCTCACAAAGGAGTATGGACAAATGTGGGACCAAGTGTTGCCTCAAGATGAGTTTTCCTATAGTGACATTGCAAATAGATCTACTAGTAAAAGCCCATTTGAAATAGTCTATGGCATCTATCCAAGGGGAGTATGTGAACTTAGAGAGTTAGGGAGTCATGGAGTGATCAATGGACATGCTGAGGAATTTTCTTAGTCAATGCAAGAAGTCCATGAATAGGTGAGAAGGACTTTAATGGAAGCAAATAAAAAACTCAAGTCTAAAGTGGATGAGAGAAGGAAGGATCTACAGTTTGAAGTAGGAGATTGGGTGATGGTACATTTCAACAAAGATAGGCTTCAAAAAGGTATTCCCAGCAAGTTGCAAATGAGGAGAGTAGGACCATGAAAATTCCTAGCCAAGTATGGGAAAAATTCTTACAAGATAGGTCTTCCAAAAGAACTAGCCATATCTCCTATATTCAATGTGCAAGACCTAGTCAAGTACAAAGGTCTTGATGTAGCAGATAAAGAACACAATATTGATGTTAATGAAGATGTTAAAGGGATCAAAATACCTATTCAAATGAAACCACAAGCTGAAAAGGTCTTAGATTCAAGGGTTAAGAAAAAGACAAGGCATGATGTTTATATGGCACACCTCATTAAGTGGAAACACCAACCAAAATCTAAAGCCACTTGGATAGCAGAGAATAGTTTTAAGAATTCAGGAATCAGTATGAACCTCTTATCTCTAGGGGTGACATAACTTCCTTGTTGTAGGGGAGAATGGTGCAGGAGCACCTAGGGTATTAGGTCTACCCTATTCAAATTTTGGCTTGTAAGTGAATTTGGCCAAGTCACTATTCAATAAGGACTAAGAATGAGTCCCAAGTGTGTGGTTGTGTCTTAGAAGTCTTTAGGGTGTGTGGGCAAAAGTTTTCCAAGGTGTACCTAGGACCTGTCTTGGGGTTTTTCTTCTATGTCAAAAGTTGTCAACTTCGTAAATAATTGGACAAAGGTTAAGTTGACCTCCAAATGTGTTTAATTGAAGTAAAAATAGGTCAAATGAGTTCATATATACTCATGAGATCAAACTACACTCTTTAGAGTGGTTTAGGTAGAGTTCACAACAAAAGTTGCAAAAGTTGTCAATGACAACATCGACAAGATTGCTCAAGGATGGAAAGAAGCGGTTGAGGGTTAGTTTGGGAAGTTGTGGCTCAAAAAATAAAGTTATTTAAGTCCAATGCTGGTCTATGATCAAGGTTGGTACCTTTGTATATTCAAGTGTGATAATCTAATAGACTGGTTTTTTCTCTACAATCCCAATGACAGTGAGTTGAACTCAATCATCCAAGTGTTAATGGATTGAATTGAGCAAGTTATTTTCATTTTTAGATGGTGTTTTGTACATATTTCATTTGGTGTGCAATCTTAAGTTTAGTTATTATTTTTTATTAGTGGTTGGTTCCATAAAGAGTACTTATAACTAGGTCCTTGAATCTCATTGGAGATTGGATATCTTGTCCACGTAGCTATATTTTATTAGTACGGGGCAACATTTAAATATCGATCCAGGGATGTGTACTTGAAATGTGTAGAACAATATGTGCACTAAGTACCCATTGAATCCATCTACTAAGAAGCTGCAGGAAATGGAATACATAAATAAATACTATTCTATGGCCCTGCAGGAAATTAAATGCTTGAAATAACTTAACTAAAACATCTTTGCAGAACATAATACTATTCTAACTTAGTTGAGTAAAGAAAATAAAGCTTAGTTCACACCAAACAAGAACTACTTTGTTTGTTATTGTTGCAGGAATAGTCACATGGAATGGACTCCAATGGCTGTAGGAATAGTCAATGTGGAAACTCTGGAAACTATGAATGCAAAAAAGGAAAACTAAACTAATGGAAAATATCTCACTAAGTGGGACCCCTCAATGAGTATTCCTAAAAACTCAATTTCTTATAATATGCTCAATTTCATTATGTATTCATAACATAGCTCAATACATGCATAAGTTTCAGAAAACTAGAAAACAATATGTATCGATATCCAGCTCTCTTCCTGCATAGAGGAGTAACATTTATTTATACTAGGAAAAAAACTATAGCTTAACTGAATGCACACACCACAAGGAAGGTGGGTCATAAATTATCTCAGAGAAAGAGGAATGCATTTAACGGTTTCATTAATGAACATAAAGCTCGCTTATTTAAGACAAGAACAGATATAGTGTCCACTATCCTAGATTTCCTCGACATCAAGAATCTCACCTTGTGACTCAAGAAATTCAACTTTGAACTAACCATCAGTCACAATTTTGCTTTTAAATGTTTTAGCCCACCTAGATTGGGTCTTAAGAAACTATCAACTGTCTTTGCTACATGACCAGTTCTTTGCAACTGTTCATTACTTCAGTCTTCAACACAATGCTCTTGTTTCATTAATGAAAACAAAACAAAGAAAACATTCCACAAAATATGAAGCATATCCATCCATCACATAAAAAAAATTCATTAAAAAAAACTATAAAATATCACATTAAAACCATGTTGCATTTAAAGGTTTATAAGTTTAAACTGTGAATTCAAAGGTTGTAGGAAAGTTTTCGAACTATAGCAAGAAACCAAATTTTTAAAGAGATAGTCAATGAAAATTAGTTCAAAGAAACACATATGGAAACAAAATAAGATATAAAATATGAGAAACTTTGTGGATCATCATTTCCCCCTTTAGAACTCATGCTGGTCCTCCAACATTGTAGAGCTTCGCCACTTTTCTGAATCTCCTTCATATGTTTCTCCATTGTTCCTTGAGCTTCTAACTGTCCAATAGAATCCTCTTGACCACTCCCACTTCTCAACTCTCCTATTTTCCATGTTTTCATTCATTTCTTCAATGGTATAGTGGTAAAGGGGCCACACGAGAAGTGGTGGATGGAATGTCATAGGGAACCATAATTCTAGCCTAGCTTGTCTTCCCAATTTGATATACTTCTGATCCCGCTGCATGGAATCCCTAAAATTAAGGGGATTGTGTGGTTCTACTCTGCTTAAGGATGTGGGAAGCCTATCCCATCATGATGTTATCCCAGAGAAGGCTCTCTAACTCATATGATAAGGCATTCACAGGAATTCCTTATAAACCTGTTCCCTAACATTAAAAACCTTTTCTTTGCATTCTGACTTAAGGAATCCATAAGTAACCCTAAGCCACTCCAAATATAGTTTGTCTGGGTTTTTACTTTCAGGCCTAAGAGGTAATGGTTCCTTCCTCTCTTTCTCTGTATAAACTTCTAATTGTTTCCCATAGTTGACCTCATTACTCACCCAAGACATTAAAGGTCTTAGATGGATATCACCAATGTAATATTGGGGATTCCATTCTGTGTTGGAAGGTAACACCATATTATGGAGATAAAATTCACATAGTAAATTTCTAATCCATTATAGGGTAGACTAGTAAAGTGCATAAAACTCTTGTGGAGTTTGTATGTCAGGAGACAGATCCTTAACAAATCTCATTAATTTAAACAATAAATGTTGCTCTTGCAAACAAAGAGTGTATACCTTAGGAGGTGGCCTACATTTTTCTATTTGTGAGGTAAGACCCAATATTGAGTCCAATTTTTTCAGCAGACGCTGAATCTCCTACCTTTTCTTTTCAATTTCATCCTATATTTTCATTTTCTCATTTTCCCATAAAATTTGTTGAAATAATACCTAGTAATAAAAATTGAAAGAAAGAGACTAAAGAGTGGTAGGCCCATATGTTAATTTTTCCTTCCAAACACTTTCTAAATATTTTATAATGGGTGTCCTTCAATATGGCACTAATCTTGTTTGCTATAGGAGGCTAGATTGCCTTATGACTAACTTAACAGTCGCTTCAGCCAAATCATTTAAATTTTGAAATCCTTCCTTAGTCTCCAATTTTTCTTCAGGGTTTATATCCTCAAAGAGAACCTTTGGTTTATTGACATCTTGGGGCTCTTGCTCAACAACATTTTTTTCTTCTTCTTCACTTACCACAATAATTGGAATTTTTGCTTCCTTCTTCTTATCCTAGAACTTCTCCTATTTGGAGTTTCTTTAGCTGCAGGATGAGATGTTCTAGGTGTTTTTATTTTAACAGAGTCATCTATGGAAGACAAAGCTATGAAATATGTTTTCCTCTTTTTAGCTTTGCGGACAATAGAGTGAGGGTTTTTTTCTTGAATTGCTTTTTCACTCTTCCATTTTCCTTTTTCTTCTCTATGGAAAACTTAGTCTAAATTGGGGTAGTGGAAATAGAAGGATCTTCCTCTTTTTTAGCTATAGACTTCCTAGCCCTTTTGGCTACAGGAGAAGATGAGGAAGGGGAGTCTGTGGGAGTATCAACTCTCTCAATTCTTTCAATATTATCAATATTCTCAATATTGGGTTTATTTTCAACATTGGGTTGTAGAGCCCTAAGTACTATAAATTATGCCCATTCACTGGGAGTCCTATCTCTCAAAGCTCTTTCAATTAAAAATTTAACTTGTATCCTCAGAAAATGGAAGCACTTCCATTTAGGACTAGTTTAGCCCTCTGAGTAAGTGGTTTGGGGTCATGTCAAACACCTTGAATGGGTCTTTGGCTTGGATCTGGCCTTTTCCCCTGTCATGCCCTATTTTCCACTTCTTTTTTGCCTGTTTCTAGCATCCTCCTCTGAGAATTTGAGGTTCTTGACCTCAGGGTCAAGGTTGACATTCTGGGTCAAGGTTGACCTTGACTCTGACCTAGGGTCCAAATTTTAGATTTCGAAGGTTTCCAGATGTCAGGTTTCAAAAATATTTATTTTCCTGCTTCTGGGTCAATTGTTTTGGGCTTTGAAATGGTAAACTCTTAAATTATATTTAATTTATGTCCACTCCTAGGGGTATAGGCTTAATGGGAATTTAGTTCTCCTATGTTGGCCTCTCTAGAAGTTTGTGCCCTAGACTAGTATATAAGGAAGCCTTCTCCTCTCATTTCAATCCAAGTGACCAAGGGAAATAAGTAATCAAGCGATCATCAAATCAAGAGGCTTTTCTATCATCTATATTCAAGCATTCAAGCATTCAAGTTCTCCATTGAAGATCAAGGATTCAAGCATTCAAGCCTTTGAATGGATTTGGCTCAAGCATTCAAGATTCATCATTCAAACCCTGGATCTATCCATCATGGTGGTGTGATCTTCCTTCAAGATCCTTTATTCATCTTCAAGACCTATTCATTATCCCTTAAAGGTGGATTCTAAACATACAATCATGGAGTTTTTGATTTACATTTATGGTTTTTGATGTTGAGTCTAAGCTTTCATATTAACATACTTGTTTACATTTCAAATACAATTGTATATCTATTGAATATCATAGCTTCGTTGTTAGATCTACTTCTACTACTTACTAGCATTCTCTATTTCAATTCTATATTAAGGTTAATTCCAAAACTAGGGTTTGACCAAGGCAAACCCCTCATCCAAAAAACAAAACCATTTTTCTTGCAGGAACAGGTGTGAAACAACGAATTACAAAGTAGATTCAGATACCCTTTTTGGAAAACTTTCAAGATCCGTGAACAAAATTTCTGTCAGAGCAACGCAGGTCAAGTTTGACATAAAGGGGTCAAGGTCGACCTTCATTTGGGTCAAGGTTGACCTCGTTCAGTAAAGCAAAATATTTCTGGGTTTTCTCCGTCTCTATGTTTTGGTTCCAGATCAAGTTGCAACATTTCTAGAAACTCAGTACAAACACCAGAAAACAACAATTTCCAAATTTGCTACCTTTCAAGATAAGTGTTTTATTTTATTCCAATCTTTCTAATTTATTGTTAGATCTCCTTTCCCTCTTTATCCATAATCAGTTGATTCCTCTTTGCATTGATTGTCTCCCTTCAATTGATCAATTGGGATCCCCTTGTCTTGGATTAGGAGGTGACATATGTCCACAACATTTCCACACACACACACACACATATATATATATACATCCTTTATATATATTTTTATATCTTACATAACCAACCCATGATGGGTTACATAATTTTGATTTCATTTCTGTATTTCACTAGAACTATTTAACAATAAATGGTAGAGGAAATTGGGAACATTTACTATGCAGCCATGCCGAATGCAACTCAACAATTTAAAATGATGGGAATGTAAGTAAGAGAACAAACCTTCATAGGTTAAATACCTAATGATATGCATGGAAAGTTGTGAGTATGGTGCAGGTAGATAAATCCTCTTGCATCCTTGCTTCCCAACCTCCAGTTGGGTATCACCTGGTCAAGTAAATTTTTCCCTAACTAACCTGGCATCATGGTTGAATGGATATTGTTCTCCCACAACTGGCAACCCAATTATTTCATAAATTCTTTCTTATGTGGCTAATACTATGAGACCCCATACAACTTCTTCTGTCCCATTAAATATGCGCATGAATTCAAGTGCAACACCATCATCGTATTCATTCAGTCTCAAGAAATAATTCAACCATCCATTGTTGTTGAATCTTTGCATACAAAATCATGATCTTGAAGAAGGGATTCATGTGTAGTGGGTTCATGCCTTATCAATGGCCCTCCCATGGTCTGAAATTCAGTTCTTCTGCCCCTACCCTGATCACAATTTCTACCTTCTACTGCTCTTCTTGAAAGCTTGAAAACTTAAGTCTCAGGTATAAAAACTTGGAAACTCAAATCTCAGGTATCGCAAGAAAAATTTGTTTAGCTTATGATATAAATGAATTTGAAATAAAGTCTTAACAAGAAATCATTAATGGCAATAGGAGATATTGTCTTTTCATTATTCAAATTGGTTTCAAAAGATGACAAAATATTATGACAACGATAGGCGAAGGTAAAAGGGTGTACTTCTAAAATAATGTGAAGTGACAATGACAAGACCCTTAGGATGGAAATGATGTGTGAATTCAAGATTTGACATTCACTCCCACCCCCTTCGAAAAAGGTGGCATGCGTCCACACATGCCGAAAGATTTCATAGTTGGTGGAATTATAAATGCAATAATTTTTTGTGTAATAATTATAGCATGTAATAAATAAATGAAATACTATGCAATAAATGAAAAATGTTTCATAATGGAAAAATATTTTCCTATTGATGGTGAACCAGATTGAGTGACGTGGTTGACGTAAGCTCAAAGTGTGGAACTTAGAAAATGAAAAGGTGAGGTGGAGCTTTGGATGGAATGAAAGGTTAGGAAAATGAAAAATGAAATGAGAATTTATGACAAAGAAAAGTACTTCCTAAAGAAAGGAATTATTTTTTTTGAAAGACTCCAATGAATTCATGAAGAAGGTGTAGGAAGAAGCCCAAAGTCTTTTTCTGCAGGAAGTTCATGTTGAGCTATGTGTTCAAATTGCCGAAGGAACTCATCCTTGGAAGTAGGCTTATGGTATAGGCACAACTTGTGGTCATTAACGAGTAACTTGAACTAGAATGGATCAATAGTTTCCAATTGCACAGAGCCATTATCAAATAATACTTCAATTTCATACAAGCCCATCCACCCGATGGTCAACTTGCCTTGATTTGTTTGGAATCGACAGTCATACAACAGTGTCCAATCACCAGCTATAAAGTTCTTTGTCTTGATGTGACTATCATGACATTTCTTCTGTTGTTTTTGAGTCAATTATGTTTGATGTAGGGAAAACTTTCTTATTTCATCAAGTGCATTAAGTTGCAGGAAGGTGCTCTTTCTGTGCTACTGGAATATCAATATCCAACTCTAAGGTTGTTCTTAGATTCTTATGTTCTAGTTCAATAGGCAACATTACACTTTTCCCACATAATAACTCAAATGGGATAAACCTAGTTATTTTTTCCAAGTTGTTCTATATGCCCATACGGCTTCAGGAAGCCTACTACTCCAATCCTTTTTATGACATTTTACTGTCTTGGTTAAGATAGATTGAATGTCTTAGTTAGTGACCTTTGCTTGATCATTTTCTTGAGGATGATATGGGCTTGACTTCCTGTGGCGTATTGTATATTCTTCCATCAGTGTTGTGACCAATTTTGAAGTGAATTGGGCACCTTGGTTTGTGACAAGTTCTCTTGGAACACCATATCTGGTGAATATTTCTTCATACATAAATTTGGCAACCTTGTTGTCTCTAGCATGCTTCATGGATCTAACCTCTACCCATTTAGTGACATAGTTTGTGCAAACTAGGATATAAGAATATCCATTGGATGAGGGCTCAATAGGACCAATAAATTCCATTCCCCATTTGTCAAAAGGAGTAACAACTACCTAAGGATACATGGGAATTTCATCAGACTTTGTGTGGCAGCCCATTCGCTAGCATCTATCACATTTCCTTATGTAGAGTGATGCATCTCTGTGTAAAGTAGGCCATTAATATCCTATTGTTAATATCTTCATAGTTGTCCTCTTGGTTGTAAAGTGTCCACCACAAGGCTCATCATGACATGCATGAAGGATTTCATAAGTTTCATCCTCCCTTGAACACATATTCTCATGACTTGATCAGGTCCTATATAGAATAAGTTATTAGCCATCCATGTGAAGTTGAAACTCTTCTCTACAAGTAATCTATTTTCCTTGGGTGATAAGTAGGTTGGAATCTTGTTAGCAAACAAATAGTTAGCAATGTCTCCATACCATGGTGTTTTAGCAGATATAGAAAACAAATGTTCATCTATAAAATTATCATCAATCACCTAAGAGTCACCAGAAGTAGGTTTCTGAAGTCTAGAAAAAAAATTTCAGCTACATTAGTGTTTCTTGGCTTATCAATGATGGTTAAGTCAAATTATTGCATTAAAAGAAGCCATCGTGCTAATCTCCTAGAGATTAATGGCTTATTCATTAGATATCTAATTGCTGCATGATCGATATGGATAAACACTTTATACCCTATGACATAGTGGCAGAACTTGTTAAAGGCATATATTACAGGAAGAAGTTCTTTCTCTGTAATAGTATAGTTTAATTCTGGGCCTTGCAAATTCTTGCTAATGAAATATATATCATGCTCAATGAACTCTTCTTTTTGGCCAAGCACTGCTCCTATAGAAAAATCTGAAGTATTAGTGTGTATATGAAATGGAAGAGACCAATTTGGTCCTTTAAGGACAAGTGCTTGGATAAGGAGAGTATTCAGCTGCAGGAAGGAATCATCACAGGCTGTAGTCCAATTGAGTTCAGAATATTTGGTGAGAAGGGTATACAATGGACTGGCTATTTTACTAAAATCTTTGATGAACCTTCTATAATAACCAACATGGCCTAAAAAGATCTGAATATCTTTTTGTTTGGTTTGAGTACGCAAAGTGAGAATCACTTCTATTTTGGCAGGGTCAACTTGTATACCAACTTGAGAAATAAAGTGGCCTAACACAACACCTTCTTGCATAATCATAAAACACTTCTCAATATTCAAATAAAGATTGTGTTCTTCATATCTTGCTAAAATTTTTGCAAATTAGCTAAGGCCTCTTCATATGTGACTCCATAAGTGATAAAATCATGCATATATATTTCCATGAAATGATGAGAGATATCTGTGAAAATACTGATGACTAACCTTTGAAATTGTTCAAGCTTAGAATTTTCACCCTAACTTAGGCATTAGGCTACACAACAATTCTATCCTAACAATGGAAACCTCCTCGAGATGTGGGTAGACTCTGAATAAGGAGGAATCTCTAGATTCTAGGCCGGTTCCTATTAGATATGGAATAACACTTCCTGATCTATAACTTGTTGGGAAAAGGGAAAAGGATAATTCTAACTGAAACTAGATTAGGGTAATACACCAAGAATTTCTTTCAAACTTTGTAGAAAAGATAAAACCTCAATCCTAATTCATAAATGAAGATCTCAACACTCTGAATCTCTGCTCAACATATAGGTTATCAAAACTTACTATCAGGGTTAGACCACAAATAGCTCGATTAGCCAACAAACATACATTTCTCATACAAGGCCCTTAAGCAATTGATTATCTTGAGAAGGAACATAAATCTACTCACTTCCTTTGGATAATAAATAATCTAGCACTTGTAAGAAAAGATGAAAACAAGATCCAATATCAAAACAACTTCACAAATATGAATCAAAATCTTTGGTTCATTTCCTCCAAAATCTAACAAAAATGATTACAAAAATGGCCTTCAAAGCACTTAGGAACAATGAGTTCACTATGTGCCCTCTCTCCAAAATATACAACCCCTAATTGATCATAAAAAATCAATTTTATAGCCTGTCTATGCCTCAAATCTGAAAATCTAAACCTCACAAATTGCCCTCAAATTGGCCAAAAACATGCCAATAATTAAGCCTATGAAAGCTCGAGTCTAAGTGCCCCTAAGTAATGGCTTATAATAAGGAATTTATCCTTTTACAATTTCTAACCAATATTAATATTTACTTAATATTAGATAAAATCTAATATCAAATAATCTAACCTTCAACTCCTAACTTAGATAAAAATACTCTAAGTGTAAAAACATGCAAAGTGGAGAAAGTTGACATGACTGCTCCATCCACTTGCACTACAATTCAAAAATAATGAGATGAAGGTGTGAGGTGGCATTGTGCGGTTTTCAAGACTCTGCAGGAATATGACATCTGCATTAATGGCATTGAATGTTGTTCTTGCGGACTCCAAATTGTTATCTTCCATTTAGGCATTTTTTGGTTCTCGGTTCTTTGAATTTTCATTTCTAGGGAAAAGACTAAAGTCCAAACCCTAGTTCATGGCCGCTATTTTCATAGAACTCCATCTGTACTTGAGTCTTTGAAATTTGGCAATGATTTATTCTCGACTTTACTGTCACTTGTGTGATTAAAAACTTTGCGAGTTTAGATTTGAGCTTTTATGTATGGCTCGGGTTTCATCAGTAAGCTCATGACCGGTGATTATGCGTTGGAACCAGCTGTTGTTGAGCCCTTCAAATCGGCTTGAGGCTGGCTTTTACCGAGAGTTTAATTTCTTGAAGATTTGTTTTTGACTGTGACTTGGTACGTGACTGATATTGCAAACTGAAAGTCATGGCAACGATCTTCAAACTTTATTCATCTTTTTGCTTGGATCCCGTCTTGTATGAGAACTATCCAATGGGCATTGTGTTTGGATGCTTGGCCTTAGAGCATGGGCCCTATGACTGTTGAAACATGGGCTTTAAACTGGAAGAACTAGGCCTTTGCAACAACAAACACAAGCTGCCATTTCCTAGCCGACAGATAAGTATCACTTCTTTTCCCTTGTATTTATCTTGCTCTTAATTTGTTGTTGCAAATTCTCCTTTCTTTTACGTGAATTTGTGTTCCCTTGTATTCTATCTTTAGCTTGCTTGTTGTTTCACGAGCTGTATTATTGGAAAACTCGGGTCCTCTATGACTGGCATTTGGACTTGAGATTTTCTTTGCTGAATCTAAATTTTGAAATCCATCTTTCATTAAATTAGAGCTATTATGTCCATTCTGTGACTTCCTTATTTGAAACTTTGTTATACTTGTTGTCACTATTAGCTTGGCTTTTGAGGCTCAAACTATGAGTTTGAAACTCACGGCTTTCAACTGTGCCCTTGAGTGGAAAATTACATGTCGTTTAACTTGTATATTCATTGTAAGAGATTTCTGGGTTGCAAACTTTAGACTAGATCTTCGATATCTCAATCTTCAACCTTGCTCGAACTTTAGACTAATTATTTCATTTGAATATGAGGCTTTGAATAGGCTGGAAACATACTGTTAACTGAGTTCACATTTATCTTTCCATATGCATAGATCTCAAGGCTTTCATTTACTGGCTGCAGCAAATTCAATACAAAAAGAATGCTAAGCTCTATTCCTTTACATTGTATTGACAATTTTGGTTAAAACTTTAGGATTTTCAATGCTGTGTTGTTCCTTCTTATCATGCTTCAAAAATCTAAGTTTATTCTTTCAATGTGCAAGAAACTATAGGACTTTCTTGCAATTGTCCTCTCTTCAAAACTAAAACTCAGAGCTTCTATGCTATGTTCAGTGTTGACTATAATTTATCATCTTCTTTCAGCATTTTGAAGCATTTACTAGCACTATTATTTCAGTCATTTTCTACTTGTAGCATCTCTTACATCATTTAGCATTCTTTGACAATGAACATCACAATCTATGATTTCATACCATTTGATATTCTACTGTAGTCAATAATCCAGATATATACATAACTTTGAAAGACAAATTTTTACTTTCAGCAATGAAATCTATTTATGGGGTTCGAGCACGGGCTCGTGACACTCACAAATAGATTCATGTGTTCTTGTACTTGATCTTTAAACATCTTTTCAACAAATGAACAATATCTGAATATGATACTGATTTAGTGAGCACCATGATGAAAAGTATACACTCTTTTGATTTTTTGACTGTGAAGAATGTCAGTCTGTTTTGAACAATGCATTTCTTTGTTAAGCTTAAAACATCAAAAATAACACATTATGTTAGTGAACATGACCCAGTGGTCAATTTTGGGCATCCATCAAACCACTGGTGTGTTCACTAACATAAAGTTACACAGCTGTCTTTAAACACTGCTTTTCAATTTATGTACATGCTCATTTTGCTATTGCATTGAATATCAGAAATATATGCAGCTATGAAAGAATTTGATATTGTATGATGTTCTTGTTCTTTTTGCATTGCTTAGATCTAGTTGGATCTAACAAAATCTTAACCATGATGCAGGACAACCCCTAAGACATAGACCAAACAGATACAGACTCAAGATGAAGACTGGAGACTTGAACTAGACATGACAACCAGCTCCAGATATGCAGACAACTTCAAGGAAATGAAGAAGACTCACTCATACCCCTATCTCTTCTTTCTATTTTGTACTTGTACTCTATTTATTGAAATATGAGAGAACATTTGTTAATTACATTCAGTATGAATGTATAGTGTAATGATCAATTATGAATTTTGGAAAATTTTAACATATGATCAATACTTAGAGTACAATAAAATTTTTTTGATTTGAATGTAATAACAAAATGATGATAATGTAAAAGCCCTATTGAATGAAAGAACCTAAATGCACCCTTACTATTTGTCTATTATTTTGCATGATGAAAAATAGGGTAACTGAAATGTTGCTAGAGAATTACATAATCCAAAGAGTAAGACAAAGTATGCAAATGTTCCCTTTGGGCATGTAAAAGTGGTATTTTCTGATCCTTAGGGGCTATTCTATCCTATTGTATCCACTGTACCCATCCAGAAATGAAAAGTATTTCTTACCAACCAAAGAAGCTAGCACTTGGTCAACAAATAGAAAAGGAAAATGGTCCTTCCTAGTGGCATTGTTCAATTACCTATAATCCATACAAACTCTCTATTTCCCTCCCTTCTTGGGTACAATTACCAATGGTGAAACCTACTGGCTAACTGATATTGGGTATATAAAGCCAACAGTCAACAATTTTTGCAATTCAGTTTTGACTATTTCCCTAAGGGCTAGGTTTACTCTCCTCTGAGATTGTCTAACAGACATACTACCTTCTGTGATATATATTCTATGGGTACACAATTTGGTATCTAGTCCTTTCATATCCCCATAGTCCCAGGAAAATACAATTTTGTGTTGTTGTAGGAGCTTTGTTAAAGCTACCTATTGGGACTACGTGAGCGTGTTTTTTATGTTCAAGAAGTGTCCTGGAGACACCTCTATCTTCTTTCTTACTTATAACATGGAAGAATCAGTTAGGGGAGTTGTGTTAATCTCATGAGGTGGCAATTTATGCAATAGAGTATGAGCATCAGTTAAAGTGGAAGAAATTGATTTAGGATACAATGGCTACAGGGAGCAATGGATATTAGGTGAACAAAGGGGACTATTCCTCTACTCCATAATTATTATGCATGACATTTGTGAGTAGTTCCTCTTCCCCTTTCAATTGTAGGAAATGATTTATTTGAATAATCATCAGCTGAGCCACTGAATTTATCTCTTCGAATTCTTCTCCCAAGACTGGCCAAACAAGTTGAGCTAGATCTTGCTGAGGCTGAGCAGGGGGATACATGGCTAAATTTTTCATGGAAAGATTGTTTGATATGGTCATATCCCCTGATTGAAATCCTATTTGTGCTTTAGAAGTGGCCAACCCAAGATTATTAGATAGCCGCCAAGTGTTACCTTAGGGGATAAAATCATGATGTCTGCCTGATATTCCCAAGAGTCCAATGTTACAACTACATCCTCAATCATCTCATCAGGTTTCATAGTTGAGTTTTCTACAAGCTGCATGACAGTGGGAGTAGACCTAAGACCCAGGATATTAAGTTGTTGCATATTGTGTTTGGTCATAACATTAATGGTTGCTCTGAGGTCAATCAAGGCATTTTCACAGATTGGCCATTAATGATAATTTCAACTACTAGGCTACCTGGATAAGAATATTTAGGAACAACCACTTTTCCTAACATGATATCTTCTAACTGGCCAAGAACATGGATAGTCTACGGATCTTTCTTCTGTAATACCCCAAAAATGGGCTATAAGTTCATTAACCTCCTACATCGACACATCGAACAAAATTGACATCGAAGTCCTAACCTAAGACACATCTGAACATTATCAAATCCTAAATTGATTATCTCAAATTCTGGATCGGGAAATATTCCTAGTAATTTTCCTATTTATCTTAATTATCTTTGATTTAATGATTATTTGGCGATAAATCCTATTTATCCTAAAGTTTTATTAATTGAATATTCTCAATATTTAATTAATTAGATTTAATTCTGCCACTTAATTATTTAATTAAATTTATTCCTAATTATTATTATTTAAATTTGATAATAAATCAAAATTCCTATCATTAATTGATTAAATTCTTATTTAATTAATTAAAACAAGTTGTCATGTTTAATGATATTATTTTGGAATTAAAGTTTGATTAAATAATTGATTAACCCATAAATCAATTGTTTTATTTTTAAAATCAGTTAAGTTGGAAATAAATCACTTTATTTATTTATTTAATTCATAATTATTATCACATTCAAAAAGCAGTTAAACTTGAAATCAGAAAATCAATTCAAGTTGTATTAAAAATAAACTCAACTTTGATTTGAGTTAAAAAGCTATTTTTGCAAGATTTTGCATGATTTTGTGAATTAATTATCTTTTATTCTTTGATAACTCAAAAATCAACCTGAGTTTATCTGAGTGATTTATGACTTTTTTCATGCATCCCCAAAGCCCTGGATTTCTATAAAACCAAGGCTCAGCTCTTCAATTTCATATCTCATAATTGTGCAAACTTATGCTAGCGAATTGGTATCTGAAGAATTGAAGCCTCTTTGCGAATCAACAACTTTGTGAGATCATTCATATTTTAGCATATCATTGTTAGATTAATTGCATTGCATATCAATTTTTCATATAGATTAGATTTCATATCAGATTTCTCATATTATTGCATCTAAAATCCAAAAATATAGATTAATTTGCATCTAATTCATATCTAGATTTTGCATTCAAATCCTTCATTT
The DNA here is from genome assembly GCA_027943335.1 of Chamaecyparis obtusa. Lineage (NCBI taxonomy): Eukaryota > Viridiplantae > Streptophyta > Pinopsida > Cupressales > Cupressaceae > Chamaecyparis > Chamaecyparis obtusa. Next base: position 144,151 of record BSBK01008976.1, on the reverse strand, counting down.
AGGTGTCGTCAAGGTCACTGATCTCGGTCCAATCTAAGAATACATACTCGCATCTACTAGAAGGCAGTAAATCGCCTGGTTAGATTAGTTTCCATTTCACTGCACGATTTTGATTTTAACTAACCTCTAATGTTTTACTAAAGTGTTGTGTCTACAGATCAGGTACAAAATTCACACACACATTTCTAGCACCCATCGTGGGGCCCTGAAATGGGTTTCCCTTCAAATTTTATAAATTTCTATCATTTTCTTATCTTTTTCTGTTCCAAGCTACAATTTTTATTCTTTGTCCATACAATTTTCATACGAGTTTTGTCAGAAACTCATACCAGGAGATACCCAATGTCGTACGATAGTTGATTTGATTGAGGATCACACAAGCAGAAACCCACTATCATTTGGAAGCTCGATTGTCATATGTTCTGATACCCATTATCGTACGAGCTTCTAGATTGTCGTCTGGGAGGTAACCCACTGTCGTATGAGTTTTAGTGCCAAGGTTCAATTGTCGTTTCACTTTTTTAGGTAGTTTGTCAGATTTGGTTTTCAAATTTCAACTGACAGCTAACATTAACAATTGAAATTTGTTGTTTCTGATTAATTTATGTTGATTTTGATTGGAAAAAGTGCAAGAATTGCTAAAAATAGGTAAAAATATACTAAGCGCGTTGCGAGGAATTAAGGTAACCTTCTCAGCTGATAACATTTCGATTTGGATTAAAAAGAACTCTTGCATGTCAAGCTTGTGTGACCTTTATTGCTTTCATATCACAGATTTCATTTTGGGCTATTAAAAATGAACATAGATTTGCTTTCAGCATCTTTGTTACACATAGTAAATAGGCCCTATGAAAACTATTTGTGGCTCTTGAGAGAGTGGGTTTCCATTGAAACTCTTCTCAACGAAGGAACCCTTGTAGGTAGGGAGGATACTGAGGGAGTCTCACGTTCTACTAGATCCGTGTGTCTTCAACTTTTGATCGATGCATTCTCTCTCCGGAGAGGTTGATAGATCATAAGGGGTTGATGTCATAGATCTTTGTGAGATAATCTTAGTCTTAACACATCGGATTTATTTGTCTACTTTGTTTTGGTGAAGTGAAGAGGCTAGGGGATTATGCTCTACTTCATTTTTGGATAGTACCAGAAACCCAGATCCTTGAATCTGATCTAGTCCCCATGTGGTATATCTTGTGAGTCACCTTTAGAGAGGGTTAACCATAGTGGACATTCCCTTAATTGGGTCAACCACGTTGACGGAACCTCAAGCGGTAATAGCCATTTTCACTGTGGTAGTGACAATCGCTATATAAATGTCCCGTTGGAAGAAATCTTCACAGATGTGGTCTCTTGTTGGGTTGTCAGATCTCCCTAGCAGATCCTGAAGATTAAGTTCTTGGACTGTGTCAAAACCCTGGTGCGCCTGGATTGGAGTTTGCCCTCTTGGATCATAAAAGTTGCAGAGTCAAACCATTACTAAAAACCTTAGTGAGGCCAAATTTTCATTTTCTAGGAATATGTGCATTATTGCAAAACTTTTTGGAACATACACAATTAGCACTTCTAAGGATTAGCACAAATAAGTCACTTGATTGTTCATGCGCAAGGTTTCTTTTGCCCTTGTTCATTATTTTCAGACATGCTTGAAATCACTTGCTTGCTGTTTTGCGTGCTTGCTTATCTATCTGGTTACTAAAAATGAACAAATCTATTACAATCCTCAAATCTGGACATTGAAATTTGCAAACAATCTAAAACTAAAAACCCAAAAATTTGCAAAAATTGAAGTGAAATTCCTTTCTGGAGTCAAAAGTCATCCCAGAGAGTCAGAAAGTCGTACGAGTTTTGGAAAGAGTCGTTTCATAACCCTGTGAGTGTCGTATGGTAACTGGTATATTGTCGTACGAGTGTTTCAACCAGTCATTTTCAAAAGTCAATTTTCTTGTTGTCAACTATCATACGAGCTTGTCAATTTTTGCTTCATGCTATACCCACTATCGTACGAGCCTGCAGGAAGTCATTTGAGAAGTCTTGAAAAATTGCCAGAAAGTTGTCAGAATTGCTAGATATCCAGCTTTTTTAGCCTATTTCTAGAATCTTTCAAACAAATCACTATGTCAAGAACAGAGCAGCAAACTACTGAGAATCCAATCATTTTCCTAAAGTGACCTTTTGAATCTGATCCAGCCTTCTATTTAATCGATTTGAGTCTTTTTTTTATCTTGTGTCAAAACCTTGTCATAACTATCAATCTTCAATCAATCTTAAAAAATGACTAGGTGTTGTGATATCTTGTCCGCTATCTTTTGGGCATCTACCCATACATCCAGGGCACAGTATCCCTCATCTAAGTCAAATCTATGCTTCAATCAATCAAACCTTGACAAGGTTGTGTCATCTGATCATCTTGATTCAATTCATTCTTCAGTTGTCTTCATCTTATTCTTTTGCTTCACCCAAGGTTAATGGTGGAAACTAGAGCTTCCTCTCACAAGAAATCTGGAGAAGCATCCCATACTTTACCTATAATCACTCTCCAAGCTCCAACTCTTGAGCAACTCTATAATTCTGGTCTTTATGAAGATAACGGTCTTGGCAATCTTTGATTGAAAACTGGTTACATTCCTCCTTCATCAACTCACGAAGGTAATCAACAAACTCCTCATCAATCTATCCCAGGTAGAACTCCTACCATGTCTCAAGTAGGGACAAAATTCAGCTCTCAAAGAGCTCAATCTCAACATGGTGCAGATCAGGAACCCACACCCAAAGAAATTTCTCAATATCAAAACGATGATAACTTCAAAAGAATGATGAAGCATTTCTTGAAAGAAGATAGAGAGGCATACTTCTTACAATTAGCTCATCAAGGAGCTAAACTTCCTCCCAACTTTAATGTTGAAGATATCATTATGCATGAGGAAGAAACTCCACTCATGGCTATGATGAAATAGATGCATGCCATGCAAGTCAAACTTAACAACCTTGAAAAAGAAAAGGAACCCAAGGAGTTCTCCATGGAGGCTCTATGTCCTTTTCCATTTGACAAAGACTTGTACATGCCACCATTCCTGAAAAGAGTGGAGATGCCCAAGTATGATAAGTATGATGGACACTCTGACCCTCAAGATCATGTCAGGGAATTCTGTACACAATCTATGGAGTTCATGCACGAACCAATGTACCTGATGCGTCTCTTCCCTCAATCTCTAGGCAGAGCAGCCATTCATTGGTTCTCTAGATTGCCTTCTACTATCAAAACTTTTGAGGAGTTGATCAAATTGTTTTATCAGCAATACTCCTACAACATTCAACATCCAGTCACCATGATCGATATCTGCAATCTCAAGCAATATCCAGGGGAACCATTCCTAACATTTCTCAAGAGATGGAGGAAGAAATTCTCTCTATATGCTAGGCCTATTCCGAAAATTGAAAAATTGGAAATATTCATCAATAACCTTGTTCCAAAAATCAACTATGCTCTACAAATGCAAGATCATACATCTTTTTATAAGATGGTAGACAATGCTATCAAAATTGAAAAAGTGCTTGTGAAAAAAGGAGAAATCACACTTCAAAAAGACAAGTACAAATCAGGATCCAGTTCTAAAGACAAGAACAAAAACTAGAACAAGAATAAAGGCATCATCATAGATGGTGTTGTTGATACTATCCATGCCCCATCAAAGGCACCATCCTTCAATCTAACTATTGGTACCCAAGCCATAAAAGCTTCAGAACAAAAGGTGCCTGAATCATCTCAAAAGAAGCCAGAGTATAAAAAGTGGTCCGCTGATAATAAATGAATGTTCACTCCTCTTGGAGAATCTTTAGAATCAGCTATGAGAACTCTATTAGCTAATGACATCATCTCTTTGCTAGAGATCTGACAATCTGATTCTGATCCTAAACCAAAATGGTGGAGAGAGAATGAATTCTGTGATTTCCATCGGGGTAAAGGTCACAAAACTAATAACTGCTTACGCTTGAAACACACTATTCAAAATATGATTGATAAGGGAGATATCACCATTGACAATCATAAGAGCAATAATGATCATATAGCATTCATAGAACCATTTCCGAAACATGATCAAGAAGTTTCATCTTCTCAACCTAATATGGGGGCAAAGGTCAACTATGCTTACCCTGGAAATAATGTCGTTATCAATATGGTTGAACCTTGTCTCTCTGAACATTGCAATGTCATCACAATTGTACAAAGAGATAGAGATCATTCTTCAGCTAACGTGGTTACTAGATCACAAGCTCAGGCACATCTGAACGGAAAAATCCCAGATTCATCAAATGTCCCTAAGATGCCCTTCAATCTTTCTTCCGCTTCCAAATAGAAGGATGCTCCTAAATCTTCCAATCCTAAAGATACGAGGCCAACATCTTATAGCATTGTTCAACAACTCCAACATACTAATGCAAAAATCTCCATGTTTGAGTTGCTTCGGATATCTCCAGCTCATAGAGCTATTCTAGACAAAGCTTTGCTCAGATCCAATGTTCCTGATGACCTTGATTTAGATAGGTTCTAGACTATGGTTGGACATCTTACATCTCTGCAATATATCTCCTTTTCAGAGGAAGATGACAACTCCTTGAGTCATCCACATAACTAGCCCTTGCATATAGAAGTCTTGATCCAGAACTGTAGAGTCAAACATGTGTTGATAGATGGAGGCGCTGGCCTAAATATTTGTTCTTACAGCTTGGTCACACAATTGGGATTTTCAGAAATGGCTATTGATCCAAGAAATAAAATAACTATAAAAGCCTATGATGAACAAGAAAGATCTTCTAAAGGCACCATTGTCTTACCTATCAGAGCAGGTCCGGTTATCAGAGATACTATATGTCAAGTTCTTGATCTACATTTGGCTTACAACATTCTTCTAGGGAGACCATGGATACATGAAATGCAAGCTATTCCTTCTACATTCCACCAATGTTTGAAATTTCCTTATGAAGGAGTAGAGGTCACTATTCTAGCAGACATATCTACCACTTGCAATACCTTGAAGGAAAGTTCAAATAAACTTGTGCCTAATAATAGATAATCTTCCATTGAGCCAACCAAAGAAGCATCCACTTCTAAAATGGAAGACATTGCCAAATAGGTTAATATCAAAGAAAATAGTATGGGAGAATATACTATAGAGCCAATCTTATCTTTGACGTCTCTCCCTATTTCACCTAAGTCTTATGGGCAATCTTTGAAATAGTCCAAACCAGACTCTAAAGAACCTCTTGAGGCATATAAAAAGAATTTTGTAGCAAAACAAGTCTCCAAGCAATAATTTGAAGAGGATGAAGCTGTGCTTGCATGGCTATACAAAGATGAATCTGAATCCCATGATATCCAAACTAGTAACTCAACAGTACCAAAAGATCCTTCTAAGTCATATGGTCCACGAGATAAATTGATAGCTAAGATGGGATATCCAAGTAAAGGACCTCTAGGAGTCAAAGGAAAAGGTCTTGAGGCACCTATCCCACATACTAGTAGAGCAAATAAAGACAAAGTTGGCTTAGGATTTAAAAAGAAACCCTTTCACCTCAAAGGTAATTGTTCTCCTGTCATAGAGCAGATCGCACCAGGAGAAGCCCTTCTTAAGAAAGAAGAAATAGAACCATCAGATAGTGATTCAGACAGCTCAGAACTCATCCCTTATGAAAAATTTCCTAAAGAGATCAAAGACCTTCTGGATGATAAAGATGATCCGATCAAAAGAATTAATGTAGTAGAAACACAAGCACCTACTATAAAGTAAGAGATAGTTGCCACATAAGAACCAGCTAATCTTGAAGACAATAAAAAAGAAGAAGGTGGTAGTTATTCTGAGATAGATTCCCATCAGTATGAATACAAATCAGAATCTAAGGGTAACCCTTCTTGGGGTATTCATCTTGACTTTACTCATGTTCTTAGATTTCCTAGAGGCATAGATGAAGAATCTAATGACTATGAATGGGGAGTCATTCCAAAAGAAGATGAGCTTATTACAAAAAAATATGTTGATGTTATTCACCAATATGCACCTACACCTAACGTAAGTCTAGAGCGAAGTAATGAACTTATCGAGTCTGATCCACCTATGGCTGAATTGGACTCCCACAATGACATTGAGCCTATTCATGAATTGAATGTCTTAAGTTGTAATATCACCTTTGAACTTGAGCATCGGGTTAGGACCAATGATGATAGATCCATATCTGTAAACACTATCTCCCAATCTTTCCCCACTTTGACTATCCAATATCCAGACCTTATTGATCAAACCTCCACAAATCCGAGCCATGGTATTTATACCTTCCTGAATGACTATGCCCTTGCTTGCTACCTCAATGCAATCAAGCCTATGAGGACTTCCATCAATGAACTGAGCATTAGCATGACAGAGTCAGACATCAAGTATCTTAGTTAGAAAAATAAGAATAAAAATAAAAAGAAATGGAGTTCTGAGGGTGAAAACCACTTTGTGGTAGTCTCAGAACCTACAAAAGTAAAAATAAAAGACGTATCTGAAGGTGAAAACCTCTCTGAGGCACCTAAGGATGAGATATTTGATGTCCTTCTGAGTCATTTATAGGACATATCTCCAGTTCTAATTGATCCCACTCAACCCATCAATTTGGGAACAACAGAAGAGCCACAGTTGATTAATGTAGCTCAATCTTTATCAAAAGAAGAGAAGCAAAAATTTACAACATTCCTAATAGCGAAGAAGATCAACTTTGCCCGGAAATATTCAGATATGTCAGGGTTGGACCCTAATCTTATAATGCATCATTTATCTATAGCTCCAAATGTCAAGCCTGTCAAGAAAAAATTAAGAAAGATGCATCCTCATGTTGCACTCTTGGAAGAGCTAAATTAGAGAAGCTCCTGAAAGCTAGATTCATCTGAGTTATTGATTATGCAGAGTGGATCTCTAATATTGTACCTGTTTCTAAACGAGATAAATCAATCAGAGTATACACAAACTTTAGAGATGTAAATAGAGCATGCCCTAAGGATGATTTTCCATTACCTAACATCGATATGATAGTGGACATGATTACAGGCTTTGAGATGTATTCTTTAATGGATGGTTTTTCTGGATATAATCAAATAAAAATTGCTCCAGAAGATCAAGAGAAAATTGCTTTTACATGTACATGGGGTACCTTTTGTTGGAATGTCATGTCATTTGGGCTTAAAAATGTTGGTGCTACATATCAAAGAGCCATGACATCTATTTTTCATGACATGGTGCATAGGACTATGGAAGATTATGTTGATGATACTTTAGCAAAATCTATGATTAGGGTTGCACATCTAGATGACTTGAGCAAGATACTAGATAGAATGGAAAAATTTAGTCTCAGACTAAATCCTAAGAAGTGTGCTTTTGGTGTCACTTCTGGAAAGCTCTTAGGATACATAGTCTCAAAGAAGGGTATTGAAGTTGATCCAGCTAAAGTGAAGGCTATAATGGAAATGCAACCTCCAAAGAATATTAGTCAAATGAGGACATTGCAAGCAAGAGTTCAATCTATCAGAAGATTCATATCACAGCTAGCAAACATATCACAACCTTTTACAAAAACATTACATAAAGGTGTGACCTTTGCATGGAATGAAGTGTGTGCTAACAACTTTAACCATATCAAGAAGTATCTATCAAATCCTCCTATCTTGATGCCTCCCATTCATGGGAAGCCATTGATCTTATATGTCTCCACTATAGATACATTACTAGGGGCATTGCTTGCACAACATGATGAGAACAAAAAGGAATGAGCTATATACTATATCAGTAGAACATTGGTTGCATATGAAAAGAATTATTCAATGATTGAGAAAGCTTTTCTAGCTGTGATCTTTGCATCACAGAAACTAAGACATTACATGTTAGCTCATACCACACATTTGGTAGCTAAAATTGATCCACTCAAGTACCTACTAAGCAAATCTGCCCTCACAGGTAGATTAGCTAAATGGGTCATGCTCTTAAGTGAATTTGACATTTAATATGTAGAGAGAAAAGCTATAAAAGGATAGGTTATTGCTGATCAATTAGCAGATGCACCTATGATTGATGATACACTAATGCAAATGGAATTTCCAGATTCCTCTATCATGACTCTTTCTTCTAGAGAATGGCAGTTATTCTTTGATGGCTCCTATACATAGAATGGATCAGGCGTAGGCATATTGTTCATAACTCTTCAAGGATACTCAATACCAAAAGCATTCAGATTAAAGTTTCCTTGCATAAACAATATTGCTGAATATGAAGCCCTTCTTAATGGCATGAAACTAGCAATTGAGTGGAGAGTGACAGAGCTACACATTCATGGAGACTCTCAACTTGTTATCCATCAAGTCAATGATGTGTACCAAACTAAAGATGAAAATCTCATTCCTTACAAGAGAATGGTATATGATCTAAAGAAGTATTTCCTATCTATCACATTTGAGAAAATTCCTAGAACATAAAATAGAGTTGCTGATGCAATGGCAATGCTATCTAATTTATTACAACAACCTGAACATGAGCTACGCTATGAGTTCCTGGTGGAAGCACTATCTTATCCTACATATGATTCCCCTGAAACCTGCATGATCTGCACTATTGTTGGTCATGATTCATCCATATACAAAAACCTATTTTCCTATCTCCAAGATAAAATCATTCCCGATACCTTCAACCGCCATGAAAAGAGATACCTTATCCGTAATGCCTCCTGATATGTCATCATTGGTCACGATTTGTACAAACGAGGTCTAGATGGTACACTACTTAGATGTTTAGAATGGGAAGAGTCTCAACATGCATTAGAGGAAGTCCATGATGGTATTTGTGGGTCACACTCGAACGGTTTAACACTAGCTCAAAAACTTATTAGGGTTGGGTACTATTGGCCTGAAATGGAGAAAGAGTCTATCAAGTTTGCTAAGAACTGTCAAAAATGCCAAGTGCATGGCAACTTAATTCATGCTCCAGGGAGATATCTAATTCCCTTTACTACACAATGGCCTTTACACCAATGGGCATTTGATCTTATAGGATCCATACATCCTCATTCTTCTAATGGACATACCCATATAATCACAACTACAGATTATTTTACAAAAATGGGTAGAAGTAGTCCCTTTGACACAAGCCACTAGAAAGAAAATATCTATGTTCATATTGAACTATATCATATGCAGATATGGGATCCCACATTCTATAATCATAGATAATGGGGGACAATTAAAAAATAAAGACCTAGATGATTTATGTGACAAATTCAAGATCATGCAACATTGGTCTTCTATCTACTATCCTCAAGGGAATGGACAAGCAGAGGCTTCTAACAAGAATCTATTGAAAATCTTGCACCGTACAGTTAATAAAATAGGAAGAGACTGGCATCTCATGATCAATCCAGCTCTCTGGGCCTACAGAACAAGTATCATAACACCTACTGGGGCTACAACTTTCACTTTAGTTTATGGGTCTGAAGCGGTACTGCCTATTGAGGTTGAAATCCCATCACTAAGAATCAGAATGCATGGTCTAGTAACTGATGATGACTGCAGAGTATCTAGGTTGCAAGAACTTGAACTAATAGATGAGCATAGACAAGCAGCGTATGATCATCTCAGAGTATATCAAAAGAGGATGTCTAGAGGTTACAACAAGAAAGTCAGACACAAAGAATTTCAGGTTGGTGATCTAGTCTTGAGAGAGAATCCTAAAAATCAATCACATCGAGAACGCAAGGGGAAGTTTCAACCCAACTGGATGGGTCCCTTTGTTATCACTACTACTTTTGGCTCTGGTGCCTATCAGCTCTCAACGACTGAAGGAGAAAAGCTCTAAGAACCAATCAACATTCTCCATCTAAAGAAATTCTACGCCTAAGGCATTCAATCTATGGTAAAATATCCTAAAAAAATCTTAAAAATTTGAAAAAGTCCTAAAAAAATGAACATCTTGGTGAAAACCTAGCAATAGGTGCCTTGATGATTCACAAAAAAAAGTAAAAAATATAAAAAATACAAAAAAAATTGGAAAAATGAAAAGTACAAAAAAAGTAAAAAATATCAAAAGTACAAAAAAATGAGAAAAAGAAAAAGTGCCTTGGTGAAAACCTGGAAACAGGCACCTTGGTAGAAAAAATAGAATCTCTACCAAGATGGTGAAAACCTAGCAAACGGGTACCACTTGTTAAAAAATGCTCCATCTATCAGCACAATCTTGGTCTTTCCCAACTTTCAGTCTTGCTTTACTTTGTACATATCTCCTAGTTTGTTCCTGCTTTCCTGTTTTCAATAAGTCGATCTGTACACCAATCAGCTCAAGTGTCTGTATCTTATCAATGCTTAACACTTGGGGGAAATCAATGTCATATCCTATGGCCCCCAGTACATCTTAGACGAGTCATATCCAGTCAGAGTCCTTTGAAATTTCATCAGAGTCAGTCAGTCAGTCTCCTCTCCAGAAAGGATTTTGCATCTACAACAACACAATCAAACATCAACACAAATTGAAAATAATCTGTGCTTTACATGCTTTTATCTCCTTGTATGCTTACTGATTCACATTGAGATTTTTGCATATTTTGTTCCCACGAGCTCTTCGATGATGTCCTTTACAGGATTTAGAGAGTGATGACTAGGGGGGCATAATATTTTCTTTGTTTTCTTCTTGTATGTGAAAATCTAACAACTTTGGAAATTCTGGATTGAAATGGTGTCCGACTGTAAGAGCCTCTATCTCAAATTGGATGGCCATGCATACCTCAACCATTAATACCCAAAAAATTCAAGGAAGTTTGATCTAACTAATTTTGAGTGAGTTCTTTCTCCTATTGTGAAACACGATCTTGCCTAAGGAGGTGAATGATAAAGGGTCACTACGGGTAATTCACATTGGATTTCAAATGATCTCTTGAATGTTTGATGTGTTTGCAATGCAAGGCATATTCAGGTCATCACAACATTTATGTTTTGATGCTTATACAAATTTCTATATCAAAATGGACATGATATTCAGGTCATCCTGGCATTTGTGCCTTGGTGCTTATATCTAATCCAACATTCTGAAAACAAAATCAATATTCATATATCCATGGTTTCCTAATCAGTGAGTGTTGCATTGATTCCTGCGCATACAAATTGATATTCATATGTCTATGGTTTCATAACTAGTGGGCATTGTATTGATTTATCCAGTTACCTAAAAATTCAATGATGAGAATGACCGACACATGATCAGTGACTAGGTCCTAGGTCTTAGGTTGCATTTCATACTGCATGTCTCTTTGCATTTTTTCATGTTTACATGATCTCACAATGACTAAATGAACTTCAATGCTTAAATAATTCTCCACTTGTCTCTTCAAATTTAACAAGAGTTGAATCTTACACGAAGGTCCATCCAACGAAATAGCAAGTAGAATCCTTTTTTAGGATCAAAATCAAAATCTGAGATCATTCATATTATTAACTACTTGTATAACCGACCTTCCATCATCACAGGAATCCAGAATTCAACTTAACTAATTATCTTACATCAAACTATCAAAATTTCAACTTGGTTAACCATGGTCAACTCCGTGTGTCACCTAGTCAAACTTGGTCTTCTGGACCTCTAAATGATGTAGAATGCGTTCCCGAACGTGTATAACCACTTTTTAAATCAATTAACATGCTTCTAAACTATCAAACGCTGACTTTTCTTGTCAGATTTCAATTTTAATCTTGAAGGGGGCATGGTATTGCATATCATTCAAAGTCTGTAATCTAAACTTGAAGCATATATTTCCTCAGTAATCGAGACAAACAACCACGTCTAGTTGTTGATTCATCAAAAGACCTCATCGCTTGGGGCAAATCAATCATCACTCAGGGCATACCAAATTCATCGAGATCCATATCAATCTAGTATTTTCTTAATCTTGTAAATTGTATTAATTTTTGCAACTATCGGTTCAATTGTGTTATTTCCTTGGTTCTTCAAAAATTGAAGGGTTCAGATGTGATACCAATGTGATTCTTATCGACAATCAGGTCTGGAATCGGTCACTCACTTCTTCACAATCATAAGGTTCGGAATCAGGTGTTTTGACACTTTTTGGGAATCATCGGTTCATTGTTGTTATAGTTAACATTATCTTTGGTCATTCAGGACCTATTATCTTCATATCAATTTCAATCAATTTTTGTTTCATATCAATTTCAAATATCAGTTTCAGCATCATACACAGACTGTCTTTGAACCACTACGCTTGGCACAGTAATTCAAAGAGGGGCAAAATGTAATACCCCCAAAATGGGCTATAAGTTCATTAACCTCCTACATCGACACATCAAATGAAATCGACATCAAAGTCCTAACCTAAGGCACATCTGAACATTATCGAATCCTAAATTGATTATCTCAAATTTTGCATTGGGAAATATTCCTAGTAATATTCCTATTTATCTTAATTATCTTTGATTTAATGATTATTTGGCAAAAAATCCTATTTATCCTAAAGTTTGACTAATTGAATATTCTCAATATTTAATTAATTAGATTTAATTCTGCCACTTAATTATTTAATTGAATTTAATTATATTTATTCCTAATTATTATTATTTAAATTTGACAATAAATCAAAATTCCTATCATTAATTGATTAAATTCTTATTTAATTAATTAAAACAAGTTGTCATATTTAATGATATTATTTTGGAATTAAAGTTTGATTAAATAATTAATTAACCCATAAATCAATTGTTTTATTTTTAAAATCAGTTAAGTTGGAAATAAATCACTTTATTTATTTATTTAATTCATAATTATTATCACATTCAAAAAGCAATTAAACTTGAAATCAGAAAATCAATTCAAGTTTTTTAAAAAATAAACTCAACTCTGATTTGAGTTAAAAAGCTATTTTTGCATGATTTTGTGAATTAATTATCTTTTATTCTTTGATAACTCAAAAATCAACCTGAGTTTATATGAGTGATTTATGGCTTTTTTCATGCATCCCCAAAGCCCTGGATTTCTATAAAACCAAGGCTCAGCTCTTCAATTTCATATCTCATAATTGTGCAAACTTATGCTGGCAAATTGGTATCTGAAGAATTGAAGCCTCTTTGTGAATCAACGACTTTGTGAGATCATTCATATTTTAGCATATCATTGTTAGATTAATTGTATTGCATATCAGTTTTTCATATAGATTAGATTTCATATCAGATTTCTCATATTATTGCATCTAAAATCCAAAAATATAAATTAATTTGCATCTAATTCATATCTAGATTTTGCATTCAAATCCTTCATTTAGGTGTCGTCAAGGTCACTAATCTCGGTCCAATCTGAGAATACATACTCGCATCTACTAGAAGGAAGTAAATCACCTGGTTAGATTAGTTTCCATTTCACTGCACGATTTTGATTTTAACTAACCTCTAATGTTTTACTGAAGTGTTGTGTCTACAGATGAGGTACAAAATTCACACACACATCTTCTTTCTCCTAGATTTCTTTAGGAAAGCTTCCTTAATGACTTTTCCAAGGGAACATCTTTAATAGCTTGGAAGAGTGGAATTTGAACATATATGTTCTTAAGCTGGTCAACTATATCAAAGGTTGTGTCTTTGTGAGGTTGGGGTCCTTCAGCTTGTAGTCTTTTGGGAAAATGTGGGACAACTTCCTTTGGAATATCAGTTCCCTTTAGTGGGCTAGATATAGGAGGAAGAATAGGGGTATCCTTTACTTCAAGCTCTTTAATCGGTACCTCAGTGATTACTAGGGGCTTTGGTGTATGTAGAGTAGTCCCAGACCTTAAATGGATGTCATTGATAGTGAGGGCATAGACATGGTACTAATTTGGAGAGTACATAGATTGTTGTTGTTTAGATTTGGCAGAGGCTAGGTAGGCAATTGAGTTGGCTTGGGCATGCCTGTATTGGCTGTAGGAGGAGGCATAATTGCTAGTGGAGGAGGCTAAGAAGGTGGCTGAAAGAGCCTAGAGTTTTGGTTTTGCCATTGTTGGCCTCCTTTCCATTGTGGGTTTTGCTTCCAATTATCCTGAGGTGGTTTCCACCTCGCTTGGTTTTGCTGCCATCAGCCTTGAGGATTTTGCCAATTTTCTTGTGGACTTTGCCATTGAGGATTTTGATAATTGGGCCATTGCAATGGGGGTGTATTCCAAGGCTGAGATTGATTATTAAATGCATGTAGTCATTGATTTCCATAAGAATTAGAGAATGGACCAGAAAAATCAAAGGATCTTGTGGAATACCTTGCCTTGGAACCCATGGTTGTCTTTGAGCAATATAGAAGACTTGGTCATCTTCTCCTAGAAATTGGTTTAACTCTATGGGAAGCTGCTTGGCCTCCAAATTTTCTACTATCTTGCATCTGCAATCCATCTTCTTGTGTCTTGAATGAGGAAAAAATTCAGCTAGCATGGCTTCAGCTTCATCATGCTTCTTCTTTGCTTGCATAGTGTCCAACTAGGTGGCCATATTATTGATGATGTCCTGCTTGAAATCTGACAAGAGATGAGTTGTCTCTATCCTTGAAACTCCAGCACCATTGGATTTTCCAATAGTAGACTTGTATCCTCATCCTTTCTTCCCAGTAGCTCTAGAATAATTAAGGCATATTTTGTATATATCATCCCAAGGGACTTGAGTGATATCTCCTCCTGCCATTAAGTCCAAGGCTTCAATGCATCCTTCATTTACCCCTCATAGGAAGAGTAGCTTTTGGGATTCTTCATTAAGATCATGCTGGGTATTCTTTTGCAAGCTGAAAAGAAACTGGGATATAAAGTCTTCTAAACTTTCATCCTCTTTTTGGGACATCTTGAAAATGTCATCTCCTCTAAAATCATTCACTCTACAATACTCCTTGTATTTTTCTAATAATTTAGTCTTCATCTCATTCCAGTTATGAATAGAATCATCTCCTAGACCCATGAACCATCTCAATGCCGACTCTTTTAAAGTTGAAGGAAAGAGTTTGAGCCTATGGGCATTATTAGTGTAGTCAAAACTTTTGCAAAGAATGTCAAATGCAAAGAGGAAGGTATTAGGGTCTTCATTTACTAAGACATAGAACTTGGGCAAGGATGATGTAGAAATATTCTTGAGGTTATTATTATTATGATGATCATAGATTGGGAATGGAAAGGTAGCAGGTGGATTTTCCACAGCTGGACCTCTTTGCTAACCTCCTAGTTGATAAACCACTAAAGACAAATAGTTGTCAAACTCTTGATTCAAAAGGGCTTCCAATAGTCGAAGATGTAAATTGGCCAAGATTTCTGCAAAAGGATTGAGGTCTATGGGTTCTTCTTTGGAAGAGGATGAGGATGTGGGCAAGGACTCAGTAGCATTTGCAAAGGGATTTAAATATTCTTCTTCAGAACTATCCAATTGTATAAATGGTTCTACAATCTGATTATTAGGGTGATTAGGAAGGAATCTTCCCAGAGCATCCATCGTTCTTCTATACATGCGGTTGATCTCTGGGGTTTCATGGAACTTCTTGAAAAAATAACTAGCAAAGCTTGAAAGTGTTTAAATTAATCTTAAGAATGGCTAGAATTGGTTCTTAGCTGACACCATCCCTGATAATGGCACCAAAAAAGGGTTCTATAAAGAGTACATATAACTAGGTCCTTGAATCTCCTTGGGGATTGTATATCATGTCTAAGTAGCTATATTTTCTTATTATGGGGAAACGTTTAAATATCAATCTAGGGACATGTAATTGTGTCATAATGCAAGGCTAAGAGAATCCCCAAAGGAGATGTCCAAGCCCCCATCTAAATAATCACACAATGAAACCACAAAAATAAAGCAAGATCTGATAACAATCTAAACTTTTATTCATAAAATAACTAATTGCATGCAATGTGTCAGATTGTAAGGCCTTCCCTATTATGACTAATTAAAAAGCAAGTAACAGTTATGCAAGATCCCTCAAGATCCAATTCAAACTCTAACCCTAGCTAGCAAGATCTGTAACAACATGCTAGAACAATCTGGTAGAAACATCTAGCAAGATCTAAACTTATGCTTGCAAGCCACCAAGAAATCTCCTTGTTCCTAAGCCTCAACCACTAGCTCTATTCATAAATTTGTAGCTTCAGATTCCTCACTTGAATATCTACCTCTTTTCTTACTTCCTTTGACCCATGCTTATATACTACTTCTTCAGCCACAAGTCAACTAGAAGAAAGAAACAAATCCTAAAACCCAATCGACTTGTAAAGACAAAAAAATATTAAATGTAGCATCAGTTGGCTCTCATATAGCCTTACAAATAATTAATTCTCAATGTTGGCCTCCAAATCTACCTAACATATATTAAATGCATCAAGTTGGCCCAACAAATCCACAAAACACCAATCAACAAGCCCAAACTACCGAGTGTCAACAAAACTACCGAGTAAGCTAGGCATCGTCAAGAAAGCATGTCAATCGAGCTCCACAAGTATCACCAAGCACATGTTCTTCTGAGCACCAGAATTCTTATTGAGCTCCTTCAATGACCGAGTCCTTTAATGACCGAGACTTTCAACGACTGAGCCCCTCGATCAACACTACAGTCGAGAAACACAAGGACAAAACACTCCAATATGCAGGATTGCTAACTTCCCTAGTATGCTCCTTCATAAAATTGAAATTATGCGGCATAGGATGTGCACTAAGTACCCATTAAAGTCATCTACTAAGAAGTTGCAGGAAATGGAGTACATAAAAAAATACTATTTGTAATACCCCTCTAACCCTAATATAAGTTTTGTGTTTTTGAAAGAATTAAGATCCTTCGATGTTTTCTTACAGCTTAAGTTGTACATGATACTTGTTTGATCTATTCCTATAGTTGTTTATAATAATTTCATAAGCTAGTACTCAATGATTCTAATATCAGACATACTATCTAAAGGTATCATTTTTGTATATATTTATCTCCATGTATGTATTGAGTACCTACAAGACCTTTATGAACATAGTTAGGATGTTATATGATATGTACTTGATAGATATATATAAGTGGTTATTTATGTTTTCTTCTATTAAGGATGAATCTTGTATCTCACTTGATGATTTGATTATGTTAATTTATTATTAGTATTGATAAGAGACTAACACAATTCTTGAGATTCTAACCTTCATTATGATGATGCTACATGCTTTGAGTGTATATATATATACATGATGTGTTTTCATGATTCAGGATGAAGTCGTAGTTACTCACATAGCTGAGGTCCACACGATGTATCGATCCTGGTCATCTGTCTGCAATGTTTTCTTTTATATGTATATCCGTGCATATGTATTTCTTCTTTGTGATGCAGGCTTGCAGGTACCGGGCATCGACTTCACCTGGCTTCACAGGTCTGAGCATGCCCTCAAATCCTCAATGGTTGTTGTTATGGAGATAGTACTAAGGCCCCTACATGAGTCTTCCTTTGTCATTATTCCAATTTGGGAATATTAGGGTTCCTTCTTTGTCAGTCAACCTTTGGGTCAAAAACTCAGATCCAACGCACCCGGTTGGGCATGGTTGTAGTTAGTGCCTTGTGACCACTTGAATTCATTTGGTTGTATGATTTGTTTACTCATTTTATTTATTTCTCCTTCTTGGTATGATTCTTAGTTAATCTTTCTATGTTGTGTTTCAGGAGTTTGGCTTGACTTTCCTTGTTGACTTTGGTTGACCTTGTTTGATCTTATGGTTTTCTCGATATGTTTCATAGATGATTTGTATGGCCTTTTTGGATGATTAGATTTATTTTGAGGCATGTGATTTTATTCTACCTCAGTGTTATATCCTATAGCAATTATAAATAGGTAATAATATTGTGATCTATTACTTCATAATCTTATAGATTATAGTGTTTGGTATTTGGCATGTATCTATATAAATATAAATATATATATATATATATATATATATATATATATATATATATATATATATATATATATATATATATATATATATATATATATATATATATATATATATATATATATATATGGAAATATATATATATGGGTGCACACATATATGTATTTATATATATATAATTTATATGTGATTATATGTTAATTATTCTAGATATTGTTGATGGTGTATATTTTGGGATTAATGTAAAGTATAATATTATTAATAATTAAATATTAAATAATGCGAGGTATATTATTCTCAAATGTTAATTATTAATAATGAGGATAGGTTATATATATAGATATTGATGTAATTAATGATGGCATATGCATATATGTTAGGATAATATTACATATGTGTATGAATGAATACAAATAATCTTTTATTGTATATTTGAGTAATATAGTTGTATGATATTAAGTTATTTTATAACACTTTTTAGTTAAGAGTTAGTTGGGAGTTGGTTGCTTTCCTCACAACCTTTGGAAATCTATTTATATGCACTACTTTCTCATTTGGAGGGGGATTTTGGGGCTGAAGCATTGAGGAGAGGATGGCCTTACTTTTCATGGAGATTTTGGAGAGAAAACTTGGAGATGTGAAGGAGAGTTTGTAAGCATATGTCTTTAAGAATTTTTGGTTATCTTTGTTTTTGGGAGAGAGACATTTTTGTGAGAATTTCAGTAGTTGAGAGAGGGATTCTTTGCTGTGGAATTTTTTCTTTCTTTCATGGAGATTTCTGAAAGTGGATAGGGTTTGAAGGATGCATCTCAAGTTTGGATTTGTCTTCTCTTTTGTTTCCTTCCTTCTTCGATTCAACCTTCGTAGGACATGAGGTATGGATTGAATATTTTAGTTACTTGATGTATCTGATAGATTATAGATCTATTTATATATTATCATTATTTATTATATCTGTACTTTTCATTTGTATTGTTATTTTAAAGTTTTGAGTTTTTGTTTGTAAGAATTGACATGTGTTTTCCTAGGGTTTTTAGCAACCCGTTTTTGGAGATCTGTTATTATAAAAATTTAAATTGCATTTATGGTTTTACTAAATTGATTTTCTGGAAGTAAAATTCATAGATCTAAAATGGGTATCTCTCTGATTTTATTTTTAGGGTCGAATTAATGCTTTATTTTTGACATTTTGGCAGACTATGCCTGTCCATTCTTGATTCCGAATTTTCTGTCAAATGTATTCGTATGCTACAGGCTGATATGATTATATAAAAGTATAAATTTGATATCAAAGATTCTATTAAGTCTTATCTTTCATTTATAATTGGTTTGGTGAATTTTAATTATGTTTTGTGAAAATTACAACCGTTTTAGTGAAGGCAGGGCTGAACCCTAACCATAATTTTCTGTTTTAAACTAAAAGTCATAACTTTCTTTCCCACCATTGGATCTTCCTAAAACTAAAATTGAGAGTCCATAATTATGTTATCTAAATCTCCACCAAAGAGATTTCCTTTATTTTATGTTTTGTGGAAGATATGGATGATTGTTCTATGATGACTATTCTTTGCATTTAATCCTTGCTTGAAATAATTCAATTTAAGAACATCATTAAGTTTTAAGGTTTCGTATGGTTACCAGAGGCTATTAGAATTTGTTTTTGGTTAATTGGATCTATGTATACTCTGAATATGTTTATAATATCACTTGGATGTCTTCTTATATGTTTGGAACATTCTGAATGTCATATTGGGCTTAGGGTTGTCAAGTGGACTAGGGACAACATATGTTTTCCTAAACTCAATCAAATATTGTTATGGAATTGATATGAATTCTTGATGATGAATCTATTATGTTCTTATAATTTTTATATGTATGTTAGGGAACCTAAGTACACTAGGTGAGTGGCTCATAGTGAGGGGCCGGGGCCCTAAGTGGCTAGTACTAGGATAACCTACTATGAGTTATTTAATCAAGTGATAACCTAAATAAATGAATTGGGAATGGGAGATTATTGGAATGGAAAATTACACATTAATCAAGATTAATTGTGCCTCGCCCATGCCTTTAGTGCTAGTAAAGACTAAGGATGGGAGTGGGAGAAGGTACCTATGCATAGGTACAACTGAATGACCTTGTCTGTACGAGAGGCATTCGGTTCCACATGTGCCTACTTGGGGGCCGGGGCCAAGAGTGGCTAGTACCAGGACAACCCAAGGGGTGAGGGCTATGCGATGACACTCACCTAGCTTGTAGCTTAGAGTCTCTATCAAATTTGATCATGCTTCTGGTATTCCTTGTGGTCTTCTTGTCTTTTCCTTTTTGTTGTGACTTTGGGTTGCCTGGCGGGACGTTACATCTGGTATCAGAGCCCTAGGTTTCTACACTGGGAACTCTGGGTCTCATAGCTCACCTATGCATAACCTTGAGTATCTTAACTTTATCTCTTTTTGGATTATGTTGTTATGCTAAAACTTGAATCTTAGGAAACGAAGGCTACCTTTCGTGTTCTTATGTTGTGTTGTCTTACAAGGGCACACCCATTCCTCTATGATTGAGTTATATTTTAACAATTACTTATGTTTTTGCATAATGAGATCAATGATGTGTTAAGTGTATATTTCCTATAATATTAATGGAATGGCGAAGAATTCTTGAGACTTGTGTTTGTTTTCTTGAAAGGTAATGGTATCCCTAGAAGGGTCAAAAGTTAAAGGATACTAAATGTTTTGAATCTTAATTATGGTCGTAGATAATATTACCCCCTGATCCTACCTATAATATAATGTTGTGCACTCTATCTTCTTACAAATACCTAGTTGAATTTTATCCTACTCAAGGTATCTTAGAAATAGATTTTTTTTGGATCCTTAAAAGAAAGAAATGATTGTGGTAGTACTTGATAGGATTAAAAGGGAAATAATTAGATTACATGGCTAATAATATGTACCTAGGAAAGAAGTGAAAAATAATAATAATAATAAATAAATAAATTAGGAACAAATAATTTACTGTCATATGCATTTCTCTCTCTCTTTCTCTCTCCCCTCTTAAGAAATAAGTTTTGCATGACTAAAATTGTTTAGACAAGGCAATAATATATTAGGAAAATTTGTAAATACTCAATTAGGAAACCCTTGGGTGAAGGACCTATGTCCCCAAGATTTTATCATAGGCTATAATTCACATTTTCATTTAGGAAGAGGAATTTTTGTCCCTATCTTGGTAAGAAGTTATATCCTTTCTGCATATCTTATTAAATTGCACAAAAAAGATTTAAGATAACATAATCAAGAAATTCTAGGGAAGAGTATGTGTGATGATGGATTATCTGTACTAATGATGGAAGTTGTTTTTTATTAAATATATGTCTTGCAAAATGCCTAGTGAATAGTTAGGATCCTAGATGGGTACTTTGGAAACAAATTCATGCCTTGTATACATTGTGATCAACACCATAGTAGTACGAAATTAACAACAATAAGTGATTGATCAACTATGAATAAGGAGTTGTTGTGGTAAATAAATGCTATAGGAATGTACCTTACTCAATTTCTACTTAGAACTAATATTATCTCAAAATTATAAAGTGTATGAGGGTAATGTTTCAAATAGGTAAAGGGTAGAAATTAAAGTTATGTATAGTAGTTAATGTTATTAATTTAGGTGTTGTGGTTATGAAGATAGTAGTAGGACTCATATACTTCTTTATCTCTTAATGGATCTATGATCGTTATGCAATAAAGAATTTGAAATAACTCTTAAGTAAATGCTATATGGAAACCTCCTGACATGCAAATTAGGGAAAAGTGCATATATAAATAGTAAGATTTAAGAAGGGATCCCAACTTAATGAATAATGGTGCAATAAATTGTAAATTGTTTAGATCTCCTCTAGGGTGTAAATGTGTTTTTGGAAATCAAGCACTACAACTATTATGAAATATGACTTCGAATATGTATATTGTAAAATTTGTGTGTCCTATGTCATTGGAATTCTACTTAAAGCTTTGATGGAAAGGAATATTTCTTATAAAACTGTGTGTTAATGCAAATGGTAAGTTTCAAGTATCTAGATTGTTTTATTTTCATGATTACAAAAGTAAATAAAAAATTATTTGATGTATTCCCTTCATGATCATAACAAATATAAATATTATATACCTCTCTATGTTTGGTATTCATATCTTGTAAGGAACATGAATTTTGGACCTTATTTGTAATAAGGTCTCACAGGTTGTATTATGTAGGGTCAGATTATGTCTCAAAAGGGAAAATATATCATAAATTCTTTCTTTCTTTTTATACTGGTTACCATAGATAGGAACTTTGATATTGTGAAAGGAAGTGATAATCTCATTTGGTAAAACATGCAATTTCATAATATATTGATATTAGTGAGTAAACATGAATACTTTAGAGTTTCGACTTGATAACAATAATTTTGATGTAATTTCAAGTATCTTGTTAACAAACTTACTGCACAAAGTGATAGAATCACATAGGTAATTCTTTTGAAAGTCATTACTAATTGAATTGAGTTAATCTACACTAAAGTTGTAATAAGATAGAATTTACAAAAACTCTTGATAGGAGAAGAATGTGTGCAATCATTAAATTAGGTTCTAGAACAGTAATAATATAATTCTGTTAAATAATGTGTGATATATAGTTCACATTCCTGACTTCCAGGAGTAAGTCGAATCTTAGTGGGGGAGGATGTAATACCCCTCTAACCCTAATATAAGTTTTGTGTTTTTGAAAGAATTAAGATCCTTCGATGTTTTCTTACAGCTTAAGTTGTACATGATACTTGTTTGATCTATTCCTATAGTTGTTTATAATAATTTCATAAGCTAGTACTCAATGATTCTAATATCAGACATACTATCTAAAGGTATCATTTTTGTATATATTTATCTCCATGTATGTATTGAGTACCTACAAGACCTTTATGAACATAGTTAGGATGTTATATGATATGTACTTGATAGATATATATAAGTGGTTATTTATGTTTTCTTCTATTAAGGATGAATCTTGTATCTCACTTGATGATTTGATTATGTTAATTTATTATTAGTATTGATAAGAGACTAACACAATGCTTGAGATTCTAACCTTCATTATGATGATGCTACATGCTTTGAGTGTATATATATATACATGATGTGTTTTCATGATTCAGGATGAAGTCGTAGTTACTCACATAGCTGAGGTCCACACGATGTATCGATCCTGGTCATCTGTCTGCAATGTTTTCTTTTATATGTATATCCGTGCATATGTATTTCTTCTTTGTGATGCAGGCTTGCAGGTACCGGGCATCGACTTCACCTGGCTTCACAGGTCTGAGCATGCCCTCAAATCCTCGATGGTTGTTGTTATGGAGATAGTACTAAGGCCCCTACATGAGTCTTCCTTTGTCATTATTCCAATTTGGGAATATTAGGGTTCCTTCTTTGTCAGTCAACCTTTGGGTCAAAAACCCAGATCCAACGCACCCGGTTGGGCATGGTTGTAGTTAGTGCCTTGTGACCACTTGAATTAATTTGGTTGTATGATTTGTTTACTCATTTTATTTATTTCTCCTTCTTGGTATGATTCTTAGTTAATCTTTCTATGTTGTGTTTCAGAAGTTTGGCTTGACTTTCCTTGTTGACTTTGGTTGACCTTGTTTGATCTTATGGTTTTCTCGATATGTTTCATAGATGATTTGTATGGCCTCTTTGGATGATTAGATTTATTTTGAGGCATGTGATTTTATTCTACCTCAGTGTTATATCCTATAGCAATTATAAATAGGTAATAATATTGTGATCTATTACTTCATAATCTTATAGATTATAGTGTTTGGTATTTGGCATGTATCTATATAAATATAAATATATATATATATATATATATATATATATATATATATATGGAAATATATATATATGGGTGCACACATATATGTATTTATATATATATAATTTATATGTGATTATATGTTAATTATTGTAGATATTGTTGATGGTGTATATTTTGGGATTAATGTAAAGTATAATATTATTAATAATTAAATATTAAATAATGCGAGGTATATTATTCTCAAATGTTAATTATTAATAATGAGGATAGGTTATATATATAGATATTGATGTAATTAATGATGGCATATGCATATATGTTAGGATAATATTACATATGTGTATGAATGAATACAAATAATCTTTTATTGTATATTTGAGTAATATAGTTGTATGATATTAAGTTATTTTATAACACCTTTTAGTTAAGAGTTAGTTGGGAGTTGGTTGCTTTCCTCACAACCTTTGGAAATCTATTTATATGCACTACTTTCTCATTTGGAGGGGGATTTTGGGGCTGAAGCATTGAGGAGAGGATGGCCTTACTTTTCATGGAGATTTTGGAGAGAAAACTTGGAGATGTGAAGGAGAGTTTGTAAGCATATGTCTTTAAGAATTTTTGGTTATTTTTGTTTTTGGGAGAGAGACATTTTTGTGAGAATTTCAGTAGTTGAGAGGGATTCTTTGCTGTGGAATTTTTTCTTTCTTTCATGGAGATTTCTGAAAGTGGATAGGGTTTGAAGGATGCATCTCAAGTTTGGATTTGTCTTCTCTTTTGTTTCCTTCCTTCTTCGATTCAACCTTTGTAGGACATGAGGTATGGATTGAATATTTTAGTTACTTGATGTATCTGATAGATTATAGATCTATTTATATATTATCATTATTTATTATATCTTTACTTTTCATTTGTATTGTTATTTTAAAGTTTTGAGTTTTTGTTTGTAAGAATTGACATGTGTTTTCCTAGGGTTTTTAGCAACCCGTTTTTGGAGATCTGTTATTATAAAAATTTAAATTGCATTTATGGTTTTACTAAATTGATTTTCTGGAAGTAAAATTCATAGATCTAAAATGGGTATCTCTCTGATTTTATTTTTAGGGTCGAATTAATGCTTTATTTTTGACATTTTGGCAGACTATGCCTGTCCATTCTTGATTCCGAATTTTCTGTCAAATGTATTCGTATGCTACAGGCTGATATGATTATATAAAAGTCTAAATTTGATATCAAAGATTATATTAAGTCTTATCTTTCATTTATAATTGGTTTGGTGAATTTTAATTATGTTTTGTGAAAATTACAACCGTTTTAGTGAAGGCAGGGCTGAACCCTAACCATAATTTTCTGTTTTAAACTAGAAGTCATAAATTTCTTTCCCACCATTGGATCTTCCTAAAACTAAAATTGAGAGTCCATAATTATGTTATCTAAATCTCCACCAAAGAGATTTCCTTTATTTTATGTTTTGTGGAAGATATGGATGATTGTTCTATGATGACTATTCTTTGCATTTAATCCTTGCTTGAAATAATTCAATTTAAGAACATCATTAAGTTTTAAGGTTTCGTATGGTTACCAGAGGCTATTAGAATTTGTTTTTGGTTAATTGGATCTATGTATACTCTGAATATGTTTATAATATCACTTGGATGTCTTCTTATATGTTTGGAACATTCTGAATGTCATATTGGGCTTAGGGTTGTCAAGTGGACTAGGGACAACATATGTTTTCCTAAACTCAATCAAATGTTGTTATGGAATTGATATGAATTCTTGATGATGAATCTATTATGTTCTTATAATTTTTATATGTATTTTAGGGAACCTAAGTACACTAGGTGAGTGGCTCATAGTGAGGGGCCGGGGCCCTAAGTGGCTAGTACCAGGATAACCTACTATGAGTTATTTAATCAAGTGATAACCTAAATAAATGAATTGGGAATGGGAGATTATTGGAATGGGAAATTACACATTAATCAAGATTAATTGTGCCTCGCCCATGCCTTTAGTGCTAGTAAAGACTAAGGATGGGAGTGGGAGAAGGTACCTATGCGTAGGTACAACTGAATGACCTTGTCTGTACGAGAGGCATTCGGTTCCGCATGTGCCTACTTGGGGGCCGGGGCCAAGAGTGGCTAGTACCAGGACAACCCAAGGGGCGAGGGCTATGCGATGACACTCACCTAGCTTGTAGCTTAGAGTCTCTATCAAATTTGATCATGCTTCTGGTATTCCTTGTGGTCTTCTTGTCTTTTCTTTTTTGTTGTGACTTTGGGTTGCTTGGCGGGACGTTACACTATTATATAGCTACACGAAATTAAATGCTTGAAATAACTTAACTAAAACATCTTTGTAGAACAGAATATTGATCCGAATTACTTGAGTAAAAAAATAAAGCTTAGTTCACACCAAACAAGAACTAATTTGTTTGTTATTGTTGCAGGAAAAGTCACACAGAATGGACTCTAGTGGCTACATGAATAGTGAATGTGGAAACTCTAGAAACTATGAATGCAAAAAAGGAAAACTAAACTAATAGAGAATATCTCACTAAGTGGGACCCCTTAGTGAGTATTACTAGAAACTTAATTTCTTAGAATATGCTCAATTTTATTATCTATTGATAACATAGTTCGATACATGCATAAGATTCATAAAACTAGAAAATAATCTATATCTCTATCCATCTCTCTTCTTGTGCAGAGGAGTAGCATTTATTTATACTAGGAAACAAACTATAGCTTAACTTAATGCACACACCATAAGGAAGGTGGGTCATCAATTGTCTTAGAGAAAGAGGAATGCATTTAACTATTTCATTAATGAATAAAAAACTCTCTTATTTAAGACAAGAACAAATATAGCGTCCACTATCTTGGATTTCCTCGACAACAAGAATATCGCCTTGTGACTCGAGCAATTCAACTTTGAACTAACCATCATTCACGGTTTTTCTTTTAAATATTTTAGCCCACCTAGACCAGGTCTTGAGAAACCATCAACTGTCTTTGCTACATGACTGGTTCTTTGCAACCGTTCATTACTCCAGTCTTCAACACAATGCTCCTGTTTCATTAATGTAAATAGAACAAAGAAAACATTCCATGAAATATGTAGTACATCCATCCATTACATACAAAACATTCATTAAAATGAACTATAAAATATTACATTAAAACCATGTTTCATTTAAAGGTTTATAAGTTTAAACTATGAATTCAAAAGCTGTAGGAAAGTTTTCCAACTATAGCAAGAAACCAGAGTTTTAAAGAGATAGTCAATGAAAAGTAGTTCAAAGAAACACAAATGGAAACAAAAAAAGATATAAAATATGAGTAACTCTATGGCTCATCAATTAGCACAAATAAAATCTTTCCTCTTTGACTAGTTCACTGGTCCATATAGAGTTGAGAGACTTTAAATGGCTCTAGCATAAGTTCCACTAGTTGGTACTGTACGACCTTGTGGAATATGCTAGGGAATTGTAAATACATTTTAAATATGAAGTTTTGGATCCAGATATGTAGGTTGCCTATTTTTAACATCAAGCCCTAGGTGAGATAGAGTGTACTTGACTAGGTGGCTTGACTGTTGCAGAATAGAGATGGAGGATTTAATAGATTGGTAAACACAAGCAAGGCTATGGAAGTGAAGAAAAATGATCAAAGAGATAGTGTGATAGTGGAGAAGAAGTGTTGAAGTCATTTGAGGTGTTCTTGAAACCAAAATTCCATTGCACTCAGACTAAGCTTGTAGCCCTTAAAAGTAGGCCTATTTCTAGGAAGGAGATGTATGAATAGACTAAGCTTAGGAAGCCCTAAAAATCCTTGAGATCTCTGAAAAGGGTATCCGGAATGCAAATTGGTTTGGGGACTTATTTGGTAACTTAAAAATTTATTGTTTGAAAGGTCAATCAGGAGACCTAATTAGACCTAAAAGGCTACTAGCCCTTTTTTGCAATGTTTGAAGAGATCGATTGTTAAACCATGAAGGTTGGAAGCAAGACAACACCAAAATGAGTAGAGATGAGTAGTTAAAAAGCCTTCCATCTTATTTTTTGTTGAACAAGGTATTTTTGTGATAAAAGGTGGACTAAGTGAGTTGATTCCATGAAGTAATGTGGAAGAAGAGTTGAGTATACACTTGATAGTGAGGTCTTGGAGAAAAGAGTCATTGAGGGAAGAGTTCCTCTAGTGTAGGATCATAGAAAGAACCCTAGAAAGTTCAGGAGAAGGACTTTATAGGAGTCCTCAAGGATTTAGGGCTCAGTTGTAAGGAGATATCCCTATCACTCTTCAAGATGGAAATGATTCTTGAAGGTTGGTAAACTGTTAGCACTTGTAAACTCTATAAAAAGAATGCTTTGTATAATTAAAATTGCTTTGAAAAATATTTCTTTGTTGTATAAATAATTTGTAAAATGTAGATATAATTCTTGATTAGGATTTCTCTGAAGACACTTGATTAAATTACCTTAGATAAATATCAAACTAGTTCCTTTATCATTTGCTGATTCTTTCCAATTCAATTAATTGACCCTACATATAGCCCTGCGAGATGGTTTTAATAACTTACTTTTGAAGAAAGACCTTCACTTCAAAGGAATCTATATGTATTAATAATTTAGATTTTTTATTACAGTTAGTCTTATGGATTTTAACTCCCTCACAAAAGACAAATAAGACAAAATGAAGTCTTGACAACCAATCTTAAAAATGATGATCAAATTGAAACTTAATTTAAATTATAATAACATAAGATAACACATTGAAGTATCTAAAGGAAAAATGTTTTTTATTAAGGTAAAAACAGGTTTTGAATGGGACCCAAAACCATATACAATCAATTTTTGAAGGGAAATGTAACCCTATGCAAGAACATAGAAAGATAGGAAGAATAAGCACATACCTAAGTGAGACAACTGGGGGAAGAAGATAAAATTTACAGAGCCCACCAACATAGATTGCCAACAGAACTACTAGCAGTCCCAATCCAACAAAACAACTGCAGCCAAAAGAAGAATAAACACTTAGGCTCTAGCTGCTCAAAACCAATAGAGTAAAGCCAAAGCTTTACATCAACAAAAAATAACTAGGGTTTTTAGGCTCCCCAAACCAGTAATATGGGTTTTGATGGCTCCCATAACCAGACTGGGTTTTAACTTGGGACCCAAAACTAGCATAGGAATAGAGAGGATCCCCATTACAATAACCAACTAATCTGACAGACGGACCAAGCCACCATGTTAGAACCAAACTAGAGAAAAAACAACAACTTAAACTTATGAACAAATAAAACTTGAGCTGCGCCATTACATCAGGGTTTTGAAAGGCTCCCCCAACTTTCAACAAAGAGATGGGATTAAGGAAGAATCCTCTAAAGGAAAAATGTTATCACAAAGAATTGATCAATTAAATGAAAAGATGAATACCAAAAAAGATGAAGAAACAATAAAACTTTTATTGAAATTAGTATAATATAATCCAATTAGTTACATAATGTATTATTGCTTTTTCCCAACAATGTATCTTCAAGAGATAAATCTCATCATGTACAAAAAGATGTAACTGTGAATGTATATCTTGTCCTCTTTATTTTGTCTTGGTATCCCTTCTTATAAACAATGAAGTGATGCAACATTAGCTTCAAACTGTTACAAAATGGGTTTTCAAAATGGTAATCCTAAATACCTAATTACAAACTAATCAAGAAATTAAAAAAGTGTCACAGGAAAAAAGGGACATCATTAATTTTAATTAGGCCAATCAAATCTAGTAACGCATCCTAGAAATCAGATGGAACCCACCCTTTATTGTTCTCTTGTACCTCTCATAAAATCTCACCTAGTTCAAATTTGTCCTACTCTACTTCTATTTCCAACACATCACTCTAGTATGCAGTATAACTTGTCTTCAAATCCCATGAGGCAATGAGGAGATTGGTAATAATGTCTAATTGATCTTCTTCTACCCCATTTAGACTAGGTTGTTGGATAGGTCTCGATTATTCATCCCTAGGGCCAACGATTACTGGAAGCCCCATTCTAGCAATCAAACAACACTGTTAATCTGTCCAAAATTCTTGTAAAACCACTATTCATTTGGTTACTTATAAAATGGGTAGAATGCATTGAATCTTTATAATATGTAAGAGTATTTACGATAAATTTTCCATGTAAGAGGGATTACTTCATTTGATTTGAGCATTAACAACACTCTTTTAGTTCATCTTTTGGAAATTTAGCTGATGTGACAATGATATTTCATCGAGGTAGGTTCCACTAATAAATGAACTCTCCTCTATCAATGTCCCTTCATTGGAAGCATCGACATATGTCTATCTGATGATATATGGTAGTTCATCTTCATTCTATTCCATCTAGGTGATAACTTCCTCCCTTACTGATGGAGAAGGCCCATTGGTGAAACCTACACTAGCAGCAAAGGAGAAGTCTTATCTTTCCAATAGCCAATGAGGCTATCGAAAAGACCTACCCTATAAAGACAAACCAAAGGGTAGCTTATCAGTAAATTTGTGCTGATGGTGGTCATTAGTATAGCTAAGAAAATTAGAATGAGTGATTTTGAGTTTTTTTGACACCTGATGAACTCATTGGGGACACATATGGTGATATAAGTGATTGAGGCTACTGAGAGCATATTGATCGAGCAAACTAAGGCCAATAGAAAAAGTATGCATTTGGAAAGGTTATACCAAAGTGGCTACCAATGGAGAAGGCATTGAGTATGTACATTGGAAAAAGTTAAACCAATCATAGAAAAATGTGAAAGAAGCGTGACAGGTCGGTATAACTTATACCGATAAGTCCCACTGATGAAACATACACTAGCGAAAAAGGAGAAATCTTATTTTACTAATAGCCGATGAGGCTATTAGAAAGACCTATTCCGATAAAGACAAACAAAAGGGTATCTTATCGGTAAAGGTTATGTCGATGGTGGTCATTGGTGTAGCTAATAAAATTGGAATGAGCGACTTTGAATTTTTTTGACACCCGATGAACTCATTAGGGACACATAGGTCGATAGAAGTGATCAAGGCTGCTGAGAGAATATTGATTGGGGAGACTAAGGCTGATAGAAAATGTATGCAGTAGGAAAGGTTATATCAAAGGACCTACTGATGGAGAAGAAATTAAGGATGTACATTGAAAAAATTTAAACCGATCGTAGCAAAAAAGGTGTAAGAAGTGTGATAGGTCGAATGTATAACATATATCGATAAGTTCCATCAGTGAAACATACACTAGTGGTAGAGGATAAATCTTGACTTGTTGATAGAAGATGAGGCTATTGGAAAGACCTACCCTGATAAAGATAAATAAAAGGGTATCTTATTGGTAAAGGTTGTGTTGATGGTGGTCATCGATATAGCTAAGAAAATTGGAATGAGCGATTTTGAGTTTTGTTGACACCCAATGAATTCATCAGGGACACATATGGCAATAGAAATGATTGAGGTTGATGAGACAATATTTATTGGGGAGGCTAACGTCAATAGTAAATAATTGTTTTAGAATTCTTACAAACACCAAAAGACAATCGATGAGGTTTCCATACCTACGACGATACAAACATCGCATGTATGGAAGCATAGTAGTCATCGTTCTCCCCAGAATTCTGACAAACACCAGAAGACAATTGATGAGTTTTCCATACCTGTAATGACATAAACATCATAGGCATGGAAGCATAGTCATCTTCATTCTCCTCAAAATTCTGATGAACAACAGAAGATAACCAATGAGACGCTAGTCGGACTTCTGACGAGCCTTCATCCAAAAACTGCCATGTGTTACAAATATATTTTTGAAGTGGCTTTTTTGGAACTCCAACGCATACTCCATCATTGGAATTTTTGACAAAAGAACTGTGATGAGGATTCTCCTTGATGTTTGTCATAATTCTGATGTATTTTTGTCCAAATTCTGATGAAGAGTCATCAAAAATCTAACCCAAATGTACTAGTGTTCCTGATTTTGGGTGTCTCTTCTGGAACTCAGAGGAGACAAGGTGGATATGTTGTAGTTGTTAAGGAATGTTTTCAAAGAGAAATTCCTAGGTACCACAGTCATGTTTCCATCTTTGCAAAAATAGGGGTGGGGATCCCATGGCCAAGTGATTTACCCAAGATTCTTCATCCAGGCCAAATTGTGGTCATGCAACCGTTTATTTTGAACTTGAATGATGACACAAGAAATGGGCATAGATTAGTAGGGATTTTCTCTAGAAATAGTTTCTCTTGGATGAATTGATAGACTACGAATGGATGTATGAATTTTTAGAGGTTATCCTCTCTGAAGAATTTCACTTAGATGGAAGGTAAGATTATTACCCATGACCTATCACCCTATGGCTTGCGATAATGCTATTTTGAAATTAAGGGTTTCTATTTTTTGTTTTGTTTTTTGGATACCACCAGTCCACTGTCCTAGCACCTAGTAATCTACCCCCTTTTTGACTTTAAAGTTTGGGAGGGACTCTGACTACTATAAATTTTTGGAACATAGTAATAAAAAATTTGCAACTTCATTTCCCTTTTATGGATTTAAAAAATGCTATATTTTGTTTGCATTGAACATATTTCATTATTTTATGGATTTAAAAAATGCTTTCATTCTTTTTCACTGAGAAAATTTTATTCTTTCATGGATTTAAAAAATGATTTCATTCTTTTGCACTGAGCATATTTCATTCTTTTGTTTTTGAATGAAATGGACAAAAATATGCGTGTGATATTTTATGGAAAAAATTAAAATTATAATGCACTATAGAGTTAATAATTTATGAATCTTAGAATGAACCAAACAAACTTATGTGTGTGATTTTGCATGAATCGCTAAAGATTTGAAATTACAGAATACTTAAAAATTATAAATATATTTAATAATGACATTGTAAACTATAACCTTAATCAATATATTATTTTATAATCTTTCATATTTTAATTTTATAATACTCAACAACCTTAATCAACGCCGTAAGCTCTATAGACTATTTCAACCTGAATTTCTAAAGGTCGAAAATTTCCATAAACTTTCTCTAGAAAAGTGACACTTGTCATTGTGACATGTTAGTCTTCAATTGAATGAAATAAAGCCTTAAGTTATATAAACGTAAAGTCTACGTGTCACATTGGTGTGACATGGCCAAACAACCTCTGGGACCCACCAACCATTGTGACAATGGATACCGTTGACCATGGTCCATTGGATGATCATAGATCAATTATTTCTTTGGGATGAATGTGGGAAGGATAAATAATTTCTACTAATTACCTCCAAAAAAGAGATGTATGTCACTTAGAGTCATGTTAGTAGATTTATGGTTTAATTAATGATATAAACTCTATTTTGGGCCAGAATGTGTTAAGGATGAAAATTATTAGAAATTTATTCCATAAATCAGACACGTGTGATGTGTAGGTGTGACATGTTAGAGTTATTAATTAAATAATAGTATAATTTAAATTTCCATACATATTAAAATTAAGTATTTATATAACTATAAGATATATTATAATTACTCGTTAATGGGTGTTTAAAGGTTAATATTCAAAAGTATTGTATGGAAACAACTATATGGAGTGCTCTAGAGGAGGGGTGGATAAAGGTGAATTTTGATGTTCCTACTAAAGACAACCCGGGCCCGATAGGTGTGGGGTGTGTGGCTAGGGATTCCAATGGAAATATCATTGCCACAGAGAAGAAAGCTTTAGGTGTAGGAACTAACAATGATGCAGAAGTTCATGCATCCCTCATGGGGGTTGATTTGGGACAAAGGTTCCACATCAAAAATTTCCATTTAGAGTGGGATTATCAAATTATCATCAATACCATTTTGACTGGGAGAATGTAGGTCTGGTGGTTACAGAAAGTAGTTGATATTATAAGGAAGAAACTGGACCATTTCCAAAAGTTCAAAATTTCACATTTTTATTGGGAGGGAAACTATCTTGCCGACTCATTATCTAAGTTGGCAACTGATGGGGTAGTGACATAGTTGATGACCCACGGGATTAGTGGATGAGCTGGTTTGGTGAGGTGGACACAAAACATTGAGGTGAGGAGGATGACATCACACAACTAATTTGTTGTTATTGATGTGATGGTTGGAGAAAAAGAGGTATTATATTTGATTTAGGAGACGATGGGACATTTATTTTGGGCAAGGTGACAGATGTTTGAGCCTTTTGTGTCTAGATGGTTACACAATGATTTAAATGTGCATTCATTCCATAGGAATGTTGGTACTATACATTCCTTTATCACATAGCCAACGACACATTTTTCAAATATTGAGCAAAGAAGAGAAGCTATGAGGTGGGAAGAAAGTGTGGTGCCATGAAATAAAATCTCACATTTAGTGCCACGAAGCAAAAAATGACCTTCCAATAGCCCGTGTTTGAGGAATGACTGAGTCATGTCTTCATCTCTCAACATCCCTTCTTTGTGGAGGTGATCAAGGCTCTCTTGGGTGTGGAGTATGTACTTTGGAGATTTTGGTGGCACACAAATGTAGACATTCCCACTTTGTTTTGTGTGTAGGGGATGCACTTTTCTTTGAAGGAGGAGGTAAACAATATCATGCAGAGATGCGTCTATCTAGAATACAAGGTAGGCTTGGATGACATTCTAAATTGTGTCTTTTTGGGATGAGGTTTCATTATAGGGCATGGAGATTGGCTTGGATTCCTTGGAAATCTACATATTGTGCAAATTTTTTAGTGGCACCGAGGATTCAGGAATAGAATTAAAAGGAAAATGAATTCTCATAGTGATTGGGCTCTGGTGGTCAACTTTGTACATGATTGGGACTTGGAGCTATCTATGGGATTATCTAAGAGACAAATGAAGCCAGAGGTATTTCGTCTAAAACTAGTTCATGTATGAGATGATATGGAAGTGTAGAGGAGGGATTAAGGGAGAAATAGCCAAAATACAGGTCAAGGTTAGAGGCATGAGAGGAGGAATGTTGATGTGGGTGTTGGTCGAGCACATAATGGGCATGGTTGAGCAAGAAACTATGTACCCATGTGTGGACAGGAGGTACGAAGAAGGCACAATCAAACTCGAGGTGGCCTTGCGGGGGTGGAAAATGCACATGTTTATAATGGTGGTGGTGAAAGGGATGACACCTCGATCGACAATTACTCACACTAGGGTTTTTTGGTTTTGTTTGGGTCATCATAGTGGTTATTTATTTTCTAGAATTTTTGCTCACTGGTTGTGCCTGTTCATAGGTGTTTTGTCAATATGTAGTCTTGTATTGGGGCAAACTAGGTAGAATTTATAGGTTATAGTTGGAATGTGGCCTTGATATCTAGTTGTTTGTTGTAGGACTGGTTGGGTATGATATTTTTATTGTTACAAGTGGAACTAGAATGCATATTATTGTGATTTTTTTTTTAAGAAAAAGTGGGCAAGCCACCATAAATATATTCATTTAATAAAATTGATTCAAAGACTCATCTAGGAAAGAATCAGAAAGAAAACCAAGAATCTTCATCATATACAATAAAAAATTAAGTAATTACATAAGTTTTACATTAACTTTACATCAATCTCCATGAAGAAAAACCATCAAATACTGGAGCATGGAGTCTACAAAATTATCTCCAAAAATACTGCCTTCATATCATTAGAACGCGAAAGATAAAGTCTAAACCAAATTGCCAAAAATATAGAATCAAGAAGACAAGATGTCATTCCTCCATGGCCACAGGCTCGAAAGTGCCATAAACAAAATCCCAAGCAACATCCCATCTAACAAGAGGAGCTGAGGGAATCTCCATCACCCAACCATCTTGTTCCTCAAAGGACTGGTCCACGAACACACCGTGTCAGGTATCGCAAGGAGAAGGGGCTGGAGAGAGTGGCAAGTTGAGGTCAGGCACCGACATGGAAGCAACAGGGAGCTGAGCTCTGTTTGAAGATGGAAAAGGTGGAAGGAGTGGCCGCAGGGATGAATTGGGAGTACCCAAAAGATCAAGCATAGCATTAACACAACACCTGATGGTGGCTTCTAGCTCCTTGCCCAAAATCGAACCCACAACTTGCAAATTAGCCTTGATGATTCCAAAACTTTGCCACTCCATAGTCCTTTTTATGATTTCGAATGCCATCATGTGTTCATGTCTAGCCAACAACAAATGACGAGAGAATAGGCCGCCCACAAGAGAATTTCCTGACCATAGATCATATTTGTGGAGGGCCAACATGAGCCTGCTATCCTTGATAAATTCTGGGCGGACGACTTTGTTTGCAATTATAATCAGTAAATCTATATACTACAATAAATCCATCAAATTGGACAAGAAAATTGATACCAGCTGCAATAATTATTATGATTAATGTAATTATCATTTTAAATTATTAATATAACACAACAAAACTTTTATCGATAAAAAATATATATTATAATATAATAGATCCAAAATATTATAATTTATAATATTAAATATAAATTAAATTAAATACTAATTTTAATATAATTTTATTATCTTATATTATAAACATTCATAAAAAATACAGTATATGATAATAAATATAATTATTAATTATATAAGCTAAAAAGTTATTATTATTTATCTATGTACATTTGAAAAGTTAAATAATAATAATATTAAAATTTTATAATATATATTAGAAGTTAGAATTCTAAACTAAAACCAATAATCAATAAATTCATAGGCATTCTAAACCACAACTCTAATCAATATATTATTTAATAATCTTTCAAATTAAAAATACACTTAATATTTATATTGTATAAGAAAATTAAAAATAAGAAATAATGAAAGAAAGGCTTTGGGATGATGATGTGCCAAGTGACCAGGCCGAATAGATTATGGGACCCACCATGCAACATCAACTGACAATGGATATCGTGGTTTGTTGGATGAGCATAGATCAATAGCGTAAGGTCTATTCCTGGTTGATTGAGGGAATAGCAAACAATTTCTAGAAACTTTCTCTGAAAATGAGACACATGTCACTAAACATTGTGTTAGCGAATTTACCTAACTATACTTAAATTCTAATTGTATACTTAATTAATGACATAAGCTCTATTTCTGGCCGAAGTTCTAAATCCTTAAGAACTCTTCAAAAATTTTCTAGAAAAGTGACATGTGTGATGTGTCAAATAGTAGACTGTCAGTCTTAAAAAAGAAGCAATAATTTTTTTGTCGTGGGAATAATTATTAATAACAATTTATAATATGATTCTAAAAATTGTGCCCTTTAGGTTTTGAACTTTTGAGGATTTTGAAATTTAAGGACTTAGAGTTAGATTGGTCTTTGGAGTCTTTGACAAACAAGTTAACTAGGGACATTTAGAAATGACTATGAGATTGAGCGATTAACCAGACTCTGTCTATTCAAATAAAAATTCCAGGTAAAATATAAAACACCTAAATCTCATGTTTTTTTATTTTTGATTCTTGTGTTTTAAATTATAAAACTAAAATTAGGGCCAAGGGTTGAGGTTTGAACTTGATGGTTTGGATTTTGAGGCTTGTCATTGTCTAGCATTATTTTTAACCATTAAGGACAATGGGGAAACCAAAAAATACAACTAAAAGAAAATTGAATGAAGATGTAGACTATACCCAACTAGTTAAAACCCAAGGTTTCAATGATGAATACCATGATATTTATGATCTTGTTGTCCATGCTAGGTGAATCACAAAAAATATATTTGCATTGTCTAATAAGTTGGAAGATCTAAGTGGTAAGGCACAATTTACTATTTTTAACCCAATTTAAAATAAAAATAAAAATAAAATTGCATTGTAGGATACTGGGTTGGGACACATGATGTTACATGAAGTATTTGCTTACCTAGAAATTGTCATGGTCTATACCCAAAATAATGATGAAGATAAAAAATCAATTGTTAATAAAAATATTCAAAATGAAATTTTATCCATCATTGAGGAAGAATTTGAAATATTGTTGGACCTAGGAGTAGGGTTTGGAGTACAAAACTCAAACGTCCACATTGACCTAGAAAACTTGGTGGAGGAATTTGAGAGACTTAATGCAAAGGAGAAAGATTCATTTATTAGAGGTATAATAGTGCATGGTGCCGAATTGGATCAGAATCAGAAGCTTCTTTATGATTTTGATATTTTTGTGCCATGGGTTCAGGATACAATTTTCTCACTAACATTTTATCTAGGATTGGAAAATAATAGGGAAGTGGGTGTCAACCTTCTTGAAATGGTTTGGATTATCCATTATGTACCTCAACTAATAAGATATAAATTTGTTGAGAACATTGTTGAAACCATGCAAAATAATTAGTAATGATTAAAAGAGGTTCATGTAAGACATTTAGATTCACAACCTACTTGTGCTATCTTCTTATATAAAAGTATCGTGCAATGTTTGAGATCAACAAGATTCAAATTTAGGTCTATAGAATGATGAGAAGAACCAGAAGAGAACATTGTGTCTAATATATGAATGGACACCTAAGATAAGGATTCATGATAATATAAATAACTACAACCATTTTATAGACTTCTTTTTGGAACCAATGTATCATGAAATTAAAAGCACTCCAATGCCTAGATTGTTTGAGTCTTGTAGAGATTACATTCAACTCGGAAGTCAAATAGAATTGGCTTACTTGATCTTTATGGAAGAATACACTATGTTAAGGTTTTACAAATTAGAAGTAGAACCCTATAAGATTCCAATACATGTGGTAGAGAAGGTATTTTCCTTGGAATATGTATGATAGATGGAGAGTATATATGTACTCTTTCATGGTCAGTAAAAGAAGAGCATATTTCCTTCCTTATCTTCCTCATGTGTAGGGTTCACATTTGAGAGAAAAGAATTAAGTCTGGCTCATGAATTTTTGAAAAAAAATATTTGGAATTAACACTTTCTATTAGTATGATCCATGCAGCGTCATTCAATCAAGGCTTATGGAAAATAAGAACTTTTCAAGAAAATTTCAACATGAAAGTAAACCATTACTAGAAATGCTAAAAAATAGGCACTCTTGTGATGAGGTCAAAGAAGTGAGGAAGAAAAATATAGTTGACAAAAATATTTCCATAGAATAATTGTCATCACAAATAATGGCATTACACCCACAGGAAACAATAGAGTACTGCATCCAAAATAAAAAATGAAAACAAGAAGTTTGACAATTTCTACCAAAAAGCTATTGGTCCATCTAAAAAAGCTATGCCACAAAATATAATGCAACAATGTGTGGACAGATAGTGGACTCAAACCAAAGTTACTGATTTTTGGACTATGAGGAAGAATGTCAGTGAACTAAAGACCAATGTAGATCTTGATGAAATCCTAGAGGATTATGAGTTTAGCAAATTATGGAATAAAGAGCATCCCACTATAGCATATGACATAAGTGATGAGGATAATGATGATGAGATTGAGGAGAATCCCACAACCACTCCAATAGTACTGAAGACTCTGAAAAATTGAGTCAACCCCTAAAACAAATATATACCAAAGGGGAAACCATTATGGAAAAAATGGGTTATGAAGGTTGTGGTGGTCTAGATCCCCATGGAGAAGGAAATTGGATGTCACTATTCATAGAACTTGTTCCAACAAAATGTGGTGAGAAACAAGTCATTGGAGTTGAATCATTATAGAAAGGTATTATTCATACCTCTACATCTCATTTTGTTAGAGCTTCAAGTTCAAATCCAGATCACGAAGATACTCAGATTCAATCACAATCACTACCAAAACATGGTATTCCTATTGGTGGAGAATCAAGTGCACTGCCACCAGTGGGGATGACATGGGTACTAGTACTAGTTGTCATGAACAAGTGTAACGGGTTATCTCTCACAAGAGGCCAATAGTAGAAGATACTATACAAAATCCTAGTGATCAAGGCATTATGAAGAAGAAAAAGGTTATGAAAATAATGGCGAGTACAAATACATCGCTATCAATTGACACCACAAATCTAGAATTTGTAGGTTTAGAAAAAAACCCTCAAAAGAGTCCACAAACTCCACTTGCAAGTGAGAACGAGACATATTAGGAATGGGTGTTTCTAATCCTCAAAACACATTATTTGAAACCAAAGGCATAGGTGGAAGTGCATACATCACTGCAAATGTTATTTCACCTTTCAAACATTCAATTGTGTCAGGAAACCTAGATTTTCATTTCAATGCTTTATTTGATCAATTTACAGAAAGAAAAAATATGAATAAAGAAAATTGAAGAAATTGAAGACATATTTTTAATGGACATAAAATTACTTAGTGAAAAGTAAAATAAATTCTTAGAAAAATCAAGAAAATCCTTAACCAATGATATTGTAGTGTGTTGCGATAAGTGGTTATGTGTTCCAAGGTTTGTGATGATGTGGCTTAATGTATTGGTAATGATTATTTGATGTTGCATTGTTCGAGGTGATCTGATTTAATCAAGTTTTGGAAGAATGTTGGGGAAGTCAATAAAGTTTGATTGTTCTTTTATAAAATTGATGTGAAATGAATCTCGAGGTTGACATGGATGGTTAATCGAATGTTCTATATTGATAACACATTTCAGGGCTCAATAATTGAGTGGAAATGTATGAAATTAATTTTTTAGTATGTTTTTTAAGTCGACTATTGACCTAATAAGCATGGAAGGTATTTATATGTAAATTGGTGAAAAGTGCAAGTGTATATCATGGATGTGAAGGCGAGATCGAGTGAAGGTTGAATATTGGCTACAAGAAGTAGATGTACTATGCTTAATTGGATTTAAATAAGCAAAGGAGAAGTGCTACACCCAGACCAGATTACTTGTTGATTCCTAATAGTTTCTACAAGAAAATCCCTTAATTGGGTAGACTTTAACAGATCTTATTTGTAAATCCTTTAACTAGGTGACTCTTTAACTAGGGTTTGAAATCCTTTAACAAGGTTCATCCTAATAGGGTAAAGCTCGTAATAGGTCTAGAGGTAAATCCCTTAATTGGGTGACTCCTAACAGGGTCTTGCTCTTAACTAGGCATTTTGTACTATTTTAACAGGGCTAAGCTCTTAACCAGGCATACTTCAAAAGAGTGCAAAATTATTTGTGGGTGTCATCCCCACACATGGTTTTTCCCAATTGGGTTTCCAAGATAAAAATTTATTGGTGTTATTATGTTGCATGGTTTTGTATGCTTATTTTAAATGGTTTATTTATGCATACAATGAATGTTAATTGATATAAGTTATTGAATGGTTTATGAAAAGTTTAAATTGGTGGATTATTGATTCACCTCCCCCTCTCAGTAATATTGGATCTAATTATACTAACATGTGCTCCATCAAGTAATACTTTCTAATCTATCATGTCTTGCTAGTATATTACATAAATTGGTATTTTTATGGCAGAGTAGGGAGTGTTCGTTACTTATTCTTAGTATTCACTTTTGGAAATTAATTACATCCTTTCACCATTATATTTAAATCATGAGAATAGTTACTGCTGATATTTGCATGTGTAGGATGATCCCAAAGAAACAACACAATCAAGTGCTTCATCTTTGTTTTGGTCCTAAAGTCTACCATCAACAATACTATAGGGGATGTTACACCGACACAAGGCAAATCCAAAAGAATGGGCATATGGTTTCATATTGACAAAATATTGTATAAGTTAACCTGATTGGAAAATTATACAGATTGTTATTATCGACATGAGTAATATCGATGGACAGATGAAACAAATGAGAGAATGCATGATTGAAAAAACACATATCGATATTATTCATCAGCATAGCAATGGTAAGTAGAAGAAGATTTAGAATATTTTCCCAATGGATGATGTGGCCATCAGTAAGACCTATATCGATGGAAGTTACAAAAGAGAAAGTAGTATCAGAGGGAGTCTACCTGATGAATGTCATCAACATAACTTAAAATATCGAGGTGACTATTTAAATTTTTTTCAGACACTTGATGGAAAAATTGGTATGATGTACACTGATGCTAAGTGCAAGGTTTTAAAAAAAATGGTATTGAAGGGATATGCACCAATGGAGATAAAGAAAACATATCAGGGAAAGTTATGTCGATAGTCATATCAAACTAAAATTGTATTGTGGGATAATTTTTTGTAAGTCACACTGATGCCCGATGAAAGGATCAGTGTGACCTATGTCAATGGTAATGATTAATAGACTTATTGGAGAAGTAAACCAAGGGTTGCATCAATGGCGTGTAAGATTAAAATTGATCAGAATAACTTATGTTGATCCCAACCATTGCCTCTTCAGTTTTTTTATTTTCAAAAAGGAGGCTAAAAAGACACTATCAAATTCTTAGATCTGCTAGAGTAATGGAATCAAATGAGGTAAATTAATCATCCATTTTCCTTACAAATTGATAAGTTCAATACATTCTGTACGCATTTTGAGTTAACCAACATCAGAGAAAGAAAAGAAAGAATTTATAGAGTGGAAAAGGATTACACAATTGTAGAAGTGAGAAGTAATCTACAAACAAAGAACTCCAAAAATGGAGTTATTCGACACTTCCAATAAGAAAATACTAATGAAAAGAGAATAACCTAAAGCAAAGAGAACGAAAATAGATAAGAAAACCCCAACCAGGAAATTGAATCAAGATATGATTGAATAGATGCAATCACCTAGTCTAAATTCAAGAAGGTCAAAATAGCATTTGCCTGAGAGAGACCAATTTGAGGATAGATACAATTTTTTTAGGGATATTTGGACTAAAATCAAGGGGTATGAACTATTCCTATTTCATTACTTGAGAAGAGATAACCCAATACACATTTTCCATCCTTGGGAGATGAATTTAGGTAAGCTAATTATGCTAATTATTTTTGTCAACATTGAATTAATAGAAGTATTAGTGAGGAATTATAGTTTGGAGAAGAGATGTATTCTAGATGCTAATGACAAGCCCTTTATTTATTTCTCTGTGGGCACATTAAAAAATTATTTAACCTAGATCAATCCTATAGTGTTCCACTGTCATTTAAGGAACTTGAGGAAGAATATAATAGGATGGATACCACATATACGAAGTGGAAATTAGATATTCAAAGGAATAGGGAAGATAGGAAAATTTTCCCTCTTGTTGATGAGGATGGTCCACCATTGAATATGGATTTATTTAGACCATATTTGTAGTATACCTATTTGTCTTGTGGGTAATTTGGCGACGTGGAAGTTCCATATTTTATGAGTATAGTGCCAATGGTATTAGCTATAGATATTTAGATGTTTGAACCTAGTCCATTTGACTATGCATCCTACATAGTAGAGAATATGCATGAAGGATTTTTATCCTTACGAAAGGATAGCGAACTACTAAGGTTTATGTATTATTCATTGTTGATGCACATAGTGTTGTTTATGGATACCTTAGGGGTAT
The DNA here is from genome assembly GCA_027943335.1 of Chamaecyparis obtusa. Taxonomy (NCBI): domain Eukaryota; kingdom Viridiplantae; phylum Streptophyta; class Pinopsida; order Cupressales; family Cupressaceae; genus Chamaecyparis; species Chamaecyparis obtusa. The sequence goes on along the minus strand of BSBK01008976.1, from coordinate 100,961 downwards.
GTGGCTAGATGATCTTAAGTTAGTAGTCATGGATACAGAGGGAAAGGAGAAACCCATACAATTATGGACTTCCACTTGGGACTCCAGATACACAAAATACAATTACATCAAGTTGAGTAGTTGTTTGTCTAACCTATTTATCAGATGTATAATATTCCATGTGATAGATCAATCTCCATGGAGATTAAGAAATTATTAAGGCTGAAAGACCTTGATGATAGAGGTCTAGTGCAACACAACTGGGGAGATTGGTATGTTCATCTTGATTTCACTTGTATTAGAGTTTATGGCTTTGAGGATGCTCCTAAAATGGTACTAGACAAAATTTCCTATTTGGATATTGTGAGGCAGTTAAGTATATCAAATGCTCAACATTTTGGCAATGTGCATTTAAACAAACTTTATTACTTGGTAGTTTAAGTTTGGGAGATTTTATTATTGTATCAAATAAAGCATATGAAGTAGTACAAAAGAAACTTCTTGATGGATTAAATCTTGTGGAACACCACCCAAGGAAAGGGTATGATCCAGAAGGTTACATTCACTCTTGCAAAAAGAAATAGAACTTGGGAGACTACCTCCATCAAGCCATGCCTATGGAGGATATTTTTAGGAATAGAGAATAACATGAGGTCCAAGAGGTAATTGAAAAATACAATAGGGAGTTGGATGAAAAGATGAAACAATTACTTGAATTGGAATCTCAGGAAGGGTCCAGATATTGTGAGCCCCAGGAACAGGAAGTGACTTCAAGGCTGCAAATAGAAATAATAGAGGAGGAGCCAAATAAGGATGATGAAATTGTGACAAGAATGGAAGTGCATAAGGATGACAAACTTTAGGCTCACTTTGCCTTTGTATCTGATGATTTTTTTGTAAAATCAAAATAATTTAGATCTTTTCTATTTAACATAAAAGGAAAGAAACTTAGGGAATCTATCCCTAATATTACTCCTGATAATGAAGAAGAGTTGTCGAAGAAACTAAAGGAAGATGTTGATTGGGAAATTCAAAACAAGACCCCTTAAAGAGGAAGACAATTGCTTATTAATTTAGGTTTTATTCTTTTTTTAGGTTAGGATATTAGCACTTCATTAATTTTTTATAGTTTTCTTTGTTCTGATAATAAATATTTTAAACTTGATATTGAGGGTGTGAATGAGATATACATTGGGTCAAGATTTGACCCAGATGAGAATGTTTTACTATTATGGGCATTATATCCACCTAACAAGAGGCCAAAAATCATTGATGTGGATAAGGCTTTTGGACATATGATGAAACTCAAGGTAGGAGATATTGATCCTATAATCTCCTTTGATATGGGCATTGACATGGCCAGGTTCAACAAGGCACAACTATTGAAAGTTGTTAGAGAAAGAGATCATTACAAAGCCAAATTTGAAGAAGGATTTAAGAAAAGTGGGTATTTTGTTCCTATAATTACTGCACCATAGGATTTCAAATGGAAGAATAAATATGACGAGTTGCAGAGGGAACATAAAAAAATGGAATAGGAAATACAAGATATCATAATAAACACCACTTCTATTATGTTGTAAAAAAGATTTGACAAGTTAAAAGATACTTTGGAGAAGTTCTGGGATGTGTACAAAAGAAATATGGAAAATATTATCACTCATATTAAAATAAGAAATAGATTGGATGTAAAGTTACATGATATGAATATGAGTCAGGCAAGTACCAAAATAATTAATGAAATCAATGATGGAATTGCAAAACATGCAAAGTTTACTAAGAGCTTGCAGATTGAGTATGTTAGAAAGTAAAGTCCACCAAGATAACTAAGAGGGGGGGGTGAATCAGTTATCAGATAAATAAAGCTTTTATCAACTTTAATAGATTTTAACCAAGTAAGCAATGTGATCAACAACCGTAGAAAGATATACATACACAACAACACAATGACACAAGATATGTTGACTAGGGAACCTCTTGATCAAAGAGTAAACCCCGGTGGGAATGATGCCCACAAAAGATGCACTAATATGAAAGTTCCTTGTAAGAGGATGGAATCTGTTAGGAGTCTTATGAAATACATTCAGTATATATTAGTCCCTGTTAGGAGACTTTGAATCCCTGCTAAAAGATTCTAACTCTGTTAGGAGTTGTGGAAGACAGAAGGACCCACTGCCCAAACAACTTCAAGTGCAAGATCACTGAACACACTATCCAAATGATCTCTATATTATTCAACAGAATAATATCAAAATATTATTGATCTCAACAACTTAACACTTCTCCTCTGACTGTGCCAAACCACACCAACTGCTTCATCATATCTCAATACCAGATCTCTGTACTTCACATATCCTCTTTCAAAAAGTATTGCACAATTATGCAATTCACTTTCAAAATATTACATTCCTATTCCATAAAAAAATAAGGAAAATATTCCTTTCTTTATACCACACTTAAGTAATTACAAATGAGTCATCATACATATTACAAAATAAAAGTTTCCACATGTTACATAAGAATTTTATAATTACATAAAAAATTATCGGCTTCCAATTAAGATAACTCTTCACTCGTGTGACCTCTGACCTTGTTGTCAAGTCCATGTCACAATTATCATGTCTTCATCATCTATTCAACTTTGCATGCTCAGATTCTATCCCGATTAGGAGATATCATCCAATTTCCAAAAACTGCTACTCAAGAACACTGCCTGAATACTATTTCCACTGAATTACACATAGCTGTCATGAATAAATGAATTTACGTATGTGCTCTTAACCATGATATTATAGAACATCATAGAGGAAGTCCTTAAATCCACATGGCTTGATCTTCAATATTCCATGTTCGCTAACTCAAACACTCTCTGCTTCTTTGCTAAACTTTAGTAGATCACTGTGTTGACATCAATGACAATCACAGTCATGAATGCAACAAAAAATGCTACAGAATGGCTGTGAATACTCCCCCATAGGATATATTCAGCATTCATTCCTAAAAAGTATAAAGAATTAAAGATGTTTTCAAATAAGGGATTCCAAAATTAATTGATCAAAATGGATATCTGAAGGACATGCACATATGGATGGGATAATGCTAGGCTATCCTTGCAACTTCCCTAGATGCTACTAATGTCGATTGACCAAACTTAGAAAGGACCACAACACAAATGGAGCACTTGATTTCCCTCAAGTATGTTGCCACTTGCCAAGGATGTCATATATGATGCAGAAACCTATGCTTCAAAGGAATACGTAGATCACATTCAGAGATGTGGTGATATATTGGGAGATTGACCCTTGTGTTGATGATCTTTTTGTACTTTTTGATTAGTTAGGTTAGTTTTCATGTAGTTTGAAAATATTTGTTGTACCTTTTGGGGAAAAGGCATGTCTTTTCACCCTTATAAATTCCTCTATTATATAAAGAGGTTCATTTTGTAATGGGAGGCTAGCACTTTCAAGACTATTTTTAGAACTTTTCACAAAATGCACAATTGGAAGTTCTTTTTATATTTTGTATGCAATTATATGCAACTTTATTTCCATAATTAATATAGCATCAAAAGTTTCTAGTTTAAAAGGTGTGTAAATTATTGTGCTTATTTGATTTGTTCCTTGTGACATTTATTTCAAGAAAATAGATCTCGATTTTGTTATCTTGTGGAAAGATTATTTCAATTGTGTTACAGTCTCAAAATTAATATTGATTTGCATGTTAATTCTATCTTATTGGCCTTTTCTAAGAAAAATTTAAAATCAGTAAGACTAAGTGTAGATGATGCAAGAGCATCTTGGGTGTAAGAGCAATCTTGCATCACCCAAAAATATTTCTGGTTTCTTTTCAATAAGGGCTATCTTGTGCAGAGCTGCTATTTATAGAAACTTACTTAGCCATACCAGCTCAGAATATTATAATTTCATAGGTGGAGGTTCATTTTGGTCATATCAACATGCCAGTAAAGTTTTATTGCCAAATCAAGTGTAGCTTTGAAGATATTGAAAATTTTCAGTATTGACAGCAGGGTATAGAAACTTTGAACTCAGTTTTGAAGGATTTAGAGGCCCCAAACGAGGTCAAAACTTTAGTTGAATGGAGCTTGCATGAGTTAGGTGTTGTAGAGAACTTCGTGCCCTTTTCAAAATTGGGTCATAATAGTCAATCAGGTCAACGGGTGATGACTTATGGTCTTCAGAAGTTGGGTTACCTGAAATGGTAGAAAATAAATTTCCTTCAAAATTTTTGTTTGGGTTTCAAAAGTTGTTTTGAGCCAACTTTGATGCAATAAAATGAAAAATAAAATAATTCTAGGGTTGGTCGGCCTTAATGGCTAAATTTTTGGAACCTTCCCAAGCGGTGGAAAATTGCCTATATAAGGAAGGCCGTAGTGTTTTCTGGGGCAGCTCAGAGTAGTTCAGGGTAATGATTCGAGACTTTGTCCTACAAAATATTGTAAGGGAAAATGCCCATGTGGCTTTGCATATTGTAATTCTGAAATTTGTAATTCCACATTTGTGGAGATAATAAGAAGCCCATTTTCTGTTCTTGCAAATTGTTGTTGTTTCTCTATTTCTATTATGTGTTTGTGGTATTAAGGGGAGCACCCTTCATCAGTAGAATATTGAAAATCATAACACATAGATACCTTTCAAGTGACAGATTTGTTCAAGTAACAAATTTAAAAATTGTGTCATAAGGTTAAACATATAATCATTAAGACATAATTTCATCACACAAGGAAGTGAAGGCACTGGTATTATTTTAATATCAGATTTTGGTTGGTATATTGTATTCATAAAGCAATTCACATTACTTTCACCAATTTAAAAGACTTTATACTTTTAAGCATTCACACAATTTTAACCTAGACATTATTTAAGCGTTCAAAGCATTCCACAAAGTTTCAATCTGATTTCTCTCAAGAAATATTGACATCTTGAGGTGTCATTTGGAGAGCTAATTCTATCATCTATAAAAAGCCTTAACCAATAGATAGTGGTAAGGTATAGGCCTAATTGCCTTGGTTCTACAGAGCCTAAAGTGTAGGGGAAGATGATCATAATTGACCATTCTCATTAGATGGCCAAATCCTATGGAAGATTTGATCTTAGATTTTGGAAAGCTCTTAGAATTATCCAATCTGTTGATTTGGGAATCAATAGATTGGAAAATTTGTTGGGGATTTGTTCATAAGTTTTTATTGAATTTGATCTAGAAACTTTGGTGTTAACTTGTTTAAGGTTATATAGTTCAGTTTGCCCCATCCGAGTCACACAAAAGATTGGTGACTCTATTGGGGAGTTGTTTGAAATTTTTTTCTAGAATCTTTGATGACATAACAAGATAATATACTGGAGAAGAATAACTCATAATATTAAATTTTTCCTCTTGAAGTGAGGTGGTGACTCTACGAAGATAAACATAATATATGAATGAAGAAGTAACCTGTGAAAAGGTAAGAGAAGATTCAAGACACTTAGTCCTTAAATATATGTGTGGTAGAAGGTCATTAACCAAAGCACAAAATAACCACATTGAATTGAGCCCAAAAGGAAGAAATAAATTGAGCAAGATTAAGAACCCAAATTCAGAAATGGAATTTGGAGCGCTTAAAAGATTTCCTCCTAGAGAAAATGATGTTTGTGATGAAAATGGTCTAGTCATTTCAAGTGATCATGATGTTGAAAATAATGATTTTGAGGAAAATAGAAATCCTTGGAATGTTAACTATAATGAGAATTTTGAAAGTCTTACTCCTCAATGCCAAGAAAAAAATGAAGAAGAATAATTGGGAGAAAATCAAAATGAGAATGTCCAAAGAGTAGAAGGAATATTGACAGAGCATATAAATACAAAAGACATCCCTAACATTGAAGACATAATACATGGATTTATGAATAAACTCCCACAATGTACTTTGGATGAACATGGGATCAATAGGAGGATACATTTAAATTCACAAAGTACAAGTAGGGATGAAAAGAGGAGGCAAGATAATGCACCTAAATATTATCCACCACACAATAGGAGAGAAGGTGAACAAGGTTTTAGAACTAAATGAATTAATCCCCTTTTGAGCCAAATAGTAGACATGACAAAATAAATTATCAAACTGAATAGAGACAAAGAGGGTAATATAATGATGGTGAGAAAAACAACTATGGGGGATCATATAATATCAATGGTAGACAATACAATTATAACCATAATAGATGACATAATGGTGGATATGGAAACCAAGGGGGATGTAACCAACATAATAATGATCAAGAATAAATATTCAAGGTGGAAATTAGGTAGGTATGAGAATAAATTTGGTAGTTGAAAGATATAAGCAATTGGATTTCACTGGATTAGTAGGATATCCTAATGATATACAAAACGAGTGGAGAACCATTATTCCTAAGTTCAGTGGCAATAGTTCTGAATTAGGAGAGGAGCATGTGAAAAGATTTCAGGATGCCATACAAAATTATGAGGTTGAACATGAGGATATATATATGAAGCTATTTGTATAGTCCTTGCTTGATGAAGCTATTAATTGGTATAGAGAATTACCCAAAAATTCAATCATCTGTTGGTTTGATTTTGCAACATAATTTATGGAGGAGTTTTATGATCACAATGACCCTACATTTTCATCACATGAACTTACAAGTATTAGAAAGGGGTATAACAAATCAATTGTATAATTCAACAAAGGTTTAATAAGTTATTTAATAGAATATCCAAGAGTATGAGGCCAGTTGATTCAATCCTCATTGGATTTTATATGAGTGCATTTGATAGCAATACAAACTATGAAATCAGATCGCACAATCCTACTACTTTGCAAGAAGCAAACAAAGTAGCCCTTACCATTGGAAACAATCATAAGGTTGTAGGAATAATTGGTAAAAGAAGATTTGAAGTTGTACATTCCCAAAGCCCCTAAGAAAGTTAAAGAAGACAAGTTTGATAACCTCCTTGGTATGATCAAAGATTTGTAGTTGATACAAAATAGAGGGGACAAATAGGTATACATAAATGACAGGCCCAAGTTACATGATATGCCATACAATACTAAATTGAAAGATGGGAAGCCTAAATATCCTAAACATAATATAAACAAAGACCCCCTGATCTATTAAGTAGAAATAATCACATGGTGGATCAAAATCCTTGGTTTGAGGAATGCAACATGCCCCATTCATCACAAAAATGTGTTATAGAACAAATCTTCCAAGGGGAAATGAATTAGGAAGATGAGTTTAATCAATAAAAAATTGTAAATGCATTGTCAACATGGCAATTATGGGGTGTTGACACTTATGAGTCATCAGAAGAAGTGATGTATGAGCATCTTGGGTTTTAGGCAATCATGTATCTCGGTAGCTTGTTAGATGGGCTCGATAACTACTTTGGATTTCTTGGTGGAGTGTTCTTGTTTTGTTCACTGGCAAGCTCAGTTATCTATTTCTGCTTGGTGCCTTTAACCGAGTGGCTTTGTTGTGTTCTTTCACCAAGTTGGTTCGATGTGTTTGGTGTTTCTCGGTGGCCTTGTTCATTGATGGGTTTATTTTGATTATTTTGTCGAGGTCGACATGTGCATTTAATTTTGGTCATGATCTTAATGTTGGGATCACTCATTGGGAAACGTGTGGACCTAAATATAGGTTGTTTCTTTCTCCAATGCTAGATATAAAGGGTTCTTTGGGCCAATCTATTTAGTAGCCTCAAGTATAAATGTAATTTTTTATTCTAGATTTAGGTTAGCGAAGTTGGAGGTCAAGTTAGAAGCTGGAGATTGTGGATCTCGCATGTATGAGGATTGTAATGTTTCTATACTTGAATTTCATTGTATTGGTTGTAACCAGAAAGGCCTCACAACCTGACATGTATGAAGTTTGATAAATAAATATATATGATATGTGTTCTTTCTCTCTATTTATGTATTTTTACTTCCTTGTTGTCATTATGAAAGGTGTTTTGGTAATTGGGAGAGCCTTGGGCCCCAAATATCTACTCTCCTTGTGTCAAGAAGGTTATGAGTTTGATGTTGATACACAAAGGTTCAAACACTAGCATGATGTGCAATAAGTCTTTTCAGATGATGAGAAAGAAATACCCACTTTAAGAAAGTTCACTAAAGATGAGAAGAGAGCATATATTGTTGTTGCTATTTCTCAATCTAGAATCAATTATCAATTGAAGAATAGGAAAATAAATGTAGAGGAGAGAAAACCTTTAGGAATATTTGTGAAAGATAGTAAGAAGAAAAATCTCCCTGAAAAGAAAGTTAAAAATTCTATAGTTAAGAATAAAATGGATGCTCCTAAATTAGTAAAACTAGTGAGTGGAAATTCAGATGTTCAGAAACTAATTTATACTACTCATACATCAACATTTGATATTACACAGACATTGTCACAAATGAACATTTCAGTCCCTTTGTGGGAAATGATGAAAATATTTGAATATAAGGATAAGGCCATTAAATGGATATCAGATGTTGCTGAAGAGGGGCCAAAAGCACAAGCTTCAACCAAACAAAAGGAAAATGTGGAGGAGGCACCTACTATATATTTGGGGACAACTATTAATAAGAATCCTTCCCAAGTTGATCCTTTCTATATGACATTATTGATAACATAAAATTGGTAAAAAATTGTATGATTGATTCAGGTGTTGTAGTAAACATTATGTCTGCTGACATCATGAAAAAAATTGGGATGATGGTGGACACAACATGTGGAAGATTTTATTCTATGGATAATAGATATGCACCTATAGTAGGAATCCTAAAGAATGTTGAATTTTAAAATTCTTGTTCTTCCAGACATATTATACAAGACTGATATCACAGTAGTGGAGGTTCCTCCTATCTATTATATGCTCCTATCAAGACAATGGTCAAATCTAGTAGGAGGTCATGTTAAATTGGATTTATCATATGCTACTATCCATGTGAATGGTAGAGAGGTAAAAATAGAGAAAGAACCTAGATCTTCATACATCATTGAAGAGGTAGATCTAGATCAGGTACCATTCTTTTTCCATACTGACATAGAAAATTTCCAAGTATGCCTCACTAAGCCCACTATGAAAAATACAGAGCAAATAGAAATCCATGCTATAGAAAATCAAGACATGTTGTGGCAAATGTATTTTGATGGTGCTTGTAGTAAAGAAGGAAATGGTGCCAGTGTAGTTTTTGTTTCTTCTAATGGTGAAACTTTTAAATACTCTTTTCTTTTAACATTTGAATGTACTAACAATGTGGTTGAGTATGAAGCTCTTTTGTTTGGCCTCAAGATAGCTAATAAACATGGAATCAAGATGCTTATTGTGTATGGTGATTCAGAATTAATAGTTTCTCAAATAAGGAATAAGTTTGCTACCAAGAACACAAAATTGAAGTATTATAGGAATGAAGCCTGGGATGTGATTGAATCATTTGATGCCTTTTCAATAAATTGGATGGATAGATCTAAGAATATTTTAGCATATTTTTTGGAAAACTTGGCAATTAAACACAATGATATACCATTTGATGAGATAACCCAAGTTGAAATCAAAACAAGACCAACAATCCTAGATAATATTCAAAATTGGTAGGTATTTGAGCATGACAATGATATAATGAAATTTCTAGCTTGTGAAGATCAGTATGAGTCTCAACAAATTGATTTAAATGTCTATGTAGAAAAGGAGAAAGGAAAAGAAACCCTTTTTGGAAAAGAAATTGTTCAACTAAAAAAAATAAGACTCCTAAAGGATTAGTGGCATTAGAAAGGATATTTGACAATAATGATAGAGTGGAATCTAAATCAACCCCTGTGAAAGAGGAGGATAAGGAGAAAATTAACTAGGGAATTGAGCATACCCCAAAGGAGATATTTATTGGAAAAAAATATCACTCCTAAGATAAGATCATAAATGATAGCATTAATAAGGAAGGATAGACATGTCTTTTCATGGTCTTATGATGACCTCAAAGCTTATAGAGAAGATCTATTCCAACATGAAATTCCTTTGAAACCATACACAAATCCATTTAGGTGGAGACAAAAACCAATAAATCCAACTTTGGCCCTAAAGATGAAAGAAGAGTTAATGAAGTTGAGGGATGCAGGGATCATAAAACCTATTAGACATTCAACGTGGGTATCCAATTTAGTCCCTGTCAAAAATAAGAATGGTGACATTAGACTTTGTGTAGATTTTAGAAATTTGAATGTGTCATCATTAAAAGATAACTATGCATTACCAAATATGGAGGCCTTATTACAAAATGTGACAAGAAATGAATTACTTTCAATGATGAGTGGTTTTTATGGCTATAACCAAGTAAAAGTCAAGGAATCAGAACAATACAAAACTTATTTTACAACACCATGGAGAACTTATGTATATGTACGTATGCCATTTGGACTTACTAATGCTAGAGCCACTTTTTAAAGAGCCATGATGTAGCCTTTGAAAATTCAATTGATTTTATTCTGGTGGTCTATCAAGATGATTTAACAACTAATTCAAAAAGAGCAGAGGATCATTGTAATCACTTGGAAATGATATTTCTAAGAGATTTGGAATATGGAATTTCACTTAATCTAAATAAATGCAACTTTGGGGTTACAAAAGAAAAACTATTGGGCCATATTGTATCCAAAGAAAGAGTAAGAATAGATCTTGAAAGGACAGCTACAATTGATAAAAATCAGATTCCTAAAACGGTCAAGGCTATCCATTCATTCTTTGGACAAGTAAACTTTGTCAGAAGATTTATATCAAACTTTGCAAATATTCTAAAACTGATTGCTAAAATACTTAAGAAAGGGGTAGTAATTAATTGGACCTCTAAAGCTCTAGATGATTTTTCCAACATTAAGAAGGAAACCAAAGAAGCTCTGATTCTTAAGTCACCAGACTTCTCTAAGCCTTTTTAGATATTTTCTTTTGCTTCAATCCACACAATAATTTTTGTCATGTTGCAAAAGAATGACAATGGACACAAACAACCAATTTAATTCTTTAGTAAGACTTTACAATTGACATAATTGAATTATGACATCAATGAAAAGAAAGCTGCCCTAGTCAAAGTAGACAAATTATTTAGGCCTTACTTTGTAGGATAAAATGTAACAACATATGTTCCTATTGGATTACAGAGAGGGGTGGGGGGGGGGGGGGTGAATCAGTAATCCTGATCACAAAGCACCTTAAAATATATTCTCTGATTAACTTGGTAACTACCGTGTGATCAAAAGGTGACACACTTATATAAACCATTGTTCTTGAGAGAATCCATGAAATAGGACATCCCAAGAGGCGGCTTATAGCTTCCTATGTATAACGTGCAAGAATGTAAACATTATGGATAGTGGCTCTCAAACGAACCTCAATAAGAAACCCTTGTAAGGTTCACCATAGAATGGAAGATTCAAAATGAAGATGAAAGCATGAGAGATCTATATGAAATGCAAGATCTAAGATAGAATGTAAATGCAAGAAAAATAAATAAAGTAAACTAGAATTCTTCTTAAGAATGCAAGAATAATTGATTGATTATGTCAAAGACTATTATTGACTAACTAGCCAAGAATGAGGAGAGAGTCTCCTTTTATAGAATTTAGAAACGAATGGATGGTCAAGATTAAGAAACAAAATCCAGGGGTGGAGAATAATCCCCAATTTGACTTTAGGGCACAAGAATCTCAAGAGGCAAAATCAATGGACATGAATGGTTAGGTAGAAATGAGTGGTGGAGATTAAGAGGCAAAAGAGATTCCACTTTTGTCTTTTTCTCTTTTTTCAAATTAAGAAATTCCTTTTTCATGTGCACACATAGGACAAAGTGGGTTTTATTTAATTAAAATGGGACATGTTCTTTTAATCAAATAAGACTTAGGATAAAGTGGTCAAACTTTAGGATATCATCAAATAAATAATTAGATAATGATTTGATCAAGAAATAAGATATTAAATTAATATGCAAGATTTATTAAGCATAAGATAAGGTCTAGTATTTTTAATGTTGAATGTTAGAGTTGAGCTCAAGGTTTGCTAGACCATTTTTGGGTGATTAAAACTACTCGATAGAAACACATTTCTTTATTTAATGATAATAGTAAATAAACTATATCAATTAGTAAAATAATTTCACAAATCATTCACAATGTGTAACACAAATTTTAACATGGAAACCCAACTTTGGAAAAAACCGCTATGGGAATTATCACCCACTAAGAAATATACTCTTCTAAAGTACGCTCGGTTAAGAGACAATCTTGTTAAAGATTACAATACACACTGTTAGGTGTGACCCAATTAAGGGATTAACCTTAGATCTATTAGGACCTTCACCTTGTTAGGAGTGGCCTGGTTAAGGGACTTTAAACACTATTTTTTGAATGTCACCTTTCTCAAGGATTTACAATAAGACTGTTAAGTCCACTTTGTTAAGATATTTTGATTGTTAAAAATGCTAGTAAGCAACAGTAATAAAAATGATTTGTAGAAGTGCAACTATCTTTTCTCAATCAGATCCTTGTTCAATTCTTCATCTTCCACTGGCATCAACACTTCATCAAATCACTATTTTCCTACTCAGAATATCATTGTTCCTTCACCTCTACAATAGTCGGTAGCCCTTCAACTATTTAGTTTGTCAGTCCATTGTCCATACAAGATCATCCTTTATATAGAAATTTTTTGCCTCTTAATCTCCTCTATTACGTTTTCCTTTAATCAATCTTGACCATTCAATTCATTATTCATCGGATCTAGATCTCGATAACACATTTCCTTTTCACTTAGGAACTTGAACTTTTCTTGTAACTTGTTCCACTTCTTTTTTCCACTTAGATCTTGCCATAGATCTTCATCTTGAATTTTCATAATTGTAGATCTTTGTAACTAACTTACCTCAACATCATTATTATCCAGCTCATCATAGCTAATCATTAAATATTAATTTCATCTGTATTTAATACCTTTTTCTCGCTTGGTTTTCTTCATTTAGAATTTTGGTTACATCGCTTAGTGCCTAAACCTTTCCATTTTAGCGAGTGACCAAATTTTTCTCTTTACCTTACCGAGTGACTTTTCCATCTTGGTAGCCATAAAAACTTACCTTACCGAGTTGTCAAATCTTTAACACCATACTTTACCGACTTAACATAATCATTTTTCAAGTAGAAAAAAATCATACCAACATAATCAAATCATTGTCTGATCTGTATTAGTTGCCCATTTATGTTCTATGACTTCTTAACTTCTCATTTCTACTTCTCCTTAACTCATTCTTCTTATATCATTACCGAATGATATGACAACATAATATAAATCAGATTTCAATTTATCGACATCAATGATAAGATTATAACTGATCTAATCATTCTAATAGCATTATGTATACCTATAATCTTGGTCAGTCTTCATCATCAGCGCTATCAGATAAACAATCATCAACATTATTATTAGTTATGATAACAATCTCCCTCTTTAGCATTGATGGAAACACTAACTAATTCAATGTTCAATTGATGATGGTACACTTCACTGTCATTCATATTCTGAACTCCCTCTAAGTAATAACTTCTCTCTTCTAATTTTTCATCTGTAGTCTTTCTCTTTCTGATTTGTCTCCCTCTTACTGTATTCATCTTCCTGATATTCTTCCTCTAACATCTGAACTTATTCTTCTATCAACATACACCGATTCATCTTCATTCTTCTGAATTACTCTATCCATATCTTAGTATTCTCCCTTTATCATCTAAATCTCTTTTCATTAATAATCTCTCATCTCCTTCATATTGCATCCTTAGTATTCTCCTTCTAGTTCTTCAGACTGAATTTACTTCACTATTCTCCCTCTTTCTAAATTTCTTTAAACATCTCTCTCTTTGACAAAAATGCCAAAGAAACATAAAAATCTGAGATATACCTCAAGTATATAGATTTTTCATTACTATCATACAAATTTCTTCACACCTTCATACTTCTCCTAAATAGTGAAATACTAGCATCAACTCACAATATAGATATTTTATGAAGTCCTTGAATTGATGCAACATGCATCTTTCCTTAATGTACATTGGATAGGAGAATAACCCCTAACTTACCTTAGAGATACTCAAAAGCATATTTCGGTAATGGTTTTGTAAAGATATCAATTATCCACTCCTTTGAATTCACATGCTCCAATGTCACATGGTTATCTTGTACTTTCTCTCTCAAGTAGTGATACTTAATAGATATATGCTTTGTCTTAGAATGCATCATTATATTCTTTGATATATTAATAACACTGGTATTATCACAATAAAATGCATCACTGGATTCTTTGATATATATTAATAACACTGGTATTATCACAATAGATCGTAATAGGATTAGTAATCTCTTCATGCATACCTTCCAATAGTTGTTTGATCCATACAATATTAGAACAATTCATAGCTTCTACTACATACTCAACTTTGGTAGTAGATTGATAAATACAACTTTGTTTCTTTCTTAACCATGTCACTAGCCTTTCTCCTAAAAAGAAATCTCTACCACTAGTATTTTTCATGTCATCAATATTTCCTTCCTAATCAACATCAGTATAAAATTTAAGATCAAAATTTCCTTTCCTTGTGTATAATAGACTGAAATCTTCAATCCCTTTCAAATATTTGAATATCCTTTTAACTGTAGACAAATGTGTCTCCTTGGGGTTTGCTGAAAACCTTGCAACAATACCAATTGAATGTGCAATGTCAGGTCTACTATGGACCACATACTGTAACTTATGAATCATGGATTAGTAAAGTGTTTCATTCACCTCCTTAGTATCATCTTCTTTTGACAATATACAACCAATAGCCATCAGTGTACCAACCGGTTTAGAATCTTCCATATTGAATATTTTTAGGATCTCCTTGATATATTTAGATTGAGTGATGTAGATCCCATCTTGAACTTGTTGTATTTGAAGTCCAATGAAGAATTTGATCTCTCCTATCATAGACATCTCAAATTCCTTTCTCATTTCCTCAACAAAATACTTAGACATTGTCTCATTACCACCAAATATAATGCCATCAACAAATATCTCAGCAATCAAAATTTCATCAGATTTATCACATTTCAAGTATAAATTATTGTTATCACTAGTCCTTTCAAATCCAATCTTAACTAAATAAGAGTACAGTCTTTCATACCATGCTCAGGGAACCTACTTCAATCTATACAAAGCTTTATGCAATTTGCAAACCATGTTCTTGTTGTCCTTGTCAACAAATCCATCAAGTTGTTCTATGTAGACTTCTTCTTCAAGTATTCCATTTAGAAATGAAAATTTAACATCCATTTGATAAACTTTAAATCCTTTGTAAGCTACATATGCAAGTAGTATCCTTACTCCTTCTAATCTAGCAACATGGGAAAAAGTTTGACCATAGTCAATTCCTTCTTCTTGTGCATACCCTTTGCAGACTAGTCTAGCTTTGTTCCTTATCACATCTCCTTTCTCATTGAGTTTATTTCTGAAAATCCATTTTGCTCCTATCACATTCTTATCCTTAGGTCTTAGTACTTGTGACCATGTATTATTCTTTTCAATCTGATCTATTTCTTCTTTCATAGAATTCATCCAATCTTCATTTTCTAGTGCATCTTTTACCAATCTAGTCTCAAATTTAGAAATCAAACAAGTGTTATCTCTTAACTTACTTCTTGTCAATACTCCTACATTCTTTTCTTCAATAATTTTTCTCGATGAGTGATGTCTTCTCACATATTTTTCTAATACAGGTTTGGTAGCTTGATCATCATTGACTTCATCTCTCGGTGGAGGCTCATTTTGTGCTTCGGTTCCTTCTGGTTGTTGCTCGGTTGTGTCAACCAATTTTTTTGTCTTGTACATACACAAATTTATCATAATACTCAGGTTCCTTTTTTCTATCCTCATCATTCTTTTCATAAAATTCATCAACTCTTACATTTGCACTTTCAACTATTTTGTTAGAATCCTTGATCAAACATTTATATGCTTTACTCTTTGAAGAATAACCAAGAAATATTCCTTCATCACCTTTAGAATCAAATCTTTCATTTCTAGAATCTTTCAATATATAACACTTCCAAATATTTTGAAATAACTTACATTCGGTGTTCTACCAAACCATAATTCATAAGGTGTCTTGCGTGTACCTTTCTTCAACTTTATTCGGTTAAGTGTATAAACTACAGTGCTTATAGCTTCTGTCCAAAAAAATTGTGCAATCTTCTTATCAATTAAAAAAGTCTTAGCCCATTCAACAATAGATCTATTTCTTCTCTTAGCTATCCCATTCTATTGTGGTGTCCTTGGTGCAGACACTTGTCTTTTAATTCCATTTTCATTACAAAAGATAGTAAATTCATCAAAGATAAATTCACCTCCTTTGTGAGATCTCAGACACTTCAACTGTTTACCTATTTCTTTTACAACTCTAGCCTTATACCACTTAAACATTCAAAATGTATCAGATTTTTCTTTTAGAAATATGACTGATATCATTCTTGAATAATCATCCACAAACAAAATGAAGTATCGATCTCCATAATAGCTTTGAACTTTCATAGGACCACAAAGGTCAATGTAAACCAATTACAAAATACCATTTGTAAAATAAGATTTTCTTAGAAAACTTGACCTGGTCATCTTACCAACTTGACATTCTTTACACATAGCTTTATCTGGTTTTCTTAATTTGGGTAGACCTCTTACTCTATTCTTCTTACTCACTTTGATCATGTTGTCAAAATTTACATGACATAGTCTCTTATGTCATAACCATACATCTTCATTTTTAGAAAATAAAAAACTCTTTGCATCAATATCAAGATAAAATTGATTAACTCTTGATTGTCCTCCAGTTCCAATTAGATCTCCATCAGTACCATAGATCTTAACTTTGTTGTTCTAAAATTCTAGTCAGTGGTCAATATTGTTCAATTGTGCAACACTCAACATATTATAATCCAGTATTCTAACCCAATATGCATCATTATATTTTATTTTCTCATTCACTACAATAGATCCCTTACCTTTCATAGGGCATGGAGCATCATTGCCAAATCTAACAAATCCTCCATCATATTCTTCTAAATTCTCAAAAATTTTAATGCCACCAGTCATGTGATGTGAACAACCACTATCAATAATCCAAGGGTTTGGTTTACTTACATGAGATACAAGTGCTTTTTCATCTTCAACCTTTTCTTCATTTGATTCTTCCTTTACTGCAAAAAAGACAACTTCATATTCTTTGTCGGTATCCTCAGATTCTTCATCAATTATACCTTCCTCAGCTAGGCAGAAAGACTTCTTTGCTTTGTCCTTAAAATCTCTGAATCTTCGGTATTTGTTGTCTCTTTTATCATTCTTATCATTTATGTCATTGTCAGGATATCTAGATGCAATATGTCCAATCGTATTACAATTGAAATATTTCAATGCTAATTTACCTTTGTAATTTCCTTTGCCTCTAAGTAGTTTCTTAGCCAGCAATGCTTCAAATTCTTCTTGCTCTTTCTCTTCAGTTAGTATGTTGTTATACTCATTTCCATGTGAGATACTATGATTATTGTAGACACGAAAAATTGGTCAAAGGCTTAAATCAATCAAAAGGTGCATCAAATCATCAAAATAGCATGAAAAATCAATAAATGGGACAAAGGTAATTCAAATCAAAGGAAAATTCAATTAAATGATTAAATGATTAAATGAAGCTTGAAAAGGGGAAAAACACTACAAAATTGATTAAATTTAATTAATGACATAGTTGTTGAAAGCAAAAATCAAAATGAACCTCTTACCCTTCATGGCTAAATTTAATTACTTTAATTAATTAATAAATCATAATTTCCCTCAACAAAGCAAATTGGAGACAAAATGGACACAAATCACTCACTTTTGTTGAAATGGTCCAGCCTTTTGAAACCATTTAAATGATTGTCCCCTCCTTGTCCCCCCATTTATGGACAAAGCAAAGCCAATTGACCTTACCCAAGTATAACCATGATCAACTCACTCTACCCCCTACCCTTGGGAAATTACTATAAGTATGAGGCATTTTAGAGAGCATTTCCATCTTAGAATTTCAATTGAAAAGCATTGTTATTATAGTCAATTGAGATCATTTCTAAGAGCAATTGAAGCAATTGAGCATTTAGAGTTATCATTTTAGCATTTTATCATTGCATTGTTATCAATGGAGCTAGATTAAGCATAAATTCATCATAGAATAAGCATTTAGAAGCATCATAGCAGCATTATTCTCGTTTTAGAGGTGTCACTAGTGAGGATTTGTAGCTGAGAGCTCACTTACCACTTCTTTCTAGAGATCCATGAGATGTTGATAGATAATTGTGCATTTATTAGATTATTGCTCACTCTAATTCTTGTTGTTCTTAGTTAATCTTGTAATTTCATGAAGGTGAATAATATCATCACACAAATGGCGCCCACCGTGGGGCATTGAGCCTCAAATACTAACAAATTTGTGATTTAAATCATCTTTGCATACGTTTCTGTCTGGTTTCCATGTGTTTTCTGCAGGAATTTGCTAAAGTCATGCCTACGAGAAATCTATTCACGCTTGGAATCCTTATAGTGTCGCTTCGGAAGCCTGATCTTACGCCTGTTAGCTGAAAACTCACGCTCAGAACGGCAAAGCATTTAGCCTTTACGGCTTCAAATCATGCCTAAACACAGGAAAGTATCGCGTATCACTTATTTTCTGTCACGTTAATTTCCTCTTTGCATTGCGCTGTACACTTAATATCACGCTTAAAGAGAAATTCTCTATCACGTAGTAACATAGATTATTATGCCTTTGATCATTAATGCTACGCTTCTAAGAATATTTTTATCACTTTACAAGCTTTGAAAGTCGCATTGCATTAACTATTTGCCACGGAGTTAGGATTCTATTTACGCTTTGCATAGGTGATTTACCACCTATGCTATTATTGATGTTGCTTATGCACTGAAGTGTGTTGCGTGTAATCAGTAAAGTCACGCCTCTAAGTGATTTATTCATGCCTATTAACTGGAGGATGTCGCCTGCATTTAATTTGCTATTTTCACGTTTAATTTGATAAAAATTTGAAAATCTGACTCTCTGTGTTTGTTGTTAACCAGTAAATGAGCAAACTTCCGAGAGTGAAAAAGCCAGAAAGCAGGCTCAACAAAGAGGGAAAAGCATTGGCAAAGAAAATAAAGAAGGAGAATCAAGTGCATACAAAGGCTGTCCTTGAATCCACACTAGATGAGGATGTCTAGGTATATGAGAAATATTTAGCTGTGATTGAAGCTTATAAATAGAAATTTGTGTCTCTAAATTGGATTTATGGACCTTGAAATTAAATATTCTTTCATTAAAATCTTTTGATTGAGTACATGCAAGTTTGGTTTCCCCTCATTGTGAATTGGTTGTGTTGGACTAACTTGTTGGAGGAGGGAGTTGGAGCAAATTGCCAAGGTGAGTAAGTGAAAAATGAAAATCAGCAACTCAAAAATGCCCCTAGCCTTTTGCTAGCTACAAGGAAAGGTATTCTACTTAAACAAGCTTGCATTCCCTTAACTTGTGGCATTGTCATTTAAACCTAGCTTTAATAAGGAAGAAATTGAACCACACATTTCAATTCTAAGAACCTCCTTGTCAAGAGGTTGAAAAAGAACTAAGTGTTTGAAGTGTTTGAGAATAAAAAGGAAAGTTAGGGATATGCTCTTCACCTTCTTGGTGAAACAAACTCCCAAAAACTTTACTTAAAATTCAAAATTTGCCTTACTTGCAAAATGAACATGCTAGAGATTTAGTGGGCTCACCTCCCAAATTTTTCTTAGCGAGGCTAGTGAGAGGGACAGCCCAAAGTGGGATACACTTGCTTTTGCTGCGAGAATCTGACCCACTATAAAATGAAATGCATGTATCCTTAATGGGGTGCATGACAAAGGAATTTTAATCTTCTCGAACTTCCTCTAGTAGTCTTTACAGATTGCGCAAAATCGTGCCTTGGTGCGTGTGGGAAGCCCCTTAACATACTTGGGGGATGAGAGATTTTAATTCATTTGAATGGAATATTTACTAAATCCTATTTAAAATAGCAAAGCCACCTTGTAGAGCCATGTTTACAAGCCAAAATTGACTTTAGGTAGGCTGCTTGGAAGTTTTTATTGTGCTATACTTGTGAAAACATTCGAGAATATACACATTAGTTGTTGTTTAGAGACTTTTATGTGTGTGTTGTGTTTGTTTTTAATTTTCAAAACAAGAAATTTTCAAAAATACCTGATCAAAAGTTTTAAAAAATCTAAAAAAATTATACCCTGGTCAGAGAAGTGTCGCCTATACACAAAATAAACTCGCTTGTCAAACTTTTAGTCACACCTGTGACTTTCTTAAACACATGTATACACACTGAAGTCATGCTTAAGAACATTTGAGACATGCCTAGTTATAACTGGAAACCCACTTGGAAATAATAAAATGTCACCTAAAAACACACAGAGGACCGCCTAACAACAAACTAGTGCACGCCTAAAGGAGTTTTAGTCATGCCTATGCTTGATTCGGTGTCACCCAAAAACATAAAAGGTCAAACAGAGAGTACTTCCAGGAAGATTCAAAAAATTTTGAATATCAATTTGAATACCCTTTTTTGAGTTTTCGCTGATCCAACTTACAGTCTGGTCAAAAATCCTGTTTCGCATATCTATCAAATTTTGCAAAGGATTAGATCCAAGTAGTCTTAACATGCATCCAAGGTTCATGCCTACATTCACTAGATCATATTACATCAAGCAAACCTTGCAAGCTGACGGGACTTATTTGAGACAAGAGCTCCCTTATCTCGAAAATGAAACTACTCCTAGAGTACCACAAAAGTCACCCGAACAAGAAAAAGAAGACAACATGATGTATCAAGGTAGTTTGGGTGGTAAGGATAATAGTGGCATTGATTTCACCAACCAAGGTAATGCCAATGGTGGAGGCAATGACATGAATAACCGGAGCAATATTAATAACCAAGGAAATACTAACAATGAAGGAGTAGATCCAAATGCTCATGGAGTTAATCAAACTTATACTCAAAATAACACCGAACTAAAGGCAGAAGATGCCACGGATGAAAGAGTTAGTGAGGTTGTCCAATGTCCTTATTTCAAAAGGCTCATGGAAAAGGCAATGGACCTAGATAGAGAAAAACATTTCATAAACTTAGCACAAAAGGGTCTCAAGCTTCCCCGTGACTTTGATGTCAACCAACTTAGAACACCGGAAGATGAGGAAAGTACCTTAGACATTATGAACAAACAATTCAAGGCATTTCAAATGCAACTAGACAACATCAAGAAAAGTGGGTCTCCCAAGCCTTTCTCTATAGAAGCATTGTGCCCATTCCCATTTGATAAAAGCTTGGTTATGGTGCCATTCCCGACCAATGTTGTGTTCCCTAAATATGACAAGTACGAAGGAAGAACGGATCCTCAAGATCACTTACAGGAGTTTTGTGCATTGAGCTTAGAGTTCATGCATGATACCACATATTTAATGAGATTATTTCTGCGAAGCTTAGGAGGCATGGCTATGGAGTGGTTTTCTAAGTTACCCTCCGGCATTAAAACCTTTGAAGAGTTAGCATCAAAATTCGTGGCTCATTACTCATATAACATTAAACATGATGTCACGATGATAAAATTATGCAACACAAAACAAAAAGATGGAGAGGCCTTCCTCACATTTCTACAAAGGTGGAGGATAGTTTTTGCAAGATATCCTAGAAGTGTGCCTAAAAAAGAGAAGATGGATATCTTCATAAACAGTTTGAGTAATGAGTTAAACTACCACTTACGAATGCAATGTCTGAAGACCTTCCAAGATCTAATTGAAAATGGAGTAACCATGGAGGAAGTGTTGGCCAAAAGTGGAGAACTCAAACTGTACAAAGATAATAAGAACAACCCCAACAGTGGCAACAATGGTAGCAATGGCAATAATCAGAAGAATCATTGATATAATAGTAACAGTCATTATAAGAATAACAATAAAGGAATTGTGAATGATGGAGTAGTTGAATCTAGTAACTTGAAGGTGGTTCCCTTTGCTCTTACAAGGATACCTAATCAAGTGAACAATACCAATCAGAGCTCTAATGCACCATCCAACAACAATCAAACCAACAATGGAAATCAAGGAGATAATTCAAGGAATACTAAATTTTATAAACACTTGAGGCCAACCCCCACAAGGAACTTCACACCCTTGGGTGAACCCCTTGAAAAGGCATTAAAGGTTCTCCTGGCTAATAATGTCATTACTCTACCCAAAATTCAGCCTTACGAGCCAAATGATAAGCCTAGTTGGTGGAGTGCCAATACTCATTGTGAGTATCACAGAATTCGAGGACACACAACAAATGAATGTCTGCAATTAAAAAATGTGGTGCAAGATTTAATTGATAATCGCATGATCACCATTGACGGACCTCCTAATAATGAAGATCATATGGCATTCAAACAACCCTTTTACAAACATGATAAGGGAGAGTCATCAAATAACAAGAAGCAAAGTGCCAATAATCTCAACTTTGCGCCACCTTATGATCACATTGTTAATGCTATAATAGTTAATGAACAACCTCGAAAGGAAGCATCAAATGTCATTACAAGAGGGCAGAATTCTAGAATAACCTTACAAGGGATAGCTCCTAAAAGCACTAACATCCCACCATCCAATATTGTAGTCAAACAGTCTTCTACATCAGCAAGGCCTTATAGTTTGGTTGATCAATTGCAATGTACTCCAGCATAAATTTCTATCTTAGAATTATTGAAGTTGTCACCAAACCATAAGGAGATTTTGGAAAAAGCTCTAGGAGAGACACATGTTCCTACTAACTTAGAAACAGAAAGGTTTCAACATATGGTAGGTCATCTAGTAGCACCTCATTGTCTTTCATTTTCTGATCAAGATGACATGTCTATAACCCATCCTCAAAATCTACCATTGCATATAGAGGTCTTAATCGAGAGGCATAGAGTCAAAAGAGCTCTCATTGATGGAGGGGTTGGTCTCAACATTTGCACATTAAGTCTTGTCAAATCCTTAGGTCTATCTGAGTCTTGCATTGACCCTACAAAGAAAATCACCATTAAAGCTTATGATGAAGCTGAAAGAGCTTCTAAGGGCATGATTGTATTGCCCATCCAAGTGGGACCTATCAAGAAGGACACCAATTGTCAAGTGCTAGACATGAAATTAACTTATAATATTTTTTTGGGTAGACCATGGATTCACGAGATGCAAGCAGTCCCATCCACGTACCACCAATGCATAAAATTTTCGTACATGGGTGAAGAAATCACAGTTGGAGGAGACTCTAACCCATTCCAATATTGCAATACACTCAAACCTCCTCATGAGTTATACATTCCACATAACCGGGAAGGAATTATTCAAGAAACCATAGTTGAAGATGTTAAAATGAAGGAACTAACAATAAATGTTACTCCACACCCTCCTCAAGCTAGCTCAGCGACATCAACTAAGGGAAAGGAAAAAGAGAGCTATGAGGGCCCAAATGCAATGGAAAGTTCATACATAGCACCTAAATTGGAAACAGTAATCTATAAACCTGCCAAAGAAGAAAAGGAAAAAGCCAAGAAAGATCGTTACCAACACATGAGTGAAATGATGAACAACTTTGAAAAATAATGCAAGATTAGTTCAAAAGGGATAGGGGAATATTTTGTTTCTCTATTTGGCATGCCCACATCTCCAAAATCACATGGTAAACCATCAAAAGAACATAAGTATAATTCCTATTTTGTAAGGGAAGATAATAAAGTAGCATGGGATAAGGAAGAAGATGACGTCCTTCAATGGCTTTACCATGATGAGGAAGATACTTCCAACACTCCCATGGAAAGAATTCAGCATGTAAAGATACAAACTGAGCAATATGAAAAAGGCTTTGATATAATGCAAAAGATGGGATACAAGGGAAGAGGACCCTTAGGCCAAAGAAATAGGGGATTATTGGAACCTATAGAACCTATTTGGAGGGCAAGTCATGAAAAATCTAGAATAGGTTTTCAATGCAAAGGAGAAAGTTCAAGCCCAATGCAAGATTTTTATCCTCTCATAAATGCCTTAGAATCCGAAGGAGATAGTGATGATTCTTGGGATTATGAATGGGATACTTTATCGGATGAATCATGTCAGGACAAGGAAGTGATTGCTATACATACTTATGCAAAAATTCCAAGGCAAGAAGCTCAAATTAGTGAAGAAGCTCCTATTCAAGGGCCTAATATTGAGCAAGTACCTACCAATGGAGCATGGATAGAAACATTTTGGATACCTTCAGAGGAGGGAGATTCAAACGTTAGTTTTAACCCCCTTGTGGCTTTTCCCATGTTGTTTCCTGTAGAGTTTGACGAGGACTCGAGTGAAGGGGACTTTGACCCTTCTTCCATGGATCATCTTGAGGAAGCGCATGTCATAGACCTAAATGATACAATGTACGAACCCTCAAATGAAGTCATGTCCATAACGCCTATTGATGACATTTTACCCAATGAACCCTTACTTTTGATAAATTCGCACCTCATTGATTGGGACCAAACTGAACCAAATGACCTACTTTACTTTTCCAATGACCAAGCAATGAATCACTACCTTAATGCGGTTGAACCCTCTTCCACCAATGAATTCAATACGGACATAATGACAGCAGCAGGGGTTCAATCTCTTAGTCAAAAGAAAAAAATTAAAAAAAATAGTAAAAAAATGAAAAGTTCTATTGGTGAAAACCCAACTGTGGCACCATTAGAACCAAAAAAAATAAAATTAAAAGATGTTTCTTTTGGTGAAAACCCAATTGTGGCACCAAAAGAAGAGAGATTGGACACTTTGCCTGAACATGAAGAGGAAAGGTCACCTATACTCATAGAGCCAATGGAAAAGGTCAATATTGGGATAGAATTAGATCCAAAGTTCATACACTTGGCAGCATCACTCACACCTCTAGAAAGAGAAGACTTCATAAAATTCTTCCAAGAACAACAAGTAAACTTTGCATGGTCATATGCTGACATGCCTGGATTAGATCTGGAATTTATAATGCATCATCTGAATGTTCAACCAGGGGTTAAACCTGTTAAGAAAAAGTTGAGAAAAATGCACCCCCACATAGCTCTTTTGGTCAAGGCAGAATTGGAAAAATTGCTGAAAGTAGGGTTCATAAGAGCAATAGCATATGCCGAATGGATCTCCAACATTGTACCAGTTACAAGGCATGATAAATCCATTCGTGTGTGTATGGATTTTAGAGATCTAAATCTTCCTTGCCCCAAAGATGATTTCCACTTCCGAGCATAGATGCCATAGTGGATTTGACAGCAGGACACTCAATGTACTCATTAATGGATGGCTTTAGCGGGTATAATCAGATCAAAATTGCACCTGAAGACCAAGAAAAGATAGCATTTACTTGCCCTTGGGGTACTTTTTGTTGGAATGTCATGCCCTTTGGTCTTAAAAATGCCGGAGCCACATATCAAAGGGCCATGACAACTATTTTCCATGACATGATGCACACATTTTTAGAAGACTATGTGGATGATATATTGGCAAAATCCCACAAAAGAGAAGAACACCTCCACATTTTGAAAAAGATATTTGTTAGGTTGGAGCAATTCAAGGTCAGATTAAACCCAAAGAAATGTGCCTTCGGAGTCCAATCCGGAAAGTTACCAGGTTATATAGTTTCTGCCAAAGGGATTGAAGTGGATCCCGAGAAAGTACAAGCTATAATGGACATGGAAATACCTAATAATATCAGCCAAATGAGATCCTTGCAAGGTAAAATCCAATCCATACGAAGGTTTATCTCCCAATTGGCTGAAAAATGTCATTCTTTCACCAAGTTGCTACATAAGGATACTATATTTATATGGGATGCTGAATGTGATCAAGCTTTCACATTGTTGAAGACTTATTTGATAAATCTGCCCATTCTCATGTCACCAATCAAGGGCAAAGCATTACTTCTCTACATATCTGCTACGGAAAGATCCTTAGGGGTACTTTTGGTGCAAGAAGATGAACAAGGAAAGGAAAGAGCTATCTACTATTTGAGTAGAACGTTGATAAAATATGAGCTTAATTACACATTTATGGAAAGAGCTTGTCTAGCAGTGGTGTTTGCATCTCAAAAATTGAGACATTATATGTTGATGCATAAGGTCAAGTTGATTGCCAAGATAGACCCTCTCAAATATTTGTTAAGTAAAACAGCCTTAACAGGTAGAATAGCTAAATGGGTGATGATATTGAGTGAATTTGACATTGAATATGTCGATAGAAAGGTAATCAAAGGATAAGTGATAGAAGATCATTTAGCGGAAAATCCCATGACTTCTATACAAACTATTCAAGTGG
The DNA here is from genome assembly GCA_027943335.1 of Chamaecyparis obtusa. Lineage (NCBI taxonomy): Eukaryota > Viridiplantae > Streptophyta > Pinopsida > Cupressales > Cupressaceae > Chamaecyparis > Chamaecyparis obtusa. Next base: position 74,514 of record BSBK01008976.1, on the reverse strand, counting down.
AATTTCTAGATTTCGCCATTGTCAACATAGAGGCGAAAACATGGAAGTTATACTTTGATGGATCCTATACTCAAGGAGGTTCTGGGGCTAGCATGTTATTGATAACTCCTCAAGGTTACACCATTCCCAAATCCTACAAGCTTATGTTTCCATGTACAAATAATATAGCAGAATATGAAGCACTAGTCATAGGCATCAAAATGGCCTTAGAATGGAATATAAAAGAGCTACAAATTTATGGAGATTCTCAACTCATCATTAATCAAGTCAACAATGAATATAACACTAAGGATGAAAAGTTGATGCCTTATAAGACTATGATTGATGGATGGAAGAAATACTTTGCTTTGATCACCTTTGAACAGATTCCTAGAGAGAAAAACAGAGCAGCTGATGCCATGGCTACCTTGGCCTCTTTGTTACAAAAACCAGATCAAAATGAGAAGTATGAGTTCTTGGTGGAAGAGTTGGTAAAACTGACACTTGACCTCCCCGAAACCCAAATTGTTTCCCTCTTACATGGACATGACTCCCCTTGGTATGGACCTATATATACCTACCTTAAAGACCAAGTGCTACCCTTAGACCAAACCCGTGCTCAAAAATGCAATTTCATACACCAAGCCTCCTGTTACTTAATCCTTTCTGAAACATTGTATCGTAAGGGTCTAGACGGGACGTTACTTAGGTGTTTAGAGGAAGAAGAGTCTAAGTTAGCTTTACGAGAGGTTCACGAAGGCATTTGCAGGTCACACTCAAGCGGGTTAAATCTAGCTAAGAAAATCCTTCGTTTAGGGTATTTTTGGAAGACATTGGAAAAGGATGCTTGCCACTTTGTGAAGATATGCAGCAAATGCCAATATCATGGCGATATGATACATGCACCGACACAAGCATTACATCCATTTGTCACACCATGGCCTTTCTATCAATGGGGGTTTGATTTAATTGGCGTCATAAATCCACCTTCTTCAAATGGGCACAAACATATCATAACTGCAACAGAATATTTCACCAAGTGGGTTGAAGCGGTTCCATTGATAACAGCAACAGGAAAGCAAATTTCCATGTTTATCTTGAATCATATCATTTGCCGATATGGTATTCCTCATGCCATAATAACAAATAATGGAAAACAATTCAAGAATAAAGATGTTGATGAATTATGTGCAACATTTCATATCACTCACCATTCATCATCAATTTATTACCCTCAGGGAAATGGGCAAGCTGAAGCCACAAATAAGAATATATTAAAGATTTTGAAAAGGCCGGTCAACAAATCAGGAAGGGATCGGCATATGCAAATTAATCCAGCATTATGGGCCTATAGAACCAGCATAAGAACACCTACCGGGGCCACGCCATTCTCACTAGTCTATGGGACTGAGCAGTTCTACCATTAGAGGTTGAAATCCTGTCTTTACGAGTGTCGTTACAAGGATTGATCACAGATGAAGACTATAGGGTTGCTAGACTTCAACAATTGGAGTTACTTGAAGAACATCAAACACAAGCTTATGAGCACCTGAAAGTGTACCAAAATAGAATCTCAAGGAACTATAATAAACATATCAAACCAAGAGTGTGTCAGGTAGGAGACTTGGTGTAGAGAGAGAATCCAAAGAATCAGGTTGAGAGAGAAAAGAAAGGCAAATGGGAGGCTAATTGGCTAGGCCCATTTATCATAATATCTTCATTTGGCACAGGAACGTATAAATTATCAAATTGTGATGGAGAAGAACTTCAAGAACCTATTAATAGTATTCATCTTAAAAGGTTCTATACATGAGGTAGATGAAAGAGTATAAAGAGTATCAGATGAGAGAGCATCCTATTTTATTGTACATAGTTCAAAAGAGATCTTGAAAACACCAAAAACATTTGAAAAGCACAAAAGGATAAAAACATTGAGAAAATTGAGCATGAAGAAAGGAAAAACATCCAAAAATGATGTTATCTTGGTGCAAACCTAGTAAATAGGCACCTTGATGATAAAAAAATATAAAAAATAAAAAATACAAAAATACAAAAAAAAATTGAAAAAGAAGAAAGTGCCTTGGTGAAAACCTAGTAAATAGGCACCTTGGTAGCAAAAAAAAAAAAAAAAAAGAGAGCTTGATCCATCCAAAGGGTGAAAACTTGGTAAACAAGCACCTTTGGTTCCCTTCAGTCGGTCTTTCCTAGGTTACATTTCTACATAATGCATCTCGTCATCCCATTTGTCCAAACCTTCATTGCATCCGTCATTTGTACATAGTCCTAATAAAGCTTGGTAGCTTCATCATTTGCATTGCCCAAAGTATTCAAAATGGGTATATTCAAACACTTGGGGGCAACGAAGAACATATCACAAAGTTGGTACATAAAACGGATTCAAATGAACAACATTCAATCAGAGTCAAACATAGAGAGAGCGAGATCCGAATTTTAGAAGAAAGAAGCATATTTTCATGAACCTTTGATAGATATCATTGTTCATAAACTGAGAAATTGATTACCACAACAAAATCCTTGAGCCTTAATAGACTTTATTATTCGGGATTAAATAAAAATCAAACATCATTAATGATCAAGGTACTTGGAAATACTATTTGAAAATCAAGAAACAATGCAAAACACTTGAAAGATTCTTTTGAAAGTTGGTTAAAAATCTCTTTGCTTATATCAATTGATTTATATCAAGTCTCTTTAGCTAATTGATGGTATTGGCAATGATAGAGATACGATATTTTATTGCCTTTGAGTGACTATGAGGAAGATTCGTCACCTTATGGGAAGTTGTCTAACGACATGGCCATCAAAGAACCATCGAGGACTATCTCATAAGCGGATGGATTGACCTTTGTTTGTTTACACAAATAGATCCCTTGGTTATTTAGATTTTCTATATCTTAATACCAAAAATCCACTTGCAACATTGAATCCGTTGACACCGGTATTCAGACTCCCATAGTTGGTCATCCAACTAGTGAGGGTTGTACTAGTTCATAAAAGAGGTTACCAAATGCGATAAAAAGTGGTATTCATATCATCATGTCAGTGGGCAGTGGTGATTGTACTTGCTTTCCAGTCCCAAATGCTCAATGATGAAAATTTATCCTCAAGGCATTTATTTGCTAAAAGCTGGTGACACTTAGGTTGCATTGCAAAGCATATTAGATTCATTGCATTATCTTGTTAGATTAATTGCATTGTCTTGTTTAATCAAATGCATGTGTCTATGGTTATTTTTCCAAGGGAACGAGGGGGTACATCAATAATCTTGGGTAGCTAAAACATTTACGCAAAAGGGGTTCAATAATAATGGTTGTTCTTGATAAAACACAATAAAGAAAATGAGATTATCTTTTGCATACATGCATTGAGCATTATTCATTATCCACATTTACAATGAAAAATCATCCATACATCATGTACACTCATATAGTTAAGGATAAACTGGCATACATTGAAAAATCAACAAAACATAGGACCATACATGTGCATTTCCATTAAACATCTTAAATCCATACATGAACAACAGAAGAGCATCACCAAATTCATCCATCTTTGCATACATCGATATATATCATAAAATAAGATATTGCATTCATAACATGAATTCAAGTAAATGCATAAATCAAACATCATATAGCTACATAAAAGATAATCTTATAATCAAACTCATCAAAGAGAATCAAGAAGTATATCATCATATATCATCATCAAAAAGGAGGATCCCATACATCAAATATGTCAAGGTACCATCAAAGTGATCTATCAAATGTTTTGATAAATGAGTATAACATAAAAAATGGACCAATAACACTGAGTAAATCTATCATCATATCGCTCAAGAGCTTGTAGCACCAGATCCATCTAGTCCTCTACTATCCTGTGGGGGAGGAGCCTGTGATGTACCCACTCCATCCTGCCTCTGCACAACCATGACAGATACAAGCTGCTGTAATAAAGAGGCAACCTGGTCCAATCGACCCACAACAGTGGACATCTCTATCCTCATAGACTGTAAACCTCACTCTAATCCATCCATGCGATCATCCTGTGCACCCTGTGGCTGTCGAGCTGGCGGAGGCATCTGTGGAGCCCCACCATCCTGCTGTACATCAGCCTGCTATGCATCATCCTACTATACTTGATCCTGATGAACCACATCATCATCAGGCTGTGCTAAGGCCACTCTTTGTAACTGTACCAAGGGATCTAATATCCCAGGAACCTGCCTAGCTACATCAATCTGTGCATGTCTCTGAGCTCTCTGATGTCTATGCACTCTGTCCTATCTATCTGCTCTAGGCCATCTAACAGTTGCATCATCCTGTGCTCTATCCTACCTATCATGACCCGGATCTTGTCTCACCTGACCTCCCCCTGTAGTAACCCGAGGATGTCTATGTCCTCAACCTCTCCGATGTCTACCACCCCTCTCACCATCACGACGTCTGGGAATAGGCTCAGCGGGATCAGTAAACCGAGGAAACCTGTGGTGAGACCACCAATCTGCATACTCATGTGACATCCCAACATCAGCCATACCAGGAAGTATCTCCCATCTACAGATAGTCATACCCACAATCTGACCTAATGCAAACTGATAATCAATACAGGGACCCCATAGAGAAATCTCTACCTGTACTCAAGCATATAAGGCATTTCCCTGAGGCATATCCTGAATTCACCCATACTGTCTCAAAACTCTGCCAAAGCAGAAGCACTCAATAGTGGTAGGAGTGCACCCAATCATCCAGTAAGGGGCAAACATATATGGTAACTCGTCACCATCCTCTCTCCAACGATCACAACCAAGATAAGGACACCATATAACCTAATCCAGATCATCAATCTGACGTCGCCAGTAATCCAAATGACCCATATGATGTTGTATGACCATGCCTGTATATAAGAAAGCATAGGGATATCCCCGAGGTCGAACTCTGTCAGAAATAGGCCTAGTAATGGGAAGATGTTCCCGCATCCACAACTGCAGAACAATAACACCCGCTGACAATGCGGTGCTACCCCGATAAACTACCTCATGAAAATCATGATACAACTGGGCCAAGACATAGGAACCCCAATCAAACCATCGAGGATGAGAAAGTAAATCCTCTATAATCCAGCCCCAAACGACTGAAAAGCCACGACCTCACCGGTCGGGAAGAAGTAGACCGCCAATCAAGGCACCCAAAACTGCTGGTAATGTCAAAAAAGAGGTAAACTGAGGCCATGTGATTGTATCCCCATCACCAATAGTGTTGTCCCCGAATACTCATCGACAGACAGAAGAATCATATGCAGAATCATAGTACACCAACTCACCCCTGCAAGGAATCCGCAATAATCGATACACGTCCTCTGGCGTGATTGTCATCTCTCCGTAGGGCAAGTGAAATGTGTTGTGGTCGGAGTGTTGTCACTCTGCCACTGCAGTCAATAAACCATGGTTCAGCTGGAACTGTGGGAGATTGAGGAGGAAACTCAAACCACATCTCTCAATCACTCGGAACTTAGCTACAGAAAGTCTCTGACCTAAGTCAATAACCCATGACGCCACTGAATGGACGTATAAAGTAGGATAATGATCCTGTTGGCAAGGTAAAGGAATAATATTAGTACATTGTATCAAGGAAGTATCTCAAGTCAATCAAAAGTATCAAGTAATCACACTAAAGTATCATCGTTCATTTCTCTGTGTCCTAAGAATGAAGTGACAGTCTCAAATCATATTGGTTTTCACACTAATTGATTTATCCTATCAGTTCATATTCAAATCATATTGGTTTTCACACTAATTGATTTATCCTATCAGTTAATATTCAAATTAGATTGACAAATCATATTGTACAGTACTACTATCCTGATATCTAAACCAATGTTTTGTTGACAATCATAGACCTACGCTAATTATCTGACTTTCTCATCAGGGGGTTATCAAATTGTTCATTAGATACGATCAACACATGTGTAAAAAGTACAAAAATTCTACAAAAAAATACATCAGGCCTGATTTTTTGCTGTCAGGCGACATTTTAACCTAAGCGTGACTTAATTTGGTCCTAAGCGACTTTCCTATTCTTCTAGGCGACAGATTTTTTATACGCGACAGTGAATTTGACAAAGCGACAGATAGTTTTACCTTAGGCGACAGTAAAATAGTTAGGTTTCGAGTAGGCGATAACCTATTCGAAAAGGGGTATTTTTCCCTGGGGCAAGGCGACAATTTTTTCCTCCTAGGCGAGACTTAATTGTCTTCTAGGTGGGAGATTATTACGTGGAGGTGATAATAAAACCCACGGATGTGACAGTAAAAGACCCTAGGCGACAATCAATCCTGTCCTAGTTGTGATTTCTTGAATACAAAGCAACGATAAAACATGAAATTGCAATAAATGCTTAATAAATGATCAATAAATGCAAGATCAAAGTTCGTAATGACTTACTAGAGGCCCATAATCAGTAGATCTCGCATATCTCTGGCATCTCTCGAATCTATGCTCCCGAATCGGCACAACCATCTCGAAATCACTAGAGAATCAGAGCAAAATCACCAAAGGTAAAAAGTAAAAATGAATGGTAAAAGAGGGTTCTTAACCTATTTAAGTTAGTTTTGACCTAATTTTGAACTTGAAATTAGCTATTGACTTCTCTTAGCATATCAAATCAAATCAGGGCATAATCATACATCGTGGGATATTATCAATAGTCAGAAACTAAAACATATTTGCTATATCAAACATCAATAATCATTTTCAAATCACGCAATTCATATGTTTTAATTTCTGAGGGGGCAATAAGAGTATCAAATCAAAATCGCAATCATACATCATGAAATCAGTGGGGCATCATAAAAAAATTTGTATCAAGAGGCAGCAATCAATCACATGGGAAATCAATCGCAATCATACCAAGGGAATCTTTGAATCGGTGTTCTTCGCACATCGACTCAAAGAGGGGCATTTGTAGACACGGAAAATTGGTCAAAGGCTTAAATCAATCAAAAGGTGCATCAAATCATCAAAATAGCATGAAAAATCAATAAATGGGACAAAGGTAATTCAAATCAAAGGAAAATTCAATTAAATGATTAAATGATTAAATGAAGCTTGAAAAGGGGAAAAACACTATGAAATTGATTAAATTTAATTAATGACATAGTTGTTGAAAGCAAAAATCAAAATGAACCTCTTACCCTTCATGGCTAAATTTAATTACTTTAATTAATTAATAAATCATAATTTCCCTCAACAAAGCAAATTGGAGACAAAATGGACACAAATCACTCACTTTTGTTGAAATGGTCCAGCCTTTTGAAACCATTTAAATGATTTTCCCCTCCTTGTCCCCCCATTTATGGACAAATCAAAGCCAATTGACCTTACCCAAGTATAACCATGATCAACTCACTCTACCCCCTACCCTTGGGAAATTACTATAAGTATGAGACATTTTAGAGAGCATTTCCATCTTAGAATTTCAATTGAAAAGCATTGTTATTATAGTCAATTGAGATCATTTCTAAGAGCAATTGAAGCATTTGAGCATTTAGAGTTATCATTTTAGCATTTTATCATTGCATTGTTATCAATGGAGCTAGATTAAGCATAAATTCATCATAGAATAAGCATTTAGAAGCATCATAGCAGCATTATTCTCGTTTTAGAGGTGTCACTAGTGAGGATTTGCAGCTGAGAGCTCACTTACCACTTCTTTCTAGAGATCCATGAGATGTTGATAGATTAATTGTGCATTTATTAGATTAGTGCTCACTCTAATTCTTGTTGTTCTTAGTTAATCTTGTAATTTCATGAAGGTGAATAATATCATCACACAATTATGTCTTTCTTTTTTGGATGTTCTAATGCTCATTAATGACTTGAAGGTTGTCTCAATAGTTGGTAGACTATTATCAAAGTTACTTAGCTCAAATGCAGTCAACTTTCTAATTAATGATTCAAGAGTAATAATATTATTTGGTATAGATCTCAATTCCTAAATTGTAGACACTTTAATAACATACTTAGAAGATAGAGCTCTCAAAATTTTACTTACCACTTCTTCATTAGTCAATGATCCTCCAACACCTCTGATGGCACTAACAACTTCTTTGATTATACCACTGTATTGTGTGATGTTCTCATTATCTTTCATCCTCGTTTGATCACATTTTCCTCTCAAGCTGTCAACCTTAACTTTTTGAACATGTAGATATCCTCCATATATAAGTGTAAGTCTATCCCACATCTCTTTTGAAGTAGTACAATCTTTGATATCATTAAATTCTACATCAGATAGAGAAGAAGAAATCTCTATCATAACCGAGTTATGTTCCTTCTTTTCTTTCAACTCATCAACTGTCATGGGTTAGGTGGCCGATGGAGTCTATTCATTTTGCAAAACATTTAGGGCATGTTCTCCAATCCCAGATAGATAAAAATTCATTCTGCTTTTCCATTTAGAGAAACTTTCCTTGTTAAACTTAGGTACCTCTCTCCTATACATCTTCGGATCTTTTACTCAAGTCTTTAAAATTATATCTTTAGATTACTTAGCTCTAATACCAATTGTTGGATTATGGAGAAGGGGGGGGGGGGGTGAATCAGTAATCCTGATCACAAAATACCTTAAAATATATTCTTTGATTAACTTAGCAACTACTCGGTAGAAACATAGTTCTTTATTTATCGACAACAATAAATAAACTATATCCATCAGTAAAACAATTTCACAAATCATTCACAATGTGTAACACAAATTTTAACGTGGAAACCCAACTTTGGGAAAAACCATTATGGGAATTGGAACCAACTAAGAAATATACTCTTTTGAAGTACGCTTGGTTAAGAGCCAATCTTGTTAAAGATTACAATACACACTGTTAGGTGTGACCTAGTTAAGGGATCAACCTCAGATCTATTAGGATCTTCACCCTATTAGGAGTGGCCTTGTTAAGGGGCTTTAAACACTCTTTTTGGAATGTCACCTTTCTCAAGGATTTACAATAAGACTGTTAAGTCCACTCTGTTAAGAGATTTTGACTGTTACAAATTCTAGTAAGCAACAACAATAAAAATGACTTGTAGGTGTGCAACTATCTTTTCTCAATCAGATCCTTGTGTGCTCTTCAATCTTTACTTCAATTCTTCATCTTCCATTAGAATCAACACTTCATCAAATCATTGTTTTCGTACTTGAAATCTCATTGTTCCTTCACCTCTGCAATAGTCAATAGCCCTTCAATTATTCAATTTGTCAGCCCATTGTCCAAACAAGATCATCCTTTATATAGACAAATTTTGCCTCTTAATATCCTCTATTACATTTTTCTTTAATCAATCTTGACCGTTCAATTCATTATTCATCAAATTTAGATCTCGGTAACACATTTCCTTTTCACCTAGGAACTTGAACTTTTCTTGTAACTTGTTCCACTTGTTTTTTCCGCTTAGATCTTTCCATAGATCTTCATCATGAATTTTCATAACTGTAGATCTTTGTAGCTAACTTACCTCAACATCATTATCATCCAACTCATCATAGCTAATCATTGAATGCTGATTCCATCCATATTTAATACCTTTTTATCACTTGGTGTACTTTATTTAGAATGTCGGTTACATTGCTCGATGCCTAAACCTTTGTGCTTTACCAAGTGACCAACTTTTTATCTTTACCTTACTGAGTGATTTTTCCATCTTGGTAGCCATAACAACTTACCTTACCAAGTTGTCAAATCTTTAACACCATACTTTACCAACATAATATAATCATATGTCAGGTAGAAAGCAATCATACCAAAATAATCAAATCATTGTCCGATCTGTATTAGTTGCTCATTTATGTTCTACAACTTCTTAACTTCTCATTTCCACTTCTCCTTAACTCATTCTTCTTATATCATTACCGAATGATATGACAACATAATATAAATAAAAAATCAATTTCTTGACATCAATGATAAGATTATAAATGATCTAATCATTCTACTTACATCATGATACCTCTAATCTTGGTCGGTCTTCATCATCGGCTCCATCAGATAAACAATCATCAACATTATTATTAGTTATGATAACAATGCCAAATGCAATAGTGAAAGATATTTTCAAACAAACAAAACTCACTGGTAGAAGTTGCCAATGGATTAATTAGATTCAATAATTTAATATAGACACCCAGATCACTAAACTAGTGAGAGATTAGGGTCTTGCAAAGCTTATGGCATAATCAAACTTGGATGTAGTTTAGGTACATCATGTTGAATTGGAAAATGTAGTAGTAAGAATTGAACATTCTCCATGGTATAAAGATATTGTCTATTACTTCAAGCACATGAAATGTCCTGAAAATATAATAGATAATTAGAAAAGAACTTTAAACCTACAAGCATCTAATTATGTATTGATTCAAGGAGACTTGTTTTGGAAGAACCAAGAGGGTGTTCTACTTTTTTTCTTATATGTTTATCAATCCAACACTGCTCTAAAAGAGCTTCATGAAGGATTTTGTGGGGGTGACTTTTCAACAAAAACTACAACACATAATATATTGCAGGGGGTACTATTGGCCACATATATTTAATGATTGTTACTCATATGTAAGGAAGTGTGAATCATGTCAAAAAAGTTTAGGAAAATTTAAATACAAGGGAGTGTTGCCTCTTAGACCATTGCAGACAGATGAACCATTCCAAATGTGGGGTATTGATTTTATTGGAGATATTCCTAACAAATTAAGTGGGGGACATAAATGGATTTTGGTAGCAATAGATTATTTTACTAAATGGGTAGAGGAAATACCGACTAGAAAAGCCACAAGTAAAGTGGTAATGAAATTCCTAATGGAAAATATTTTAATTAGGTTTGGAGTTCCATATAAATTAGTAGTGGATAATGGAATATGTTTTAGGTCCAAGAAATTCTTTGAATTTTGTGAAACTTATGGTATTGTTTTATATTATTCTTCACCTTTTCATCCACAAGGGAATGGATAGGCAAAATCTATCAACAATAACATTTTGAAGATAATTAACAGAATGCTAGATAATAATAAAAAGACTTGGGATTCAAAATTGAACTTAGCTCTATAGGCAGATAGGATCACTGTGAAGAAGTCTACATGCTATTCTCCTTATGAGTTGGTCTATGGTAAAAATGATAGATTACCATTGGAAAATCTCCTTCTAGTTTATAGATTAATTATGGAGGAGCAAGTTGAGGATATCAATTTCATGGAAGAAAGAACTGAACAATTGATAGAATTGGAAGAAATAAGAAGAAGAGCCCAATAGAAAAATATCAAAAGGCAACAACAAATTAAATTTTTGCATCATAAAAAGGAAAAGGATGGAGTTTTCAAGGATGGTGAATGGGTATTAATGTGGAATTCTAGAAACCAAGACAAGGGAGAACATGAGAAGTTTGAGGAACTTTGGATCAACCCATACATTATTACAACAAAAGGGGGAGAAAACAATTACTATTTACAAAATAACTTGGAATAAATTTAGGAGTTGCCAGTGCATGGACAATTCCTAAAACACTTCTTCTCTTAAAACATGAAGTTTTTCCATGCATAGTAGATTAGATTGTTTGTATTATATTTTTGTGTTTGTTTATTTTCACTTTTAGTTTGAATTCTTTTAAGTACTAATTTTTCATGCATAAGGTGTAACGGTCTTCTCCTTAGAGACAACTAGAATCTCGCTATGCTTACGAGAAGCATACGTCCCCAAAAAGAGGCACTGTTAGCACCTAAATTTTCACTCATTTTTCTCCATCAAGTGATACTTTATAACCCATCATGGCTTGCCAGTAGATTACATAAGTTGATATTTTTATGACAGGGCAAAGAGTGTTGTTTAATTATTCCTAACATTCTCTTTTAGAAATTAATTACATCATCACCATTATATTTAAATCACGGGATTAAATACTGCTGGTATTTGTATGTGCAGGATGATCCCAAAGAAACAACACAATCAAGTGTTTCCTCTGTGTTCTAGTCCTAAAGTCTACCATCAACAAGACTATAGGGGATGTTGCACCAATAGAGGGTAGATCTAAAAGAATAGGTATAAGGTTTCATATCGGCAAAATATTGTATAAGTTAACCCGATTGGAAAATTATATAGATTGTTATTATCAACATGAGTAATACTGATGAAACGAATGAGAGAATGCATGATCAACAAAACACATATCAATATTATTCATTGGAATAACAATGGTAAGCGACATAAGATTTATAAATTGTTTCCAATGATCGATGAGGCCATCTGTAAGACCTATACCAATGATAGTTACAAAAGGGAAAGTAGTATCAGAGGGAATCTACTTGATGAATTTCAGCGACATAAATTAAACTATCGAGGTGACTATTAAAAGGTTTATTTGACACTCGATGGAAAAATTGGTATGACGTACACTGATGGAAAGTGCAAGGTTTTAAAATATTTGGTATTAGAAGGATATACACCAATGGAGATAAAGAAAACATATCAGGGAAAGTTATGTCGATAGTCTCATCGATATAACATTGTATTCTCAGATAAGTTTTTGTAAGTCATACTGAAACCCCATGAAAAGATCGGTGTGACATATGCCGATGGTAATGATTAATAGAATTATCAGAGAAGTGAACCAAGGGCTATGTCGATGGCATGTAAGAATAAAATTGATCAGAATAACTTATGTCGATCCTAATCATTGCCTCATCAAATTCTTGATTTTAAAAAAGGAGGTCAAAAGACAGTATTAAATTCTCAGATCTGTTGGAGTAATGGAATCACACGAGGCAATTTAATCATTCATTTTCCTTATAGATTGATAAGTTTGATACATTCTGCAAGCATTTTAAGTTAACTAACATTAGAGAAAGGAAAGAGAGAATTTACAAAGTGAAAAATGATTGCATAATTTTAGAAGTGAGAAGTAATATATAGACAAAGAGCTACCAAAATGGAGTCATTTGGCACTTCCAGTAAGAAAAGACCAATGAAAAGTGGAGAACCTAAAGCGAAGAGGGAAAAAACAAAAGAGAAAACCCCAACTAGGAAATTGAATCAAGATATGATTGACCAGATGTAATCCCCTAGTTTGAAGTCAAGAAGGTCAAAATAGAATGTTCCTAAGAGAGACCAATTGGAGGATAGATACAAATTTTTTAGGGGGATCTGGGCTAAAATTAGGGAGTATGAACTGTTTCAGTTTCATTACTTGAGAAGAGATAACCCAATACCCATTTTCCATCCGTGGAAGATGAATTTAGATAAACTAACTGTGCCAAATGTTTTTTTCAATCTTGAATTATTAGAAGTATTAGTGAGGAATTATAGTTCAGAGAAGAGATGTATTCTAGATGCCAATGAAAATCCCTTTATTTATTTCTTTGTAAGCACATTAGCAAATGTATTTAACCTAGATCAATCTTGTAGTGTGCCACTGTCATCTAAGGAACTTGAGGAAGAATATAATAGGATGGATACCACATACAAGGGGTGGAAATCATCTATTCATAGGAATAGGGAAGATAGGAAAAATTTCCCTCTCACTGATTTGGATGGTCCACCAATCAATATGGATTTATTTAGACCATTTATGCAGTATACCTATTTGTCTTGTGGAAAAGTTGGAGACATGGAAGTTCTAGATTTTATGAGTATAGGGCCAATGATATTAGCTACAGATATTCAGATGTTTGAACCTAGGTCATTTGATTATGCAACCTACATAGCAGAGAAGCTGCATGAAGGATTTTTATCCTTACGAAATGATAGTGAAAAATTGAGGTTTATGTATTATTCATTGTTGATGCACATAGTGTTGTTTTATGGATATCTTAGGGGTATGTGGCTAGATGAGTTTAAGTTAGCAGTCCGGGATAAGGAGGGAAAGAAGAAACCCATACAATCATAAAATTCCATTTGGGACTCCAGATACACAAAATCCAATTACATCAAGTTTGAGGAGTGGTTTGTCATACCCTTGTGCTGATGGTCTTTTTGTACTTTTTGATTAGTTAGGTTAGTTTTCATGTAGTTTCAAAATAGTGATTGTACCTTTTGGGGAAAAGGTGTGTCTTTTCACCCTTATAGATTCCTCTATTATATAAAGAGGGTCATTTTGTAATGGGAGGGTAACACTTTCAAGACAATTTTTAGAACTCTTCATAGAATGCACAATTGGAAGTTCTTTTTATATTTTTTATCCAATAATATGCAACTCTATTTCCAAAATTAATATAGCATCAAAAGTTTCTAGTTTCAAAGGTGTGTAAATTATTGTGCGCATTTGATTTGTTCTTTGTGATATCTATTTCAAGAAAATAGATCTTGGTTGTGTTATCTTGTGGAAATATTATTTCAATTGTGTTAGAGTCTGAATATCATAATTAATATTGATTTGCATGTTAATTCTATCTTATTGGCCTTTCCTAAGAAAAAGTTAAAATCAGTAAGACTACTTGTAGCATATTAAATAATCATAACACAGAGATACCTTTCAGATGATAGATTTGTTCAAGTAACAAATTTAAAAATTGTCTCACAAGGTTAAACATATAATCATTAAGACATAATTTCATCACCCAAGGAAGTGAAGGCACTGGTATCATATTAATATCGAATTTTAGTTGGCATATTGCATTCATAAAAAAATTCACATTACTTTCACCATTTCAATATACTTTATACTTTTAAGAATTCAAATAATTTTAAGCTAGACACTATTTAAGCATTCAAAACATTCCACAAAGTTTCAATCTGATTTCTCTCAAGAAAAATTAACATCTTGAGGTATCATTTGGAGAGATAATTCTATCTGCTATAAAAAGCCTTAACCAACACATAGTGGTAATGTATAGGCCCACCCTCCATGGTTATGCAGAGCCTAAAGTGGAGGGGAAGAGGATCATAATCAATTATTTCTGTCAGTTGGCCAAATCCTCTAGATGATTTAATCTTAGAGTTTGGCAAGCTCTTAAAATTTTCCAATTTGTTGATTTGGGAACCAACACATAGTAAGGGAAGTTGTTTATAATGAACATATTTTTGCAAATAAAGAAGAGGTTGTCATAAAGGATGTTCACTTATTGTATAAGAATAATCTTGTATCAAAATGAGCAAATTCTATATAGGAAAAGAATGTCACATGATAAAAAAAATACCACTGTACTAAGGAAATTAGATCCTTATAAGAAATAGAGAAAAAATAATATACATGAAACTTTTCCCCCTAAGTGTGAAGGAAAGATACAATATGTGATGAATCCATAATGATATTTATATCATAATACAATTCCAATCAAAATAAGATGCAAACTAGAGAAAACTCCTAATGTGAAATGAACATATTTACACTAGAAAAGATATCATGTTATAGAGTTAGCAAGTCATCATGAAGGAGTTGAATGAGAGAAATGATATGATTATTAAATTCTAGACATGCCCTTTGATTTATGAAAAGGATTGTTAATAAAATATGTTAAGACCTTGCGTGAAACAAAGTATGTCATGCCAAAAGGATGCACCATCATGAAATAATACCAATCCATGAAGAGATAAAGAAAAGGAGAAGATAGATGCCACATTATGTCTACTTAGTGGTCAAACCTATTATTAAATATATGCACTTCAAAGTAATGAAGAAATTTTAAGGACACTAATCTCATTAAGGAGAAAGATCCTAAACAATAAGTCCATACGTGGGAGGACATCATAACACCAAAAAAATGATTAGAAAAGAGATAATGGATCATTTGAAGGAGAAAAAGATGAGATATAAATAATAATGCAATATATGCCCGAAGTGATAGATCATTTAATAATAGACATGCACTTTTAAGAAAGCATAAATTTGCAACTTGGGATGTAAACCTTTTAAAAAAGAGAAGATCCTTGTGTAAAAAACAAATCCATGCAAGAGAGGACATCATACTATAAAATATGAAAGTCCACAAGGGATATTGGATATATAAAGGAAGATAAAAAGAGGAATGACACATTATGCTCCCTAATTGGTTTCTATTTATAATAGACACGTGTCTTTAAGCAAACATAAGGTTGCAATTCAGGATGTCAATCTCTTGAAAAAGAGAACATCCTTATGTAAAATAAAAGATGCATGCAAGAAATAATGTGATTGTATAACAAAAACGAGTCAACAAAGGGAGAAAATGGATGCTTTGAGATAAATAGGAGAGTGAGATAGGACCGTTTCCCCCCAAGTGGGATAAAAGGAAAAATGACTATTATCTTGCTCACAAAGTATGATTGCACCTAAAATTGCATCACCGTAGCTGAAGATGAGCCTACAAAGGATAGGCTTAGCGATGCCACATAGTGAGGAGAAACATAATAGGATCATAGATGATATTTATAATGATCATGAAAAACATGCCATTCATTTTTACATGTCATTTGAGTTATACCACAATCAATGAATTTTTGAATTTCACACTTCAAATCATAACACTCATTAGTCTTATGGCCATGAATTTGATGATATATACAAATGGAAGAATTGTCTTGTTTGTGTTTTCTATTTTTTTGCTTGTTTTTCAAAGGAAGAGTAACTAAGTTGGCCTTAATAATCTCAAACAAAATATCCTCTTGTTGTGATGATAATTTAGAGAAAAATAATTTGTAGATTGATTGGGAGAATGGGAAGTTTGGAAAGCTAAAGTTTCTTGTGAAAAATTGGATATATATTTCTCATGATTACCAATGCTTTGTTGCGCACATTCTACACCATGTCCATTGGGGAAGTTTGATATATCAGTAAAATAAGAGTATCTTTTAGGTGGAAAGGGATTGATATTTAAAGAGGACCAATAAATATCCATACATTTGTCGTATGGAGTTGTTTGATTCTCAAATTCAAGGGTATTTTCCCTACTACAAAAATTTGTTGTGAAGTCTAAGGTTCCCCAATCATCATATTGAAGATTTGATGGTACACCTATTTGTATTAGATAAAGAATTGAAGAAGGAAATGGAGATTGAATAGAGTCAATTTGATTAGGATCCTTATGTTCTAGGGTTGGATTTGTGGAAAGGTCATCAAGGATATTATCCTCTTGAGGATTTTTATATATTTATGGTATTACATGATAATATTTTTCCATAGCACTTTTTAAAACAACCCTTGATTTGTTTTGAGAGGTATCTTGAATGATATTGACTTGATTGGTTTCATTAAGCTCAAAGGATTACGTAGGAAGGGAATCAAGGATTTCATCCTCTACTTCTAAGGTATTTTTAAGAGAAGGAAAAACATAACTCATCAAGGCCTCATCTATAGAAGGAATATCAATGAAATGCATAAGAAGTGGTTTATCATTAGGAGAAATAATCATGCTATCATCCTCTTGTACCAAAGGATACTTAAAAGTAATAGACATTGTAGAAGAAAGATCATCATTGTTATTGAAGGCCTCTTTGGTAAGATGGAGACCTTTACAAGGAATGGTGGTAATCACAATTTCCACCATATATGACAAAATTATGAGAAGGTATAAAAATAGATGACAAAGGAGCCACACCTTTAGATGTTGCTACCACTTGTTCATCAACATTGTTTGATGATTTATTGATCTTAATAAATTTATTTGGTTTCTAAAACTTGTTATAGGATGCGACATCACTCTTGTCAATTGGATTCATTTGAGTGGTTCTCTCAAACTAACTCACTTGAAATTGATAATTATGAAGCACTGCACACAATTGAGTAAAAGAAGAAAATATCAAAAGTAGAATCTTATCTCTAATGTCTTTTTGTAAATTAGAAATGAGAATACATTGCACATCAATATCAAACACAAGATAAGAAATATGAGAGTGCAAATTCCTAAATATACCAATGAAATCCGTCATTTTTCTTTAACACCTTGTTTAGAATGCATTAAATCAGTCAAAGAAATCTTAGGACCAATATTGTTTTGAAACTATTGGATGAAAGCATTAACAAAATTTTGAAAGGAATCAATAGAATAAAGAGGCAAAAAACAATATCATTGCAAGGCTTTATCTTGAAAGGTTCTATTAAAAAATTGAGCCATGAACCTATGATCATGAGAGAAATCACTACACAATGTTTGAAATGTTTTGACATGGATCAAAGGATCACCCTTACCATCTTAAGTCTCTAGGTGAAAAATCTCCATGTATTGTGGAATAACAACACAAATGATATATAAGGACAAAGGACTAATAATGTCACAAGTAGGAATGTTGAAATTGGTTTGGACCTGTTAATCCAATTTCCTATCATGCCCAGAATCCATTAAAAATTGCTATTTCATGTGTCAAGGTGAAGAATTAGGGTTTATCCATGTGTTGGGGTTCAAAATTTGTCTAAATCCTTTAAACCCTACTTTGTTCTATTTTTGCATTACCTTTTTGGATCACTAAACCAGTTTTAATGCACATGTCTTAATTTACCGTCGAGCGGGGCCATGTTCTATTTTAAGTTCTTACCTAGTGGGCTCGGCTTTAATATTTCCTATAGTTCCTAAGTCTCATGGTTTAATTTCATTGCATCGACAAAACTCTTCCCAATCATCTCATCGATGATCAGTGATCCTCATTTTGGGCTCACGTGATGTTTGTTCCTCTATCACCTTATGTGTCACTGATGTATTTTGAATATGGTCAATCGACATAAGGTCTACTGATGGTTGTATTGGGCATATGAAGGCTTCTGTGAAGATAATTTTCAAACACTCTGATATCCAATTGCTTCATCGGGGTATCCTATAATGATAAATGCTATCGGGAAAAAAGGTAGAGATCAGTAAGGAACAGTTTGGTTCATCCCGATAGATGATGATGTTTCGGGATATCTCTTGGAGATAGGTCTATCAGAGGCAAAGGGTGATCGACAAGGAATGATTTTGTGCTCCGCGATTGCCGATGAAGTCATTAGGGAAGCTTGTAGCGATAGGTTTATCGCGGGATGTGGGGCTAGAGAATAAAGTAAAGTGCATTCGAATTCTTTTTGATCGTGTGGTAAGCGTAATGCCTAGATGGATAGTTGATTGAGAGTTCGTGATCAAGGGATCATGTCAGTCATCTGATGGAGTTTTTATAAAGCGGATGGACCTAGTTGTCAGGTAGATACAATGTTGTCATTTCTAATTCATCAGTTTTCTCAGCATGAAAAGATGAGGTGGAGAACAATAAAGGTTTAAAAGGTTGATCTTTTGGCTCAATTTTTGTGAACTGACTGATCTCCCAGGAAGGCTTTGCATCAATGGCTATGTTTTAAACTTTGGCATTACCTTTTATGTTTTGAAATTTTGAATCTCTGCAAGGGTTTTTAGTAGAAAATGAAGTCAATGAACCAGAATCAAATCTGATTCAGTTTGGAATCATAAAGGACAAAATTACAGACTTGAAAGGGCCGAAGCAGGTGGACATTTATTAACCATACATATCATATTTTTGCCTTGATCTGATTCGATCTAACAAAGTATAAAGGAATAACTATAGTGAAGGACGGGTTAATAAATGCAAAGTGGTCAATATACCAGTGATGATCTTGTTAGCCACCAAAGATGACTTTTAAGAGATACTTGTCTGGGTGAAGGTCATGTCCATTCCGTGGAGAAATGGATGAAATGGTCATGCCATTTATTATGCAGCCAAAAACAACAGAGGATCTCAATGATGAATTTCTTGTCTTTATGGCTTACTAGTTAGGGTTTTTCCCAAGCTAAAGATCAGATTGGATCCATTTGCTCTGGTCTTTGTGGCATGTCTTTTCTGTAGTCATTTCATGTTATTGCTAGTTGTTGAGGTAGTTACTATGTTGCCCTAATTTTACCCTAAATGACCCTAAGCTTGTAGCAATTCTAGTTCATATAAAAGGATTTCCAAGGTCATTTAGGAGGGTCTTTTTTCAGAGAAGTATTCTTCTTGTGTTGAAAATATCGCTTGGAAACCTAAGTACAGTCTTGTTCTAAGATCTTGTGGCTATTGTTTGAGGAAACCCTATTCCTTTTGAATGTATTGAAGCTTGGAATATTATTGAAGGTGTGGTTTTAAGCCCTCTTTTTGGTATTTGATTTTCTTTATGAGTTTCTCTGAATTCCTTGTGAACTAGATTTGTAAGGCACTTCTTGTTCATCAGTCTATAAGGAAGATTGTGAAATAGTTACAGGCTACTTTCAAGGAAAGTATAAGTCCCAGGGATTATTTCTGAGGGTTTGGAGGGGTTCATGAATTTGATGACCTGGTACTGATTTGTTGAAGGTTCTATGTAACACATAGATTACTTTTGGTTTCATATTTCCTTTCACTAATATGTTATAGTTGATGTATGCTCATCTAGACTCTGTGCCCTTGGATAATAGCATTGGTCAAAGATAGAAAACCTTTCAAAAATAAAAATAAAATATTTTCTTTATATGCTTTGTATGGAAAATGTGCAAATCTGTGTTTTAAGACACTTATCCACTGCATGATTTTATGAGATTTAGTAAATCAAGAAGGTACACCTACATGAGTTTGTGGAGCTCAAAGTCAAAGGAGGATCCTTGTCCTCAAAAAAAAATTTCTTTTCCTGGTAGATTTGGAATTGGGTACAGAGAGTCAAAGGCATCAATTGCCTTATAATGATCTGCAAGAAAAATTGACAAAAAAAATTGGCGACTCTGCTGAGGAGAAAAATATAACAAACCATTAAAACCTTTTGTGAATATCTGGTATTACATATTGCTAAAATTATACTACCCAAATTTATTTAACCCATCTGAGTAGTCAAAATAAATTGGCGACTCCGCTAGGGATCAAACCAATTTTGTTGAATTTTATCCAGTGATCTTTACAAAAGATCCTTTTATCTAGTCTAGTTTACTCCAGTTTGTTATTGATTACATTTTTCCCTAAAGGGTGGTGACTTTGAGAGGTTTCAAAACCAGTGATTTACAATTTATCTAAAATGACTAACATAAGAATAAATGCTAGGTCTTACCTAAAAACACACCCAAAGGTTGTTTTAGAAAGTGGAGTTCCTAAGAGTGGTAGGAGAAATTGGTCAAGCCAAGTTGAGTCAAAACCTCGAGAGTCTTGGAAACCAAAGAGTAATAATTTGACCCTAGTACCTGAGAAATATTCTTCTTCTACTAGCTCTGAGTTTGACAGCCAACCTTTGTTAGACCATATATTTTATACCCCTTTTAGTAGGCCTAAAAGTAAAAGTGTTACTCATGTCCAATATGAAAGAGTTGACATGAATATAATGAGAGATCAGGGTGATTGTGAAGCATCCCCAAATTTAATGGATCAACCTTGTTACCCAGTAGGTGATCAAGGATTTTAGGATTTGATAGACCTATGCAAACTCTGATGCATCACAATACGATGTTGAAGTTCTTAGAGAAGAAGTATTGGTCTTGAGAAAGAGAACAAAGATTACAAGTGCAGAACAAGCAAAAGGAAAGAGAGCAAGAAGTTTTTGAATTGTTGCTTGAAAGGGATAGATTCTTAAGAGTCACTACACAATATGAGGCAAATGATAAAGCCTTAAATGAAATATACAAAGGACTAAATAAGGAGATTTTTGGTGATGTAAATATATTAAGAGAGGGATCACAAAGTGGATCTCAGCTAAGAAATGATGAGTTTGAGGGTGAAGGCCCTATTTTGAGATAGTTGCAAAGTTGGGAGGTTGAAAGGCTTGCTAAGGTTCAACAAAATGATCTTCTAGAGAAAGGAAAACAAAAGATGTTTGGCCTTCATATTGAAGAACCAAGACCCAAGGACAATGCCCCTAGTGGGATGTCACAATTGGATCTAGAGTTAGAAAGAGCTAGGAAAGCTAAAGAGGACCTTGCTAAACTATTACAAAAGGATGAATTAGAAGTTGAAGCTATAGAGATGAAAAGGAAAATTGCCTTTTTGAATCACTCTCTAGTTGATCCTAGTGCAACACAATGTGTTGTTGGATCAGTATCAAAATCACGAGGAGCTGGCCCTAGTCAAGGTCCTAGTCAGATGCAAAATGTAATGACAAAAGCTGCTAACCAAAATTTTCAGCCTTCAACCCCAGTTCAAAATTCTTCCTCTCATCATGTTGGTGGAGCAGTAAATAATTTTACAAATCAGAGTACAACGGTTGGAACCAGTGGACCTCAAGTTGTTGTAAATATTCAAAGGAGACCTATCCATTTGGATAGATACCGTCCTTTATTCTTTGATGGGATTCCTGGCCAACCAAATGTCATTCCAAATGAGGTAAGAGGAAAGATCCCTAAATTTTGTGGAAATAATGCCATTTCTTATGAGGATCACCTTAAAACTTTCATTGATAAGATGAATGACTTTGAGATTGAGCATGAAGATGTGGTAATGAAACTATTTGTGAAATCTATGAATGAAGATGCTAGAGATTGGTATAGAGGATTGCCTGAAAATAGTATCACATCTTGGGATGAATTTGTCAGATGTTTTAAGGAGCAATATGGTGAACATGTCAACTCAAGCTTTATGTTTAATGAGTTCAATAACATCAAGAAATTTCCAAATAAAAGTATGGCATAGTTCAATAATAGGTTTCAAAAGGCCATGAACAAACTTTTTCAGGTCTTGAGATTATATGAGGAAGTGTGTTTAACAACCTATTTCAATGCAGTTGATGGAAAGTTGTCATACCTTTTAAGGGATAAAAATCCTAGAACCCTGAGGGAAGCCTTCAAAATGGCTCTAAATATTGAGAGTAATAGAAAAGCCTTAGGGAAGATGTTCAAAAGAGAGGATGGAAGATTGTGGAAAGACACAAAAGGCCAAGCAAGCAGGCCAAACAAGGAGGAGGATAAAGTTGAAAAATTAATGCATGTGGAAAAAGACCTCATTGCAAAGATTGAGAAGAATGAAAGACGGTCTTATGACAATAGGCACCAGTATCAAAGAAATGATAGACTTCCAAATCTGTGAGATATGCCTTATAAAACAAATTGGAAGGATGGTAAGCTTGTTCTTGAAAACTGAGATAACCAGAAGAATAAGCAGACCCCTGATCCTTTGAAAATAAATAGTGTCCACAATGTAGAGAGCACTCCTTGGTGTGCTTCTTGTAATATGCCCCATTCCTCTTTCCAGTGTGTAGTATCCAAATCATTAGCAAACCAGATGGATGATTCTAGTGAACCAATGAATTTAGAATATGAAGACCTTGTTAATATGTTCACTATTAAAAGGGCTAATAACATATGCTCTTCTGATGAAGAGGAACCAGATGAAGATGTGAACATTTGAAGAAATGAATATTATGGATATCAACAATAGGTTCTTTCTCTCAAAAGATGATACTAATGATGTATCATATGATACAATAAATATGAATGATGATAAAAGGCATCCTCATTTTAGGTTGCCTAGTGAAGAAGAAAAAAGATCCCTTACTGTGGCAATAATTAACTAGGCTATGAGTGCTTATGACCTAAGGAATAGAAGGGTAGAGCCAAATCAAGGTAAACCGACATCTGTGTTTATCAAGGAGGATGCTTTCAAGATTGTCGATGGTGCTCCAAGTAAGGGAAAAGACAAGAAAGAAAATAAAAAGGTAGACTCATCTTCTCTTCATCAGGAGAAGGAAGAAAAAATTGACTGACAATATGTGTTCGATAAGGGAACAAAAGGTAAAAACATTATGGATGATTTATCAGATTTTCCTATTTTTAATATGAAGCGTGTTCTTATCCAAATGAAGGTTTCAGTCCCTTTGATAGAAATGTTAAAGATTAAGGAGCATAGAGAGGCAACCAAGGTAATTTTTAAGAAACCCCCCCTTTAAGAAAGGTGTAAAAAAGTGGCGAAAGTGAGAAGGGAAAAATAAAAATTTTGGCAAAATTATTTTCTTTTCAAAGAAAAAAAAATAATCTCAATTGGCGAATCATTGATGTTCTCTGAAAGTAGGTGGAACTATCTTGGTGAATATAAAACAGTATTTATAACTACAAAAATATAAATTGGCGAATATAAAACAGTATTTATATTATAAAAAAAATACATTGGCGAATAGAAAATAGTATTTATATTATAATAAATATAAATTGGTGAATATAAAAGAGTATTTATATTATAAAAAATATAAATTGGCAAATAGTTGTGGTGACTGGTAACAGTGTGGCATGTGCGTAGTTTCGGCAGGCTAAAAGGATGGTCGATGCTGATAGTTACGAAGATACATAATGGTCAAGTTGACGACGTGCGTGACTTCGGCGGTTATGCTGGTAGGTTGCAGTTGAAGGCCACAAAGATACACAAAGGACAGCTTGACAGTGTACATGACTTTGGAAGTTATGATCGTAGGTAAGACATGGGGGTTCTGAGGCCACGTTGGCAGTCTGCGTAACTTAGCCGCAAAGTTGCAGTGACATTGATCACTGAAGTACAATTAATGAGACTTAACGATGACAAGATTTTGATTAGATGTAAAAAAAGATTAATTAAATTTGTACAAAATCTCAACTATGAATCATAAATATTCATTATCTTTTTTTTTGGAGCCAAGTCACATTACGCAAAAGTTTAATGCGGCTGCCATGTTGTCAGTTCAAAATTTAAAATCGCAGCTAGGATATGGTGGTTCCGAGGCAACACCAGTAGTTTATGTAACTTGAGTGGTACGATTATCCATTATCCAGGCCAAGATTTTGATTAGACATTAAAAAGGATAATTTTAGGAGATATGAGCTATGATTCAACATTTATTATTCTTCTTTTCAACTTCGGAGCCAAGTTACGCAGGACATTACAATGTCTGCAATTTTTCTTTACCGATATTCATTAATTTCATCTTGATTACCACCTGACATGAAACATTCCTTCAAAATTTATTGCAGCTGGCAAGTTGGTGATTATTTTCTTTATATACTCCTCGATAGTGGAATTGCAGAGCATAGGAGCTTTCTAAATTTCTAAATTTGGATGACAAGTTGGTGATTATTTGTATTTTCTTAGCGCTTTCATAGAATGGGTCTTCTAGTAGTTGAGGGATCATCAAATGAGAACCCAGAACTTGTTATCCAATCAACTTTGGATATGGAGGAGGAGATTCAACAAGATGTCCTCAGTCATCTAATGTCTGCAGCAAGGGATCATCGTCATGCTACCAGTTACGCCAGTTACTTGAGTGACATGTTCAAACTTGAAGTAGAACATGACAAGGCGGAGATGCGCGCCATTTTTGATGATCATGGCTTCGACCAGGAGGTGTTCTAGGAGGAGATGAATCAGATGATCTTGTTATTTGCTGCTCTGCGCATCGACTAATCTGACTAATCTTTTTTTCTTTGTGCAATGTGGATCTTACCGTTACAAAATTTTTTGTTAATTGTTACTTGTAAGTTGTAATTTGTAAATATGAAATAATCGAATGTAGTTTTCATTTTGGTTTTGAAAATGGTTGGTCCACAGCCGTTCAGAACTTCAGTGAAATGTTGAATCAGTGAATCAGTTTAAGTTACCAGTATTATGTATATAATATATTGTATACCAGTTTTTGAATTAAATAGTAATACTGTAGTCTATAAATTTGTAATACTATATAGTAGTATACAAATGAAACAATGAGAAGTCAGACGACTCTTTTTCAAATAGTGTTACTGGTTCTGAAGTTACGCCTGCCTATTTCGTAGCTTCTCAATGTTTAAAAATTTAATTTATTATGTGGTTCCAAAGTTCCGCCTGGCTGTTTCGTAACTTCTCAACGGTTAATTTATTATGATGGTTAGGGGTTCCGAAGTAACGCTTGGCTGTTTCATAACTTCTCAACGTTTAATTTAATATGATGGTGATGTGTTCTGAAGTTACTCCTGCCTATTTTGTAGCTTCTCAATGTTTAAAACTTTAAATTATTATGATGGTTCTGAAGTTACGTCTGGCTGTTTCGTAGCTTCTCAACGTTTAAAACTTTAATTTATTATGATGGTTCCAAAGTTACGCTTGGCTGTTTCGTAGCTTCTCAACGTTTAAAACTTTAATTTATTATGATGGTTCCGAAGTTACGCCTAGCTATTTCGTAGCTTCTCAACGGTTAATTTATTATGATGGTTAGGGGTTCTGAAGTAACGCTTGGCTATTGTGTAACTTCTCAACGTTGAATTTAATATGATGGTGATGTGTTCCGAAGTTACACCTACCTGTTTCGTAGCTTCTCAATGTTTAAAACTTTAATTTATTATGATGGTTCCACTTCTGAAGTTACACCTGCCTGTTTCGTAGCTTCTCAACATTTAAAACTTTAATTTATTATGATGGTTCCGAAGTTACGCCTGGCTGTTTCGTAGCTTCTCAACGGTTAATTTATTATGATTAGGGGTTCCGAAGTAACGCATGGCTGTTGCGTAACTTCGTAAGGGGTTGAAAAGTGAGAGACAGTCTGATGAAGACTAAGTTGCATGCCACGTGGAAAGTGGGAAGTACAAGTGTCATCATTCATGCCGCATGTGGCATGCCAAGCTATGTCGTAACATCTCAAGGTTTCATTTTTCTAGTCAGTTTAACAGTCCCAAAGTTTCAAAAAGGTGTTGCGTGATTTCACAAGTCTCAAAGTTTTCGGATTTCAAATTCAAATGGCTAAGGGCCAATGCCCCTGATTTGCAGGTAGCAATTTAGCACAGTTGAGATAGGGTATTAGGGACCTAGGGTTAGAAACTTATAAACTTAGATGTACCATTGACATTGACACTTTTCTGAAAAAGGTAATTACTAATTTCATGCGTGTGTGACTGTGCTTGATGAGACATTGAGATTTTAATTTTTAATATAGTAGGTGGCCTGGTGGCTTGTACCCTGGTTGTACTTGTGAGTTGCTTGTTACTTGTTAGTTATTAAATACAGTTCACACTTCAGAGCATCCATAATTTCCAGAGTCGAAGAGCAACCAGAGAGTTTAGTACTTAAAAGAATGGCAGAACAAGGATCTTCTGATGTTGTTGTAGTACCGGAAAAGAGTGCCATTGTGCATTCAAGAACAAAGAGGCCAAACATATACGCTAAAGAATGGATGAAACTGTTGCCTGGATCCTCAAATTTGCAATCAACTAATGCTTATGAATGGAGGGACCCTTATGAGTTCTGTAGGGATGCTGAATTCCCAAACACAACTGGGTATGAGCTCTTCATGTTTTTCTATAACAATAGAATTAGAGGCCCTCCTGTTTCAAACCCATGGGATAGGAACTTGGAAAATTTGATAGTACCTGAGGTATTTTTGGATGTAGACCTCATGAAAGCGCTAATTCAAGCATACAATCTAGTGACACAAGCTTTCCACAAGCATGACAAGTCTATACTCTGCATGTTAGATAGACCATCTTTTACTCAAGCTTTCGACCTTCAGGGACCTATGAGCGTGGATATTGACCTAACAGGAGAGGAGGCCCTGTTTAATAGACAGAGAAATTACTACCATGGAAAGGTTATGAGGAGGCATATTCCTAGAGAAAACAAAGAGGCAGGGTTGTTACCCAAGAAGGTTGCAGATTCATTTGATATTGAGCTTTTCTTTCCCTATTTCTAGAATACCATCTATGGTCTACACAAAGTTATTGGACTAGATGGAGGTTTGATAGTGACTCCTAACATTTTTTTCATGGCTACAGATGTTCAGGATTAGTACACCAACAAGGAGCTTGATTATGTGGGGCACATAATCAATGTAATGCACTATGAGTTGATGAATGCGAAGACTGATTTGAAAAGCTTCAAGTTCAATCACTACTCCATGTTGATTCACCTAATCCTCTATTTCAATATTGGCTACATCAACCCAGGGTTCATCGATGAGACTGAGAATGAGGGAGGAACTATTTTGGTTCAGCTGTGGACCAGGTTATGGCATAGAACTTACCCTTTCTCTAATTCCATTACTTTTTTTAGTGATTTTGTGGATCCAGTAATGAACATGTTAGGTATTGTGAGGGATAGATTTCCTTTACTTGTTAGAAAATTGCTTAGACCCTTAGCATTTAATATTCAGAATGACAATTATGAGAATGACATCAAGCACAATTGGGGTGATATGTTTTTTTTTGAGAATTTTACTCTTATAAGAGTGTATGCTTGCCCTCAACCTCCACACATACTACCAACATTTGTCCTAGAAAGATTGGCAATAGTAGAATTCTTGTGGCAACTTATCATGATGGATAGAGAGCACTTAGGCCCTAAGAGACATAAGGGAACCTTTCTAGCAAGGAGGTTCCAAATAGGGGATTTCTCTATAGGTAAAGATGCTATGGACCAAATCCATGAATTCCTCAAACAATTCAGATTGCCCTCTGGTAAAGCAAGGATGTATGACCCTGAAGACTTCGTTAGAGGAGCATTGAGAGAAATGAGGAATCACAATTTGGCTCTAAATCAGCCTATGGCAGAGGAGGATGTTATTAGAAATATTTTTAGCAAAGTTACCTGTCAAGAGAGAACCTGTCAATGGGAAAATATTGTAAGGGTAGAGGAACAATTGAAAATGGTAGACCCTACCTTCCCCGGTTTCTTTCCTGATCTCAAATACATTAAGAAAATTGAAATGTGTATAGAGAATTACAAAGATATTATGTCTAAATTGCCAGACATCCCTGAGGAGGAGGAGGACAGATTAAACCCTGAAGAAGTTGAACCTGATGTGGAGTTTATGGGAGAAACAGAACAAGCTAAGCCATCCACATCTGAGCAGGGGCCATCAAAGAAACAAAATTTGATGAATGTACCAGAAAAGGCAAGGCAAAAGGCACTACAAATCTTGCTAGGTAATAGCCATTACTTTTCTGACTTAAGACAACAATTTTTGACATCAATGGCAGATGAGGGAGAAAAGGCCATAGATGAGTTAGAATTGGCTGCAGCTAGATTGGATGACAGGGTCATCCAAGCTAAATAGTTTATAGATGATGATATATTCATCAAGTCCGTTGAGTTTAAAATTTTTCTCTTTAGAGTTAAGAAGAATGAATTAACACTATCTTTGAAACCAGGGGAATCAGAGGAAAAAATTGTTCAAATGATTGAAAAATTACAGGCCTATGATCCCAACAGTGAAACATTAAGTGTGGAGGAGGCAAGAGATCTTGTAAAGAGAAGTGGCATGTTGCTGATCCCTGGATGGGACTTGGAGTCCTCATTCCTAATTGACCAAATCAAGAGGCAAGATAAAGCTATAGCTTATGAAGCTTTTGGCCCTGATGGACTCACGAGGGGTTCTGGATTCAATATGGACACTAAGACACTAGCAGTATGGTGTGTGGCCCCAGAATCTAGTAAGCCTAGATTGGTTGACATCCAAGACACCGCACAGGGTAGCCAATTAATATGGAGGTTGCAGGACACTACAGGATTAGAGATAGAAAATTTCTTACACCATGCATCCTCCATGAATAAAGTAGTGGTTGAGGACTTGGAGAATAGGCTAGCTAGGACATTCAAAGATTATGTGGCAACTAGAAAAAAGTTTGAAGAGGAGCTGAAGAAGAATTATTTGCTGGATAAGACTGTGAAGGAGCTAAAAGATGAAATAAATACTCTAAAAAATCATTCCAGGGCATTTATAGAGGTCTGTGATGCAGGGGTCCAAACTGAGCATGAGGGGGGCTTAGCTACAAAACTTGCAACAGAAAAGATAAATGAGGAGAAGAATGAGGCCATCTTATAGGCCCTGTTAGATATTCTGCAGCACAAAATAAATGTAATTAAAGATAAATTTGATCTTGTTTTTAATGCTTATGGAAAGTTGCCAGAATTATAGAAAGAAGTGGATAGCTATGTACAAATTTTAACCAGGTATCATGCAACTTGGTCTACCAAAGCACCACTTTTTGAGAGATTGGCATTTGCTCAATCTTTGGGAAGTGATATTCCAGAGATAGTTGTGAGGGTTGGTGAGGAGATAGATAGAATTAAAGCCATATTACCACTTTTTAAGGGTAAGGTGAATTTGATAGAGGCTAAGATAGCCATGCTCAGCTCCTGTTCCAACAATTTTATCCCTTCCATTAAGAATGGGGATGGAGCCATAAAGAGCCTTGATCAGTGGAGGTCAAATGCTGATCTTTTATTGCCTAGGAAGGAGGCATTTTTAGGTGAGGGGAATAATGTTGATTTGGAGAGCTTCAATAAAACCTTGGATGAAGCTAGTAAGGCAGAGACAGATCTCACCAGGTTTGTAACAGATGTCAAAGCAATTATAGATTCCAGGTGGGGAAGATAAAAAGCACAACTACAGCTTGTCTAGGACTTCAATTGGCCGTTAGAGGAAGAAGTAACTGCATGGGATGAGCTAACAAAGGCCAAGAAAGTTAAATCCACTGCAGTTGACTTAGACATTTTGGATGATGAGTAAGGAGGACATCTGGAGCACCTGACACCTAAGCTCAGAATACAGGGATGATAAGCTATCATTTAAGAATGGTGTAAGTTAGCTGGAATGGCGGACACCATATCTTGTTATAACAATAGCTATCATGAATAATTGCAAACAAAGGTGTTAGTTATCAGTGATCCAGGATGCAGAACATGCCAAAACAATTTTGTCTTTCCACCGCCTGAGAGCTCATTGTATTTTGTCTTTTATTGCTTTATTTCTTATGCTTTTTAGGTTTAGGGTTTTCAACCATCCGAAGCTTGTTGCATTCCCATTCATGAGGGAATTCCAAGATGGTTGAAACGAGGTATAAATAGAGTTGAAGACTCATTTTTGGGAGAGAGTTGAAAGATAATAGAAAAATTTGAACAGAATTGCTTTGAAGCAAACTTCTAAGTTATGTGTCTAACCTTCTGAGTAATTGGATTTTGAATGTAATTAGCGAGTTGATTTTAATACAAATACACTGCAACTTTTTCCATATATTGTTGTTGTCTCTTTACTTTTATGTTGTACTCTTGTATGTTTTACATGTTAGGCATTTAAAATATACCAG
Source organism: Chamaecyparis obtusa (assembly GCA_027943335.1). Taxonomy (NCBI): domain Eukaryota; kingdom Viridiplantae; phylum Streptophyta; class Pinopsida; order Cupressales; family Cupressaceae; genus Chamaecyparis; species Chamaecyparis obtusa. Next base: position 43,596 of record BSBK01008976.1, on the reverse strand, counting down.
TTGTAACACAACTTGTTTAAATTGATTATGAGTTTCTCTCAAGGAAAGAATTAAACTTCTCATAATTCATTTCAAAGAGTAGACATATCTGTAAGGATTGTTGATAATAACAGTGTTTGGTTAATAGAGTAGTTTGTAAGGAAATCTACTTGAATTTGTAGATAGTATGTAAGGCATACTGTTGTATTTCTTTTAAAATTATCTGGTTGATTTGCATTTGAATTTCTTTTGCCCATCAGATAAGGCACTGGTTTAGTATTTGTTTCTTATAGTCTTAATCTTTCCTAGTTAAACTCTGCATCAGATTGATTTTGGTCATATGCAGAGTGTTTTATAGATTGATGCATTAGAAGGATAAATAGCAAATCAGTGTCCACTTATATAATACTGTGTAAATCCGTAATCATTAGAAGGTAATACCTGCCTAAGTATGTGGAGCTAAAAAATGAAGGAGTATCCTATCCAATCCTCAGAGTCAGCAATTAGGTCTTTCTCTTGTTTGAATTAGTCTCAAGAAGCATAGTCTCAAGTAACTTTTCAAACATTTGATTCATGCAAGAAAAATCCCTAACACAGCTCATTGGCTCAAGTCAAGAATCTCAATTCTAATTAAGTAAATGCTTAGTATTAGGAAATTAGGTAATTGACAAATAATAAATTAACCATGTTGGTAGTATTTTCAGTTTTCACAATTATTTTGAGAATTTCCTGCAATTTTCCTCCCGAAGGCCTCAATTTTGATCAAAATGTTAAAACCCTAAGTGCTAGGTTGAGATATGCTCTAAAAATCCATTAAACCCTAGAAAGGCTCAGGTCGGTTCTATTTCGTCGTTACTTTTTCAAAATTTCAAGTCACTTAAAAGAACCTTTAAGCATGTGCGCATTACTAACAGACCACCAGCAATGTTCCGAAGTAATGCTGGGTTGTTTCATAACTTCTCCACGGTTAAGTGGTTAGGATGCTAATGGGTTTCGAACTTCCAAAGGACTCCTAACTAATGGTGTGCGTAACTTCAGAACACTTTGTCAGGAATAGTTGGTTTACAGAGCTTCACGAGGGTTTGTTGGCCATTAGTGTTGGTGGTTACGAAGCTGCGATGAAGCATCTAGCAGAAAGGCGTAACTTCAGAAAGGTTAATAAGTTACAAGATTAAACAGCTGAGAGGTTACGAAAGGTTTTGTGTAGGACTTCGCAAGGTTATATCAAATTACATTATTACAAATTTCTTGAACATTCTACAATTACAAAAATCATATATATCTGGGATATAATATCCCTTTGGAACAGTTGGTTTACGGAGCTTCGTGAGGGTTTGTTGGCCATTAGTGTTGGTGGTTACGAAGCTGCGATGAAGCATCTGGCAGAAAGGCGTAACTTCGAAAAGGTTAATCAGTTACAAGATTAAACAGCTGAGAGGTTACGAAAGGTTTTATGTGGGACTTTGCAAGGTTATATCAAATTACAAATTTCTTGAACATTCTACAATTACAAAAATCATATATATCCATGGCACCTGCTATTGTGGACAAAGAGGGACATTCTAGTTTCTACAATCTACATTACAAAAATCATGAATTCAAAATTTCAAATTACAAATTACAAAAATCAAAATTGAAATTACAAAAATCATGAACAATACTTATTACTTGTACCCGTAGGCTTGTAGCTAAATATGAGTCAATTAATAAATTGTCAATAAATTAATAAATATTCAGAATCAAGTCCAATTCCATTATCAATTTATGCAACAAGTACAGTAATAAGCATACAGTGTATAAAATTATAAATACCTATTAATCGAATGCTAATTCTAAATCACTTCACAGTTCACTCTTCACTCAGTGTCAGTGAGTAGTTTGCCTCGCCCTCTTCTATATCCCACATGGAATCCAGCTCCTGAAATTGACTACTACTACTAGCAAGAGGTTCTTCTTCATTATGAGTTGGGTATTCAAAATCAAAAAACTCTTCATCTTCATTCTAAGTCTGGGACCAAGATCCATCGTTTGTCTCTGAACCACCATGTTTTGAACTAGTGTTCAAAAGCCCTCGTCTTTCACGCAAGGAATTCCAAATTTCCAATGCCCTATCATAAGGAAAGTCTGTAACATTGTACTGAGTTACAAACAACCTCAAGCAAGTTTCCAAATTTCTGTCTAGTTTGTTTCTGATCTTTGATTTCAAAAACCCCAATGCACTGAAAACTCTTTCATCTTCCACCGACCCCAATATCATTGTTTGACATAAATTAGCAAGTTTGAAATATTCTGATATTGAATCACGCAGTACTTCACTCTGCTCTATCCTTTTCCAAAGCCTGGTTATTGCACCAGGTTGAAATGGATTCTCCAAGTTTTTTAACTGCAATTTCATACATGATGCAAATTGTCTACATTGTTTTTTAAGATTAGCTGAATCTATAATTCCATCAATTGGTTTTCCATTGCAATCTGCATGTTTTGAAAACTCTCTGATCAATTCATCAATTTTTTTATGAAACATATGAGCATCAAGTTGTCTATCTCTGATGTTTTTCCAAAAATGAGGAAACACACAACCCATGGCCTCAAGAATTTTTCTCTAGGGAATCTTTCACGAATCTCACTTGAAATTTGGTAGGAAATTGACTTCAAATTCTCACTAACAGATTTAACAAACATGTCAAAATCATCCCTTTTAACTGGAAGTAGTCTGCCTCGCTTGCCCATCTTAGATTGGTGCATTGGTATTTCATATCCTTTCACAAACACACATAAATCAGTTTTTGCATTGAATTGTAAAAAATTCTTAGCATGGTTCAAATCTATAATTATTTGCCACCTGAAAAAATTTGGGCTTTGAAGTGTTATCATATCTGAGTATAAATTATCCAGGGCAAGGCATGTCATTCTACATAAATCTGAGTACTCATGGATATACATAGTCTTGTCTTGGGCTTTCTTAACAAGCTTGTTCATTAAATTCAACATGGGGAGAAGACTAGCTAAAGTTAACAGAGTCTCTATATCACTTAACTTATGTAATAAATCAGGAGCTTTGTCTACTATGAGGCCTTGCTCATATATTACTCCGATCAAGGATTGATATTCTTTTAGAACTCTTTCTACTGGTCCATGCAAAGAGATCCATCTGGTCTCAACATCCTTGAGAAGCTTGTTTCCTGGTATTACTCCCTCTGAGAAAATCTTAAATTCTGCAAAATGTTTAGGACTTCTGCAAAAGTAAGAGTATATGTCGTGAACTAGATCTTCAACTTTTGACACTGTAGGAAAATCGCTTACAATTTTATATGCTAAATTCATTTGATGGGCTATGCAATGTATGCCAAGAATGTAAGGTGCAATACTAGTTTGTAATCTTGCACAGAGACCATTCCTTTGGCCTTGCATTACTGTAGCTCGAACACACACTAACTTCTTTCCAATTGTCAAATCATCCATACCAGCAACTTCATTCAAAGCATTCTTCACTTCAAAATATAAGTTTTCTGCTGTTGAATTGCCCCTCATTTTACGAACGCAGAGTAGATGAGCTTGACGGACATGTTCTTTTACTATATACACATGCATACAAACCCAAGCAGTGTTATCTACTGCAGTAACTTCATCTATGGATAATGAAATGAATCTGGATTGTTTTACTTTCTCCTGTAAATTTCACTTTTCCACCTCAGAAAGATAGTTTTCAATTTCCCATCCAACGTTTGTTAACCAATGTGACATGGGATAGTGAGGAACTTTCAAAAAAGATAATAAATTACCATATTCTGAGAAGTCTCTCATAGGATGCCCTCTGGACATAATATGAAAAACAACACTCATCTAAACGGTCTTTGTCAGCTTTGCTTCATTGGCTGCATGTTTAAACCCAACCTTGATTGGATTTTCACTACTAGCAATTACTGCCATTCTCTTGTTATGCTCTTCATATTCTATGGCATACTTAACATGAAGACATTCTTCCTTTGATTTCCATCTAACTACTGATATTTCTTGTCCGTCTATGGTCTATTTTTCATAAACCTTACCAATATGCTTTTTTATAGTGTCAAGCTTTAGCTGCAACTTCTTCTCTCTTTTAAGTTTCCAGGTACAAATCTTACACCTACATTCTGTTGGTTGTTCATCATTGCTTAGGACTGGTTCAATGAACCAGTACTTTGCTACCCAATCAACCTTAAAATTTCTTGCCATTTCCCACTCCCGCCCCATTTTTACTTCCCTTTCTCTTTTCTTCCTACCAACATTATTATTATCTTCATTGCTAGCATTTTCTTCCAACTGGTTCTGCGTATCCCTTATAACATCTTCTCTCATGCCACCATTGTTATCCTCATTTGATGCATTTTGATTTTCATTTAACTCAATGACAACCCCAGCTTGTGGTACTGGTACTAGTGAGCTACTATGAATGGATTTTGCACTCGCAATTGGAGATGTTGATGGAGTAGAAACATTGCCAACTCCAAAGAAAGCCTTTATGGTAGTATCTTTAAGTTTTGGGCATTTTGATGGCCTCCCAAGCCCTTCACTGCCCCGAGGAGTCTTACTCAATCTCAGGATAGTCACCCTTGTCTGACATCTTTACCCAATGACCTCTCACTAGTCACTAGGATTCTAGCCTCTAGGAATTAAAATTAATAGCAATACTGTGAAATGTGAACAAATAATTGTTTACCTTTGTCCTGCTTCCTCAGATTTTTGACTCTCTAAAATGTTGAATCCTCTATTTACTGTTGCAAGATTGTTATTTGTAAATCTGGCCCTTCAGGATCCGGCTCCAAAAATTTGTAACAATGCACGATAAGACTACTTTTACGTTTTCTAAACTTGATTTGAATTTATATCAATCCATGAATCCAAATTCCAAATTTCCAATTTTTATTTATTTTCAAATTCTCGGGCTTTTGGCGAAAATGTTTCGAGTGCTGACCTGATCAATGCTATTTTTGGCAAAAAAATAAATATAACATGGCGGTCATTAAAATAATTAATTAATGGGTTGGCAAAATATGTCGTGGACCAATAAAACAATTAATTAGCGGGGTGGCAAAATATGTCGTGGACCAATAAACAATATAAACCATATGGCTATTTCAAATTTTATATGCAATTCATAATTAATATCGTTGGCGAATAAGAGACCGTTAAAAGAACCATGTCACATTAATTATAGGTGAATATGATGGTCAACAATGTCAAATGCCAAATCTGATTGGCGATTCCAATTAATATTCACCGAGTCAAGATTGGGCGAATATTTGCCAACCTATACCTGTGCGATTCACCAATTTCATGAAACGTATATGCCCAGAATTCACCAAAAGGTGAATATTCGCCACTAAAAATTACGCTGGAGGCAACCTTGTCATTATTGACAGAAATTGTAGATTCCCCTTTTGACAGTAGAAAGGAAAATAAAGAGAAGAAGAATAAATCTGACCAAAGTGCCCCTATTATATATGTGGGAAATGTAATTACCAAAGAGCCTTCATAGATTGATCCTTTCTATGTGACTCTCCTTATAAATAAGCTTTTGAAGAATTGCATGATAGATTCTGGTGCAGCAGCAAGTGTAATGCCCTATGCAGTTATGAAGGCATTAGAAATGGAAGTTGATACTTCATTTGGCTATTGTTATGCTATGGATAACAAGGAGGTCCCTGTGATTGGTACCCTAAAAGGCGTGGAAGTCAAAATTGCTGCATTCCATGAGGCCATCTACAAGATGGATGTTGTTGTTATAGATACACAACCACATTATGGCATGTTGTTGTCTAGACAGTGGGCTGCAGCAGTTGGAGGCCATGTACAATTGGATCTATCATATGCAGTAATCCCACTCAATGGGAAAGAAGTGAAATTGTACATGGAACCTAGAGCACCAGTAATGGTTGAAAAGGTGCCAAGTAATATGCTCAACTGCTATGTTGATATTGACATGGAAAACTTCAGAGTTGAGAAGGTCCTCCCACAATGCAAAAATAATGATCCAATGGTGGAGGAGCTGAAATCACAACAAATTGGTTTGTGGCAAATGTACTTTGATGGAACATGCTCAAAAGAAGGATCAGGAGCTGGTGTCCTATTTATTTCTCCATCAGGTATGACCTTCAAGTATTCCTTTTTACTAGATTTTCAATGTACAAATAATATTGTTGAGTATGAAGCTTTAATTATAGGTTTGGACATTGCAACTAGACATGATATAAAATCTTTGAAAGTCTTTGGTGACTCTAAGTTAGTGGTTACACAAGTCAGATCTCAATATGCTGCAAAAAATGATAGATTGAAATTATATAAGCATGTTGTTTGGGATCAAATTTTATTATTTGATGCTTTTAACATCAAATGGATAGAAAGGTCAACAAATATTATGGTTGATTTCTCAGCAAACGTTGCTTTGAAGAATGATGAATTGACCTTATGTGGAGTATCTATTTTGGAGGTTAATACTAGGCCATATGTACCAGATAATGTTTATAATTGGCCATTCTTTGAGAATGATCAAGATATACTCAAGTTTATCTAGTGTCTTGATCATTATGAAGGTCAAAATATTGATTATAATGCTCTGGTTGAGATAATAGATGGAAAGGACACTATCTTTGAAAATGAAGTTATACAATTGAGCTCTAATCAGATCCCTAAGGGAATTGTAGAGTTAGAAGCATTGTTCACTGATTAGAATGATTATCTAAAGAAATCTAATGCTAAAATTGAAGATCTAGAGGAGGTCAACTTGGGATCAAAGTCTTCACCACAGGTAGTATACATTAGAAGAAGGTTAGACTCCCATGTTAGAAAAAATTTGATAAAATTATTAAGGAAGCACAAGCATGTATTTGTGTGGTCATATGATGACCTAAAGCATTAGAGGGAGGACCTGTTCCAACATGGGATCCCATTGAAATCAGATGCTAGGCCTTTCAAACAAAAGAAAAGGCCAATTAGTCCATTATTACCCCCTAATATGCAACACGAATTGATAAAGATGAGAGATGCTAGTATAATCCAACCGATTAGGCATTCAACATGGGTTTCTAATTTGGTCCCAGTCAAGAATAAAAATGGTGACATAAGGATTTGTGTTGATTTTAGAAACTTGAATGTGGCATCTTTGAAAGATAACTATTCTCTGCCTAACATGGAGGCTACGTTGCATAAGGTTACTGGTTGTGAGTTATTGTCAATGATGGATGGATTCTCGGGATACAACCAGGTGTTGGTGAAATAATCAGAGCAGTTTAAGACCATTTACCACTCCATGGGGGACCTATGTTTATGTGATAATTCCATTCGGTCTCAAGAATACTAGAGCAACATTTCAGAGGGCTATGGATGTTGTATTGAGAGAATTTATTGATATATTCATGGTGTTTTATCAACATGACCTAACTGCATATTACAAGAAGGCAGGAGACCATTGCGGTCATTTGGAAAGGATTTTTATTAAGGCCTTGGAATATGGTGTTTCCTTGAACCCTAAAAAATGCCAATTTGCAGTAGTAGAGGGAAGGTTATTAGGCCATATTGTGTCGAAAGAGGGAGTTAGAATTGATCCAGAAAGAGTGGAGGCTATCCAAAGGGTCACTGCTCTAAAGAATATTAAAGGAGTGAAATCTTTCTTAGGAAAGATTAACTTTGTGAGAAGATTCATTGCAAATTTTGCAGAGGTTGTCAAGCCAATAGTAAAACTGCTGAGAATAAATGTAAAGTTTGAATGGAATGAAGAGGCCCAAGTACCATTTGAAAGAATTAAAAGGGAAATCTAGGAGGCCCATGTCTTGAGATCTCCAAATTATGACAAGCCTTTCTCATTATTTTATTTTGCATCATTCCATACTATTGCAACCATCCTTTTGCAAAAGGATGAAGAGGGATATGAACATCCAATTGCATTTTTTAGTAAATCCTTGCAAGAAGCTTAGTTAACTTATGAAATAATGGAGAAATAGACATACGCATTGGTTAAAGCAATCAAAGAATTCATGCCCTATTTAGTATGTGCCAAGGTGATAGCATATGTGCCACATGTAGTGGTCAAGGATATTCTAACCCAGTCAGATGTTACTGGTAAAAGATGTAAGTGGATTAATAGAGTTCAAGAATTCAATTTAGAGATCTACATTACAAAGTTGATAAGAGGATCAGGCTTGGCTAAACTTATGATAGAGGAAAATATGGATGTGGTCCAGGTCAATAATGTTGGAGTGTAGGATAAATTGGTTACTAGCATTGAGATGCAGCCTTGGTACTCTGATGTTGTTTATTTTATTAAAAATGCCAAGTGCCCCGAGAACATGAATGATAATCAGAAAAGGACTCTTGGGTTGCAAGCCTAAAGATACACACTAATGCAAGGTGATTTGTATTGGAAATATAAAAATGGTGTGTTGTTATTATGTTTAGATGAATGGAAAGCTAGTAAAGTCTTGAAGGAAATGCATGCTGGTGTCTATGGAGGGCACTATTTTGCTAGGACAACTTCTCATAGGATTTTGAGGGCTGGTTATTATTGGCCTTTCTTGTTTAAAGATACTTTTAGGTTTGTGAAAAGGTGTGAGTCTTGTCAAAAGTTCTCTTCCTAGTTGAAATATTCAGGTGCTCTGTTGTTGAATCTAGTAATGGTTGTGGGACCTTTTTCTATGTGAGGGTTGGATTTTGTTGGTGAGTTTACAGAGAAATCAAGTGGTGGTCATAGTTGGATTTTGGTGGCTACAAATTACTTCACAAAGTGGATTGAGGCGATTTCTACTAGAAAGGAAACCAACAAGGTTGTAATTGATTTCTTGATGCACAACATACTTACTAGATTTGGTGTGCCAGTCAAGTTGATTATGGATAATGCTATGTGCTTCAGGTCTCAAGAATTTAAACAATTTTGTGATGATCATGGGATTATTTTGTCTTACTCCCCCCCTTATCATTCACAAAGAAATGGATAGGAAAAATCTAGCAATAAGAGTATCCTGCAAATTTTGAAGAAGACTCTAGAAGGTAACAAAAGGGCTTGGTATTCAAAGTTAAATTTAGCTCTATGGGCTGATATAATTACTGAGAAGAGAGGTACTAGAAAGTCCCCTTTTGAATTGGTCTATGGAATGCAAGAAAGGTTACCATTAAATAATCTTCTCCCTGTATATAAGTTCATTTGTGATGAGGAGCTAGAAACAACTGATGCAATGCAAGATAGGATGGTACAACTTGTTGAGTTGGAAGAAATTAAGAGAGAAGGACAAAAGAAGAATTTGAAGGCTCAACATAAAATGAAATATTTGTTTGACAAGAAATTTAGTGACACAAAATTTTATCCAGATGATTTAGTGCTTCAATGGAATGCTAGGGATGAGGACAAAGGAAAACACAATAAATTTTAATCCTTGTGGTTAGGACCCTATATAATTGATCAGATACAAGGTAAGGATTCATATTTATTTACGAATTTGGATAATGAGATCTAGGAGTTGCCAGTGCATGGACAATTCCTGAAAATTTTCTTCAATTAAGTTTATTTTCCATGCACAGTAGGTTTAGGGTGTGTTTTCTTTAAGTTATGTGTTGTAGGTTAGTTTCCTATTTTTGAGTGATCTACATCCCAGAGTGTTGGTTTGTTACTTTCAACTTGTGTTCAAGCATCCTCAGTCAGAGCCACTATTGATCCAATTTCCTGTCATGCCCAGAATCCATTAAAAATAGTCATTTCCTGTGTCAAGGTGAAGAATTAGTGTGTATCCATGTGTTGGGGTTCAAAATTTGTCTAAATCCTTGAAACCCTACTTTGTTCTATTTCTGCGTTACCTTTTTGGATCACTTAACCAGTTTTAATGCACACGTCTTAATTTAATATTGGGCGGGGCCATGTTCTATTTTAAGTTCTTACCTAGTGGGCTCAAGTTTAATATTTCCTATAGTTCCTAAGTCCCGCGGTTTTATTTCATTGCATCGATAAAACTCTTCCCGATCATCTTATCAGTGATTGATGATCTTCATTTTGGGCTCACGCGATGTTCATTCCTCTATCATCATATGTGTCACCAATGTGTTTTGAACATGGTCAATCGAAATAAGGTCTACTGATGGTTCTATTAGGCATATGAATGCTTCGACGTAGAAAATTTTCAAACACTCTGATACCTGACTATTTCATCGAGGTATCCTATAATAAATGCTATTAGGAAAAAGGTGGAGATCAATAAGGAACAGTTTGGTTCATCCTGATCGATGATGACGTTTCAGGATATCTCTTGGCGATAGGTCTAATGGAGGCAAAGGGTGATCAATAGGGCACAATTTTGTGCTCCGCAGATTACCGATGAATTCATCAGGGAAGCTTGTAGCGATAGGTTTATCATGGGATGTGGGGTCGAAGAATAAAGTAAAGTAAAGTGCAGTCAGATTCTTTTTTATTGTGTGGTAAGCGTAATGCCTGGATGGATAGTTGATCGAGATTTAGTGATCAAGGGATCATGCCAGCCATCTGATGGATTTTTTATAAAGTGGATGGGCCTAGTTGCCAGGTGGGTAGATCCAATGTTGTCATTTTTGATTGGTCAGTTTTCTCAGTGTGAAAAGATGAGGTGGAAAACAATAAAGGTTTAAAAGGTTGATCTTTTGGCTCAATTTTTGTGAACTGTCCGATCTCCTGGGAAGGCTTTGCATTGACGCATGTGTTTTAAACTTTGGCATTACTTGTTATGTTTCAAAATTTTAAATCTCTGCAAGGGTTTTTAGTAGAAAATGAAGTCGGTGAGCCAAAATCAAATCCGATTCAATTTGGAATCATAAAGGACAAAATTGCAGACTTGAAAGGGCTGAAGTAGGTGGACATTTATTAGCCATGCAGATTAGATTTTTTCCTTGATCTGATCTGATCTAACATAGTATAAAGGAATAATTGCAGTGAAGGACTAGTTAATAAATGCAGAGTGGTCGATATACCAGTGATGATCCTGTTAGCCGCCAAAGATGACTTTTAAGAGATACTTGTCTAAGCGAAGGTCATGTCCATGCCGTGGAGAAATGGATGAAACAATCATGCCATTTTATTATGCAACAAAACACAACAGAGGATCTCAATGATGAATTTCTTGTCTTTATGGCTTACTAGTTAGGGTTTTTCCCGAACTGAAGATCAAATTGGATCCATTTGCTTCGGTCTTTGTGGCATGTATTTTCTGCAGTCATTGCATGTTATTGTTGGTTTTTGAGGTAGCTATTATGTTGCCCTAATTTTTCCCTAAATGACCCCAAGCTTGTAGCAATCCCGGTTCATATAAAAGGATTTCAAAGGTCATTTAGGAGGGTCTTTTTCTGGAGAAGTGTTCTTCTTTTGTTGAAAATACCTATTGGAAAACTCAGTATAGTCTTGTTCTAAGATCTTGTGGCTATTTTTTGAGGAAACCATGTTCCTTTTGAATGTATTGAAGCTTGGAATATTATTGAAGGTGTGGTTTTAAGCCCTCTTTTTGGTATTTGATTATCTTTATGAGTTTCTCTGAATTCCTCGTGAACTAGATTTGTAAGGCACTTTTTGTTCATCGGTCTGTAAGGCAGATTTTGAAATAGTTACAGGCTACTTTCAAGGAAAGTGTAAGTCCCATGGATTATTTATGAGGGTTTGGAGGGGTTCATGAAATTGATGACCTGGTACTGATTTGTTGAAGGTTCTATGTAAGGCATATATTACTTTTGGTTTCAGATTTCCTTTCACTGATATGTTAAAGTTGATGTATGTTCATCTAGACTCTGTGCCCTTGGATAATAGCACTAGTCAAAGACAAACCTTTTAAAAATCAAAATAAAATCTTTACTTTATATGTTTTGTATTGAAAATGTGCAAATCTATATTTTAAGACACTTATCCACTGCATGACTTGCTGAGATTTAGTAAATCAAGAAGGTACATCCGTCTGAGTCTGTGGAGCTCAAAGTCAAAGGAGGATCCTTGTCCTCAACAATGTTTTTCTTTTCTTGGTATATTTTTAATTGGGTATAGAGAGTCAAAGACATCAATTGTCATATAATGATCTACAAGAAAAAGTGACAACAAGACCATTGAAGAAATTTGTTATTGCAATGAAGATGCAGTTTGAGCCAAGATACTAATAGTAGAATCAGTAGAAAGCATATGAGGATATATGTAGCATTATGAGAAATAGAAGGAACAATCAAATATATAAAAAAATGAACACTATTGTAAGTGGACATTGATGAAGGTAGGGAAATGGTGGAACACTTGAAGGAATAGTGGGAACAATAGGATTGGGAATACTAACATGTGTAGGATTGAGGTTTCTAATGGAAGTAATGATAAAAGGTGGAACATAAGTGGACACACTAAGAATAGAAGTAGAAATATGCATTGAGGTTTCAACACTAGTAGTGGGTTGAATGAAACCTAGACCTTGGGAACAATCTCTAATAGGCTTGACATTATTATCAATGAGATGAGAGATACTACGCAAGATATTAACATCATGATCATCATTATGAATTATCTTCCTCAAACCTACTACAATGGATATGACCTCAAGATTAGAGTTTTATTGCCCTAACCATTACTCAAAATTTTCAAAGTCGTGAGAGAGTTTTTGAACTTGCATAGGAGGGGCTCTTGAGGCCTTATCTTCATAATGAGAAGAGTGGGAAGATTTGTGCTAAATAATAGGATTAATGTCATTAGTAGGCATGTTGGTTTCATCAAGATTCCTAGGAAAAATAGAAGGCTCAAGATCAAAGGAACCCATAAGTCTAGGACGTCTCTGAACCAAAATGTTATAGTTAGGAATCAAGGTAATAAGACTCATGCACAAGAAAATACAAGAAGGATATTTCTATTGTACATTTAAGATTTTAAAGAGACATGCAATTCAACTAAGCAAGATAGCAATTTTTTTTATATTGAAAGCCACATTTAATGTAAATCATGCATACAATAGTAATCTAAATTCATACAATGTGGCAAAGATGTGATTAATATAATGCATAGAAAGTAGATATAAACACCAAATCATAATTGAAATGTTATGAGTCAGGTTCACTAAAAATGTAAAGGGTGAAAAGGGAAGAACTGCATAGATGGGGTAAATCACTTCCCATTTTCATTAGTTGCACATTTCAAAAAGAAGATGCCCCACTACATTCAAGAGGAGACTCAAACGCTAAGTGGGACAATGATCCTTCTCTAAAATATGTGATTGATGAAATGGAAATGATAGATGATGTAATTTAAATGATTATTTAGATAATATACCAAAAAAATAGGAATAAAACACTAATATAAATAGACAAAGAGCGAAAAATTATAAAAACTAGAAACTAGAACACATATCTGACCTATGGGTAAAATATGAGCTGAAAATATAGGGTACACAACATGAAGTCACTCTATACCTGGGTACAGAATGGGAACTCACTTTGTACCTAGGGATAGAATAGGAACTCATTTTGTACCTAGTATTTTGGATGAATTTTTTGGGGTCTCTCTAAGTGTGTTTAATCTTTCCGATTCTCATATGGTGACTCCATAACCTCTTTCTACATAGAAAAAAAGGGAAAATGTTTTTTAAAGGGGTTTTCCTTGGTCAAACCCTTGTTTAGGAATTAACCTTGACAATGGAAAGAAATTGCATAAAGAAAAGTATGTAAAAAGTTAAATGTTAGATTCAGCTTGGATAAAACCCTCATGGCTAGATGTTGAAATCTCTCATTCCTATGAAGATGCTTGAATGTAGTTTAAATCCAAAGAGTTTACCTAGGAATGTGATGTAGAATCAAGTACATCCTCACAAATACATAGATCTATGAATGCCACTCCTAGATCTTGAATGTGGTATGCTTGAAAATTGCTTGTAATGAAGGAAAGAGAATGTGGATGAAGAAAGGATCTTCTTGCTTGATTGAGAATTCCTCTACTTCGCCATCATGGGAGATAGATTTTATTCAATTGGAGAACATTTCCTTTGACTTGAATGATCTTGAAGAATTGGAGACTTGCATATCTTGATCTTGAATTCTTGCCTTCAAATCTTGAATCTAATTACTCAATTTCTCTTCATTTCTTGAGAATCTTGATAGCTTGATGTTTGCACTCGAAAAGGATAATGGATACCAAAATGAGGAGAGATAGGGGTTTTTTATACTTAATCCATCATTTTATGATTCCAAAATGATCCAGGTTGACCATGAAATTAAATTTCCCACTAATACCTCAATATCGTAACTTGGGCCAAATTTGGGCCCCAATTTCTTGGGACAAACTGCCAATGGCATTTTGTACCATGGAAAATAGGCCAAAATTTGCAGGGAATGTTGAGATGGGTGAGAACAAGTGGGGGGGGGGGGAGGATAGGTTTCTAGGATCAAGCATAACGAGCATTCAAAGCTTGAAATCGCAAAAATGGGGTCTAATAAGTCCTAAAGCATCCAATTATGGGTTCTAACTTTTTAGGAAGATATACAAGGATACACACCTTCCATATTGTAAGGTAAGGGGATACTTTTTAAATGAAAACATGTTGTGTACCTCAAGTGAGAGATCATTTATGATAGACATAAGTTTTAAAGAAAGGAAAAGGTCTTAAACAAGGATGTAAACCTCCTAAATAAGAGAGAGAATCCTCATGTAAAACATGCAATTCTATGCAAGAAAGGATATCATATTATAAAAGACACAAGTCAACAATGGGAAAATGGATCCTTTGGAAAGCCAAAGGATTGAAACACTACCCTTTCCCCCTAATCCAGGGGCATCCACGAATGATCCTGAACAAGCTGAAGGCAATGGATTTGAAAAATACCGAAAATCTAATTTTTCGGTATTTTCTACATTTTAGTAAATCGCGTTTTCGGAGGTCTTCGGAGCAGAATTTGGGGTCGAAAGTGTCGTCGGTCCCTTAACTCAAATAGCTGAAGGCATTAGTGTTAAGGGATTGAAATTAGATCTCTTGGAGACCTTTCCAACGAGATAAGGCATTCTGAATTTCGAGTTAGGAGCAGAGAGTTATGGCCCCACCAAGTTGGGGTATCTAAATTTCTAGTTTTTTTGAAAATTTGTATTTTCTTTTCCATTTTATTGAGCATAGACTCTTCATTTCTGAATCTGTTGGGTTCCAGAGACTATTGGAATACCCTGTGATGTTTAAAAACTCAATTCTGGATGAAATAAGGGGATTTTTTGAATGCATACAACTTATTTCTCAAGTTATTGCTATTGTCCAGTTTATTGAACAATACTTGCAGGTTTCCGCTTACCTTGTATTGTTACGAGTTCATCCGTGAATTCAGATCATTGGTATCAGAGCAGTTTACGCTCCTATATGTCACTTCGAACACGGTCTGATTATCAGAGGTTGGGATTGGAGACACATAATCCATCAGTTTATCTTCCTTTGAGGTGTAACCGACCGAAGATGGCAGACCCAAATTCTGATTCTATTAAGGCCATGGTAGAAGAGGCTTTGAACAAACAAAGAGAAGAAATGATGAGGCAATTTTCTCAAATTCTACAAAATCCCCAACAATCAAATGAAGGGGGGAAACCGTTTAGTTCTCATACCCCTTTTAAAGTGCAGGTCAATTTTGATATTCCAAATTTTGAAGGAAAAATTGATGCAGATGCTGTGGATGAATGGTTATCAAAATTGGATAGATATTTTTCAGTGAATACCTTTTCAGCTGCTGAAAAGATAACTTTTGCACTCCTAAAAGCTGAAGCACATGTGAAGCAATCATGGGAAAATAAGCTTACAACAAGGAACCTGGAGGACGGATTTGTTGATAACCCTACATGGAATGAATTTGTTGAATTCATTGAAGAGGAGTATTTTCCTGAAGATACATATGAAGAAAAATATATGGAGTGGCAATTGTTGCGACAGAAAAATGACCAGAGTGTACAAGATTATACCAATAAATTTCATGCCTTATCAGCAAAACTTGGTATTCAGGATTCTGAGAAGCATCGAGTTTTGAAATACCATAGCGGATTGCTGAGATACATTCAAACAGAGATGTCTTTCTTGAATATTGAAACATTGGGAACTGCCTATAAGTATGCTGCAAAGATTGAGGAGAAATTCAAGCAAAAGGGGAAAAGAGAATTCTTTACCAATAATAAATTCAAAGGGGATAATAGCAATAGATTCGCAGGGAAGCAAGCTACCATCAGTAAGCCTAATTCTCAATCACCAACATGGAGCACAGGAGAAAGAAAGACACTTAAAAGTACAGGTATGTGGTGTGATATCCATAGAAGCTCTCGACATGATATAAAGGATTGTAGATCTGCAAAAACACTGATGACAGAGACACATGGAGTAGACCAAAAGACTGAAATGTTGCCCATGGACCCCTTCGAACAAAAGAGTGGTGAAACAGTTATTGAAGCAGACCCTTATGCCACCATTGCCACTGCAAAAATCATCCGTCATGAAGATGAGGAGCGTTTGTTCCATTCTCAGATGTGGGTGAATGGCAAGGCCTTGCATTTCATAGTTGATAGTGGGAGTCAAAAGAATCTAATCTCTGCTGAAGCAATAAAAAGACTAAATTTGCAAACAAAACCTCACCCTCAGCCATACTCCATGGGATGGGTGAGCCAAGGATGAGACATTCAGGTAAACAGACAGTGTTGTTTATCCTATTCCATCAAACCATTCAAGGATGAGGTTATTTGTGATGTAGCACCGGTGGATGTATGTGATGTGCTTTTAGGGCAGCCATATATGTATCAGCGACATGGTGTATATGAGTCAAGTCCACGAAGTGTTATTGTCAAGGTGAATGAACAAAAGTATCGAATCCCTGAGGTATGTCCTGAAAAATCTGCTTCTCTAATTAGTGCAAAACAATGTAGACGTTTGATTGCCCACACTGGAACTTTTGTATTGCTAATGATACGGCCAGAAGGGGATAGGAAAATGATAGGCAACCATAACATTAGAACAGCAACCACTTCTGCTCAACAAAAACATATGGATTCAATATTGTTAAAATATCAGACTATTTTTACTTCACCAACAGGGGTTCCTGAGCATTTCCAAGTGAAGCATTCGATTGATATTATTCTAGGGACACCTTTGCCAAATGAGCCAATGTATAGAAGATCAGTTCTGGAGAATGATGAGATCAAACGACAGATTGAAGAGTTGATTCAAAAGGGTCATATTCGGCCAAGTGCATCTCCTTGTGGTAGCCCAATTGTTTTAGCTAAGAAGAAAGATGGCACATGGAGACTATGCATTGACTACAGTGCTTTGAACAAGATCACTGTGAAGAACAGATATCCAATTCCTCGAATTGATGACCTCCTGGACCAGCTTCGTGGGGCTAAGTTTTTCACTAAAATTGATTTGAAGTCTGGATACCACCAAGTACCAATTGATCCTACAGATGTTTGGAAAACTGCTTTCAAGTCTAGAGAAGGTCTGTTTGAATGGCTAGTGATGCCTTTTGGGTTAACTAACGCCACTGCCACTTTTATGAGGATGATGAATGATGTTCTTCGACCCTTCACTGATTCATTTGTGGTAGTCTATCTAGATGACATACTCATCTTTAGTAAAACATGGGATGAGCACGTACAACATGTTGAGAAGGTACTGTCAACATTGCAGCAACACAAACTCTATGCCAATAGAGAAAAATGTTCTTTTGGTTTGGAAAGCATTCAATATCTGGGCTATGTTGTGGATAGTAGGGGTGTACCATGTAGATCCTGCGAAAATTCAAGTAATCAAGGATTGGCCTTCTCCTACAAATATCACAGAGCTACGTAGCTTCTTGGGATTGGCAAATTTCTATCGCAGATTTGTGCTTGGATTCTCTCATTTGACATGGCCTATGAACCAAGTACTTAGAGGTGGGTCTAAGGCAAAATTTTTTTGGACAGAAGCGCAAGAGAAAGCTTTTGTGGGATTAAAGAATAGGTTATGCTCAGCACCAGTCTTGGCACTTCCAGATCTGCAACAACCTTTTGAAATTGAGACAGATGCATCTGATTATGCTCTAGGGGCAATCCTCATGCAACATGGTCATCCAGTGGCCTATCACAGTGAGACATTTTCTGATACAGTCCGTCGTTATCCAACATATGACAAGGAGATGTATGCGATGGTGCAGGCATGAAAACAGTGGAAGCACTACATTTTGGGCAAAGAGACTATCATTCACACAGACCATAAGCCATTGCAATTCTTACAGACACAAGGAAAGTTGCAGAATGATAGACATCAAAGGTGGTCAGCATACTTGCAACAATTTCACATCAATATTCGTCATAAAAAAGGTAGTAGCAATAAGGTTGCAGATTGTTTGAGTAGACCTCCGATCGCATCCCTCCTCACTGTATTGGATTCTTGTGGACATGAGACATCAACTTGGCCAAGTTTGTATGTTGAGGATGATGATTTTTCTGAAGTTTACACTCAGCTAACACAAGGTAAGCATGTTTCTAACTTCTACTTGCACAATGGTATTCTTTGTTATATGAGTCATATATGTGTTCCTGTAAAAGAGAGGGAGAAGATGATCTGTGAGGCACATTATAGTCGCATTGCAGGACATTTTGGCATTAGCAAAACTCTTGCTGTGCTACAGAGGTATTTCTTTTGGCCCAAGATGCAGAATGATGTTTCTTCCTACATCCAGTCATGTGTAGCTTGTGCCATTGCTAAACCTGCAAATCGTAAGCAAGGATTGTATATGCCCCTTCCTACTCCTGATAGGCCTTGGCAGTCTGTTTCTATGGACTTCATGTCTGGTCTACCAACTACCAAACGTGGTCATGACTGTGTGTATGTAGTGGTGGACAGGTTTTCAAAAATGGCTATTATGATCGCTTGTACGAAAGAGGTTTCTGCAGAAGACACTGCGAAATTATTCTTTACCCATGTGTGGGTCCATTTTGGTTTACCACAGAGCATTATCTCAGACCGAGATAGCAGATTTGTTGGAAAATTTTGGTCAGCACTTTGGGCAATGATGGATACAAAGCTAACAAAGTCTACAGCCTTTCATCCACAAACAGATGGGCAAACAGAAGTGGTCAATCGTATGATTATTCACATCCTCCGTATGTATCACTCTCATCATCCTCGCACTTGGGATGAGAGTCTTTCTTATGTGCAGCATAGTTACAATCGTGCCATTCATGGTACTACTGGACATAGTCCTTTTGAGGTGTGTTTGGGATATCAGCCTTTAGCTCCACTAGATGTATCTCTTCCAGCTTTGGAACGTGAGCCAACTTCATGTCTAGACAAGGAGGTAGATAAAGCTTCCAAATTTATTGAGAGAATTCATCATTTGCAGCAGCAGGTCCATGAGATAGTTCAACAAGCAAATAAAAAATATAAACAGCGGCATGATGAGCATCGCACACCACATCATTTCCAGGTGGGTGATAAGGTTTGGCTTCATTTTCAAAAAGAAAGGCTTCAAGGCCCATATAAGAAACTTTGTCCTCTCCGCTATGGGCCATACACTATTATCAAACAAGTTGGAGAGAATGCTTTTGAATTGAATATTCCACCATTTTTAGGCATTCACCTTGTTTTCAATGTGGAGTTGCTTCGTCCTTATTTTCCGCCTTTGTTGGATACTTCTGCTATTTCTGAAACAATCCCCATTGGCGAATTGAATCCACAGACCACCACTCCAGTAGACAGTGATCAGATTGTTGATGTTCTCTTGAAATCTCTTCGTGGCACACAGATTCCTTTATATCGTGTTGTCCGAGCCGGTAAACATCCAGGTCAAGGTAAGTGGTTTACCCATGACCAGATTGCTACAAGTTTTCCTCATCTATTACAGCAGGTTAGTGCAATGGAGCCCATTGCCCTTCAAGGGGGGAGGAATGATCCAGGGGCATCCACGAATGATCCTGAACAAGCTGAAGGCAATGGATTTGAAAAATACCGAAAATCTAATTTTTCGGTATTTTCTACATTTTAGTAAATCGCGTTTTCGGAGGTCTTCGGAGCAGAATTTGGGGTCGAAAGTGTCGTCGGTCCCTTAACTCAAATAGCCGAAGGCATTAGTGTTAAGGGATTGAAATTAGATCTCTTGGAGACCTTTCCAACGAGATAAGGCATTCTGAATTTCGAGTTAGGAGCAGAGAGTTATGGCCCCACCAAGTTGGGGTATCTAAATTTCTAGTTTTTTTGAAAATTTGTATTTTCTTTTCCATTTTATTGAGCATAGACTCTTCATTTCTGAATCTGTTGGGTTCCAGAGACTGTTGGAATACCCTGTGATGTTTAAAAACTCAATTCTGGATGAAATAAGGGGATTTTTTGAATGCATACAACTTATTTCTCAAGTTATTGCTATTGTCCAGTTTATTGAACAATACTTGCAGGTTTCCGCTTACCTTGTATTGTTATGAGTTCATCCGTGAATTCAGATCACCCCCCAAGCATGAAGAAAGGGAAAAGAGAGACTATTATGTTGCTCACAAAGTATGAATAGACCTAAAGTTGTACTACCATGAATGAAAATGAGCTCATAAAGGATAGGCCAACAATGTCACATAGTGTTGAGAAACATAATCAGAAAGTAGATTTTATTTAGAGTGATCATGACAAAGGTTCCATTCATTGTTACTTGTCTTTTTAGTGATACCATAACTAATGGATTGTTGAATTTTACACTTCAAATCATGACATTCACTATTTTTATGGCCATAAATTTGATGATACAAACAAATACATGGATTGTCTTGATTTTTTTTCCCATTTTTTCTTTTATTTTTCCAATTAATATTAATTAAGTTGGCTTTGATAATGATAAGATCAAACAAAAAATTATCTTGTTTTCATGAGAAATCAAGAGAAAAGGTCATATATAGATGTATTGGATAAGGGGGGAGGGAATGTCGATAAAGGAGGAGGTTGAGACATCCATACATGTGTTTGAATAAGAAGTTTGAGTCTCGAATTCAGAGATTTTATTTTTTCTATGGAAGGTGGGGGTGAAGTCCAATGATTCTCAATCATCCTCTTTAGGAGGAGATTGCATTTGTATTTGAGAAATAATTAAAGCAAATTAAGGCAATGGATACTTGATATACATCTTGTCATCGGCTTCTATAGTATACAATACATTGTTGTAGATAAATTTGAAATTATGATGAAGAGTATAAGGGACAACATACATAGCATGAAACCAAGGCATACCTAGAAGAAGGTTGCCTGTGAGATTATTGGGTATGACATGGATAATAGTGGGTGAAATGGCAAGTCATATTTCAATGGGAAATGTGATTATACCTAACGACATCTTATCAACATTATCAAAGCCATAAATAGGAATAGAATCAAGTTGAATGCGAGAAGTATATTGTTTTATTTTATTCAACAAGTCAATGCTACACACATTAAGGGATGAACAATTATCAACTAGAGTACGTCTTATAGCATTATCATTGATAAGGATAACAATCATGAGTGGATCACATTAGTTTCTAATTTCTAAGGAAGGTTATTCATGTTGGTGGAACACAAATTTTGTGTTTGATTCAAGAAAAGTTGATACCTCATTTGACCTAGTAGGATGGGATGTATCAACTTTTTAGAAAAATCCTTGGATCATTGCATGATATGTAGGTGAAGTTTTGATAAGTCCCAAAGTGAGATCTTGGCTAATATATCATGAATTTTCTCAACAAGATCATACTCCTAACCAACATGTTGTGAAGAATGAGGGGGAATATGATTTTTTTGTATGTGTGTGCTACAAAATGATTATTAAGTTGTATAGCACATTTTACAACATTCATTGGTTGGTTTTTAGGTTGATGGAAATATTGACTGAGGTGGAAAATTACTTTAGAGTTTTCATGCTAAAGCATGAATTATATTGACTTGATTAGATTAGTTATTTTCAAAGACTTTATTTGTAGGATGGAGGGAATCAAGGATATCATCTTCTTCTTCCAAAGTATGTTCATGAATAGGGGAGACATTAGGTTAGGGATAAAAATCACTCATTAATGCCTCATCTCTAGGGGAAATGCTATTGAAATGAATAGAAGGTGAAGTATCATTAAGATAATTGTCAATCATATCACCATCATCCACCAAAATCATCCTCTTTCACCAAGTTAATCTAATGTGGGAGATACATATAAAAAGAATAATCAAACATCATTCTCCAATGGTTCATCCCAACTAGGAAGATCATTGAGAAAAGTGTTTAAAATATCTTCTTGCATCAATATGTCATCATTAGGGAGAGAAACTTCAAGGGATGAATCATTGAAAGGTTCATAAAAGGGGTTTTTCATTAAGTCCTTGTAGTCTAAGAGCATCATCTTGCACCAAATTATTGGCTATCATGTCATAATGAGTAGGATAAAACATATCAAAGTCATAGGTTCTAAATAGCTCATCAAAGGCAATAAAGTCTTGTAAAAAGAAATTTGACATTTTGTAATGAAATAAAGCATAAAGAGAATAATCTAAATGAACATAACAATGTATGAAAATAAATATTTTTGTAGAAACATGTAAATGAAATGAAAGAATGAACTAGATCTCTAAATGTATGAAATAAGAGATAATGTGCAATTTTTATGCCTTTTTACCAATACTAATATATAAATGCATTTAAATTTGATAACAACACACAAAAGATAGATCTAAGAATAAAAATAAATAAGTATATAAGAAGATTTGGGCTCACCAAAATGTAATGAAAGAAAATAGGTTGGTGAAGGTGGTGTTCGATAGGATGAATGAACAAACTAGGAAGCTCACACCAAAATGCTCTCATATATTGGAAGGAAGATGATCCACTGGGCTAAAGGAGGCTCAAGCATTGAGTGGATGCAATGATACTTTTTTGTATAGAAGATGAATATGAAAATTTAATAAAGAATGTGAAATCTATGGATAGGTAGAGAGGGAAAGATATTTTCTGCATATACCAACATATAACAAACTAAGAACCTAGTTCTAAGAACCAAATCTGGAAAACAAAGATATAGACAAACTTGTGAACCAAATTTCAGCCAAAAGTGGGAGGTCAATGGTGAGTTGGAGGTCTAGGGTGAGTCTAGTTGCCTTTAAAACAATGAAATTTGATGAGAATACTACCAATCTGTAACTTTTTGTTAGACCCTCAAGTAGCCTTTTCTATAGTTATGCCACCTGTCACCTGTACACAAAATATGAAAAATGTTGGTAGAAAGGGGTTTGTCTAGGTCAAACCACGGTTTTGGAATTAACCCTGAAGTTGAATTGAAAAGTACTTGAAAGGAAAGTGTGCTAATATAAAGTAGAGGCTACATCTAAGAATGAGATGTTTTATACCTTGAAAGTGCAATTGTTCTTGAAATTAGATCACAAGTATTGATGCAATAGCATGACACCAAAAAGACCCAAAAGGACATCACAAAAGACATGCTTGCATGATGATTGTTGAAGCTTTCCATAATGGAGGATATGGTGTGATGAAATGCCTCAAATTCTTGATATGTTTGAATTCTTGATTAATTGAATGAAAAGATAAATATTGAATGCTTTCTTGTGATAACCAAAATGGGCAAGGTAGCCTTGCTTTTATACCTCACCAAGCCATTTTGGAGATCAAAACTTGAGGGAAGTTGATGGGGTTTTGAACATCCTACTAAAATCAGAAAATTATTGCACCATTCAAATTTGGGCCCAATTTACAATGTATAGGGTAATTCCCAAGGTTGAGGGGAGTTGAATCACCCCATACCTACCCAATAGTCCTATGCCAACCAACTTGGGCTCATTTACGAGTCGATGGTCAATTTGGATATGGTGTGCCCAAAATATGCACAAAATCAAGGTGTGATAAGAGAAAATGTATGAGGAAGGCCACACATGCTAAAATAAGACCTATGTAAGCAAAAATTGTATAGGGATATAATTTACACACAACAATAAATTATAGAACCACTTTGTAAGGGCACAATAGAGTGAAGGAATAACTAATCTTGCCTTGAAATGGAGAGATACTTATATTCAAAAAACTATTTTTCTTTTCTCTTACGCACTTACAAAGTAGAAGAACCAACTTCAAAGATTGTTTATCGATGTTCATTGAGGTATTTATATATACAAAAATAGAATATGGGGAAGGGATAATGGATGATAGGTGATAGGAATTAGTATTCTTCACTTTATCATTGCATTTTACTCTGCAAGGATTTGTCATTTGGTTTTCATATATTATTGGAGTTGTTTGTGAGCTTCAAACTGAAAAGAAAGAGCTTGATAAAGTATGGAATGGGCTCGATATTAGTAGAAGATTTATAATACGGTCTAGAGAGAACTATGACTACAACCAAACTAAAAGGAGCTATAGATAGAGACCAGTAACAAAATTGGTGTGAATATTTATTTTCGTACTAGTACATGGAGGGTCAAGAGTTAGCTTTGTTATTGTCTTGTCAACTCTACTAAAATATTGGTATGTATTATAAGCATTGTTGTTGTAACAATGGTAGTTTATCTTAAGGCTTGATATTGAAAAGACAACTATATATATATATATATATATATATATGAAATTTATATTTAAGTTTTGATTGGAAAGAGTTATTCTTAATGTGGAGAAAGGAAATTTCCACACTTTAGATTGATAAAATCTTAAGGAGAAAATTAGCCCTTGTGCCACCTCACTTCTACAAGTGCTCTGATGATCTAGGGTGATCAAGACAACGTAATTGATGACATATGTGTTTTAAAAGACTTAAATGAAATACTATGTGGATTTAAAGGACCAAATTAACTAAACAAGACTAATAGATAAAAATATTTTAACTATCAGAAATAAAATAGATAACTGACAGGAGTAACTACTAGGCTCCACAAATTCACTACCTCGGACACCCATGCGAGTCTAGGACTATAGAGCAGATGAAATATGTCCATGTGGTGTGCTTTTGTCCTAAATAGGAAAAGCACAAAGAACAAGACGAAAAATCTAGACAGTAATTGGTTTAACAAAAAATAAACTAAACTAATAAAAGTAAGTGAAAATATGTGATTATGAAACATAAATAACATAAATAAAAGGAGAAAAGTATAGGAATACGCTCACAACAAAGAAGGTAAAAGAATCACATGAGTTGTTCCTCATCCTCATCCAAAACCTACACATGGAAAAAGGAAAAAATGTTGGGGATGTTTAGAGACTTAACTCACTCAAGTCCTTTCTTTGGTGTTTCCACCTCCAAGGTAGCCAAATAGATAAATGATTGGTGATAGATAAACGAGAGATAATGACAACAATAAATAGATAATAAAAATAACAAGAATATACAAAGAAGAATATGATATGATAAACAAAATATGAGGCGATAGACTCCCCTTAAGAGCCACGTAGCCAAAACTCAATGGATTGAAGGAAAAGTGATGAGGGTGACGAAGTGACAATGTTCTGAAGACCAAGATATTTTATGAAAGTTGTCTAAATGCAAGAATGAGCTCAATAATTCATGAAGTTGTAGAGTGAGTTCCTAACCATCAAGAGAGATTTTGAAAATGTCAAGAGAGTTTGAAAATGTCAAGGGAGACTAAATTAAGCTCAAAAACCAAGTTTTAAGCCACATGAACGATTCTCAATGTCGATGGGAAAAGGTAAGGCCATTACACTACAAGGGTGGCATGTAGAAAATTTAGAGTTTCTTGACTACCATCGTGAAATTTTTTTAAAGAGTGAACCTAGATGCGAGTGTTTTACTTCTCATAATTTGGAGCATGATTCACATGTTTCACATAAGCCACAACGGTTTGGAGGCTTTGAAATGGATATACAAACATATGATGGAATCAAGTATAGTGATTGCAATAGTGTAGTAGAACACTTTTTATAGATAAAGAAGTTTTTTGACACAAATTATGATGTCGTGGTTGATTGTATTAAAATAGTAAATGATATCAAGGTGACTGATCATGATGTCTCTAAAAATGTAATATTACATTGCATGATCAGAATCAATTTTTTTATAGAGAAAAATATTAACATTCCTTTTAGGTGGCCTGAGGTCACCAAGTATAGATTGGGTCTAATTTTACAATAAAGAAGTGTCTAGACAATCCCAATAGAAAAGGTACTTGGTTTGTTTCCACCAGAGAAGGTTGGATTCTTGTTATGCCTACAAGGGGCATACATCCCCTACCAAAGCTACTATTGGCACATGAAAATGTGAAAATGTATTTTCTCACATCACTCCCTAAATCATACAAAGTTTCCCACTACCGTCCATATGAGTCTCATAATTTTCCCAATATTGTCCATTGAATTTACAATAACCTCTTTCATACATTGTAGTTCAACATGTTTCTTGACATGAAATTACCAGTGTCAAACATTTGAAGCAACAAGAAATCCTTAAAAGAGTGCACTAAGCAGATGTGGCAGGAATTATAATTCAAAATGATCCAATCATACCTATCGAACATACATCATCGTGTCTCTACTAACCAAAATATGAACCTTTGCCATTTTAGACTTTAGCAACTTTTCACCAAGACTGCTATATTTTCTTCCCAATCACATGAAGAAAGGTGACATATCGATAAAACACACCAAAGGTCGATGGAATGCAAAAAGGGTTTCATCAAAAGTGATGTCACACTGAAAAGAAGGATGATCGAGGAGACACATGTGGATAGATTCTATTCGAAACATGTTGGCATTGATCACCTAACAAGGGAAAAATGTGTCTTATCGAAAAGGCATGTCTTATCAAAATATGGTGGACCTCACCGAATAACCTTGAGCAATCAAAAGGACATCATAAAAGTCACAACTATGAGATTCATGTAGCTTTATCAATGAGAAAATTAATATCGATGAGAGAAATGAAAATGTCCTCTCGATGATAGGAGGTTATATGAGAGATTTGATTAAGAAAATTTCACATTGAAGGAACACTCAATATATAAGAAACAATCAAAAGGTCTCACCGATGAGAGGACCCACCACTAAAAGACAATGGAGGAAGGGATACAAAGATCAAAGGGAGTCTAATATTGTCTCTTCGAATTGAATTTATGAGTTTCTTAAGAAAATTTCACATTGAAGGAACACTCAATATATAAGAAACAATCAAAAGGTCTCACCGATGAGAGAAGGACCCGCCACTAAAAGACAATAGAGGAAGGCATACAAAGATCAAAGGGAGTCTAATATTGTCTCTTCGAATTGAATTTATGAGTTTCTTAAATCAAATAGTAAAAGTTAAAATCAAGCAAAGGCAAGCCTATCAAGGAGACATTACACTATGAAGAGACTCTAATCAGGACACCAACCCATTAAAAATGATGACATTTAAGGGACAAATTGGATCGTACCAATGAAGGAGGAACCCATCACAGAATTTCATCTGTTACGCTAAATGTGGAAGCGTAGCAGAGCAATGAAATGTTTGACCGGGCTGCCTCAAAGGATTTCATCTCATAGAATGTCGTGATTGCACATTTGTGCAGCGAGTTGGAACTTATGCGATATGTGAAAGCACAAACTTGGCACTTGAACTATTTTACATATACCTCAAAGAAATGCGGTCTCAGATTGTGAAGGTTTTAGAGGGGTTCCAGCATATGCAAATATGCAACGATAGACACGTATGCGAGACATGGAATCATATACTTCGCACATAAAGTGTTTGACAGAATGCCCCGTGGGGTTTTTCTGGTCAACATACAAGAAAATGTGGAGTCACAAATTGTGCACATGAATTGTTCAATGGCCACAAGGAGATATCTGCACAACATTTGTTCGGTGAAAAGGCTTTAGAAATTTCACACAAATGCAAGATTCTCTGCGCACTTGATATATACGACAAAGTGCCTCTAAGAGAGGTCATTTACATACCATTTGATATATACAATGAAATATAGTGGTATACACAAGAAATTCTAGCTGTTTGGAGAAATGCCTTTGTAAAGCTAAATGTGAGTACAAAGCATGGAAACACAGAGACAATGAATGCACAGAGAGTACACGTAACTGCTCGACATAATGCCTCAAAAGTGAGTATGAAATGGTATATGGTCATGGAGATGTATGCATGAATGACTGAGCATAAAAAATGCACATGACTTGTTTGACAAAATGATTTGAACAAGGTACAAACATGTTTTGGGATACACTGCGAAGTAACTCATAGTTAAAAATGCTTGTAATGTGCAAAACGCATTCAAACTGTTAAACAGAATGCCTCCGCAAATTGTTGTGTCATGTAATACAATGATTTAAGGATATGCCAAATGAATGTTTAATAGAACGCATCGAAAGAGGGCATCTCAAAGAATGAAGTAAAATAATTTCAGAATGCGTGCAAGACAAGGAGTGTACTTGGTTCAAAATTGCAAAGTCTTAATATTTGTTGTTTTCCAAATTAGTTAAGTGTTTTGAAGTGAGAAGGATTCTTCATATTAACATGTAAATTGTAACGAGGAGTTGTGTCTCTTTGAAGGGGTAGTTTTAGCAGTCATGAATGTGAATGGTCAGTTGCTTTGTGCTCCCTCTATCTTCTACATGAAGGGAGTCATCACCGTTGTAAAAACAAAAGCGCACGGGGCTGGGATTAGAGGCAGATAAAATAGACTTTTGTTCTGACCAGGAAGATTGATCGTACTTCATGAAGGAACAATTGTACAAACTTGTGTGCTGTTCAAATAGTTCATGAAGATCATTGAAAAAGTTGCAGAATTGCCTCCAAATTTGTGTTTCTGCTTTCACATATAATATCATTATTATCAAGGATATTGTTGATTTAGCCTAACAAATTTCCTTGTAATTGTGATAATTTGTATGTGGGCTCGTTCAAGGAAGGATTAAATTCTAAATATAGATTGTAGTGAGTTGGAGAATGCAAGTTGGATCAATAAATATGATTCTGTAACAGCATAAGGAGTTGCATCAATATAAAGCATTGAGGCTTAGAGACTTACTGATTAGAGTTAATCTGCTATTTGAGTGTGCATTTAGACCTTACTTTCTGACTCTGTACTTAGTGGATTAGGCACTGGCCTCTGAGACTACAAAATCCAGTACAGAAATATCTAATAATCAGAATTTATTCATTGTTTCCTTTCTTTTGTTAGGGTAGTTTAGGTGTTTATAAGAACAGTAGAAATTAGATTGATCTATTTCAGAAGTTCATGCCATTTTGAAGTAGAGATTCAAGATCAACTATTAGGATATCTAATCTGCTTAATCTTTACAAAGGGTATACCTGCCCTGGTCTAGTAGAACCAAAAGTGCAGAGGAATCAATCCATTTGAAGGTTGATCCTCGTTCATTGGTCAAGATTCAATGTTAAACTTAAACATAAGGCTTGGCATATCTTTAGGGTTTAGCAACTTGCAATTTTGAGCTCCAATAGAAAAGAATAAAGAATACAAAAGTAGAGAAGGTAACTAGTGCTACTTTTGAGGCCACGAATAAACCAATAATTTCAAAAATAATAGAAAATGCAATAAATTTTCCATCTCATAATACATATATACAAGTTTTTAAAGGATTTTATAATAATTTTCAGAAAAGAATGCAATAATATATAGGATATCACATCATATAGTTTAAAACTACTTAGATACTATAGACCTTCAAGTAGATAAATATTTTACCATCATGGATGTGTTGGAGCCCCAAACTTCTTGGATACCTCACTATCCTAGAAAATATCAAATGCAAAGGTAGAGAGTCATATGCATATGGTTTTCTTAGATTGCCATGATCGAACAACACAAAGAAATTAGATCTCCAAGAAGATTTTTAACTCGTTGGCTAAGGAGAAAATAATAGAAAAAGTTGACAAGAAAGGGAAACATACATAGAAAAAAAATGATCCCTCTAAAGAAAGAGAAGAACAACAAGAGGAAACTACGCCCACCCCTAGAAGGAGGTCCAAAAGATTGCACATTCAAACCCCTTCTACAAAACTTGGAGGTCGTTAGACAACAAAAATAAAATTACCTACTACACTTGAAAAGGAAAGGTTCTACATCAAGTAACCATAGAAGCTCTACTTTGGACGAGATCAAAAAATAAGGCAAGGAAGAAATAAAAGGCCCACAGACCACCAACGTCATATATAGAAAGTGAAGAGGAGGTTCAAACGACCAGACTTGAGACTACAGTTATACAAGTCCCTCTAATAGATGAAGATAAACTATACAATTCTATCTTTGACACTAAAGTGTTTGCAAAACCATTCGAAGTACAAATACATACCCTTAGTAAATAAGCACACAATAGAGAAATCACTAATCTAGTTCATGATGGCCAACAAGTATACTTTGGAAGATTTCATGCAAAATTATCGGGCCCCTTAGCTATTGCCCTAAAGATCTAGAGGAAAAAAGCACAATATGAGGAGGAAAATCTAAAGGAGATAGCTATCTAGGTGATGGCACTAGATCGATTGAATAACTTTAAGGATATACAAACAAAATAAAGGGTAAACAAATTACCCAAAAGGTAATTTAATAGATACAATGAATATTAGAAAAGAAACTACTAAGGCGTATAATCAATCATGTGAGGAAGAAGCAAAGGAGAAACATAAAGAGTTTGCAACTCCACCTTCTCAAACAAACACCAAATCTACAACATCTACAACTTCATCATCCTGAACCTCCACAAAGGAGTTGGTTAAAAAATTTTTGGCCCATCAATAGTTACAACCAGTGGCATTAGGTCAACTACTCTAGGTTTCAATAACTAACAATAAAATGGACATAAGGAGTATATCTCCCTCATGGAAATTTTAGTTAGGCAATATCCTCATTAAACAACCCAAGTCAAACTTATGAAGAAACATGTAGAAACTACTAAACAAGTTGAAGGGGTTGCTAATAAAATTCAGGGGAAGTGTATACTTATCTAAAAGGGGATTCTTTTCAATCTTCTATACAACTCAAGCTACTAATTGATGAACTCCTATAGGATCCAACTTTGCAAAAGGATAAAGTCAAACAAGAATTACAAGTAGAGTTTCAAAAAGAAAAGGGGGATGAAGCAAGGAATTGATGTGCTACTTTGATATACTTTGGAGACTCAAATTAGTACCCACAAAAGATTGGGGTATAAATTAATCAATTGTATTAGTTTTGTTTATAGCATGACCAACCCTACAAGGCCCCCTCGAATATCACAAGTATCAAACTGGAAGTTAGAATTCTCTAGACCAAACAGTAGTATGATGCTTTCAAAGATTTAAATGGAATAGGAAGGATAGATCTTGGAGATGATTCAGACAATTAAGAGACTTTATCAACCTCTAATTGACACATATCACCACTATAATCTAGGATGCCTAAAATTTTCACAAGAACATATAAATTCCAAATACACTCTTGAAAGCAGAAAATCAACTAGTACAATTACATGTTGGAAACAAATGTGTTCCTCCAACCCAAAAATCTCATGTCCCTGGTAAGAGGACCTCTCCAAGACTTGGGGACTTGGGAAACATTGTCCCACGGTACCATCTTTGCTACCTCCACCACATCCACCAAGGATGTCATTGGGTTGCTTGTTATATGTCACATGCCATTATATTCAAAACTTTTTTTCAGCTTTAATATACAATTATGTCATAGTTCCAATATGGTAATATGGTAAAATATTAAAAAGTCCTTAGTCGTGATATCTTGATCTTAAGGTTTTTTCAACTTTCTTCAAAAAGTTCATTTGGTAGCAAAGGGGATGGGTACATAGAATCAATATCATGATATCATAAAATATTTAAAAAGTCCTTAGTTATGTGATATCTTGATTTGAAGGTTTTTTTTAATTACCTATTGAAGAGAAAAGGGGAAGGGATTGTTTAGTCTCTACAAATTCATAATTTAAGTCATTTAATGATGAATAATAATAGATAATTGTAATAGTTGGATTTGAATATTCGACAAATGAAAAATCTCATTTATATGTTCCAAAAGGATGTGTTCCCCCAACCCAAATGTCATAGCATCAATATCATAAAATATGAAAAAGTCCTCGATCATTTGATATCTTGATCTTAAGGTTTTTTTTTTTTTTTAAATAATTAAATAAAGTCTATTTGGTAGTAAAGGGAAAGGAACTCATTTAGTTCCCGCAAATTCACAATAACTCATTTAATGATGAATAATAATACATAATTGTAACAATTGGATTAGAATATTAAAAAAAATGAACAACTTATTTATATGTTGGAAACAAGTGTGTTCCTCCAACCCCAAAAATCTCATGTGTCTAGTAAGAGGACATCTCCAAGACTTGGAGACTTGGAAAACATTGGCCCACAATACCACCTTTTCTACCTCCAACACATTCACAAGGATGTCGTTGGGATGCTTTTTATGTCACACATCATTATATTCAAAAAAAAATTCACCTTTAATATACAATTATGTTATAGTTTCAATATGGTAATATCGTAAAATATTAAAAAGTTCTTAGTCACGGTATCTTTATCTTAAGGTTTTTTCAACTTTCTTCAAAAAGTTTATTTGGTAGCAAAAGGAATGGGTACATAGCACCAATATCATGATATCATAAAATATTTAAAAAGTCCTTAGTTATGTGATATCTTGATTGTGAAACTTAGCCTTTTATGGGGTACTCATAGAGATTTCATATTACATATTTTACCTTGAAGATTTCAATTCATCTCAATTTGTATATCAGTGTTGCTATCCCATCACCATCTCCAAATTTAAGCCCTTAGTCCCTCGTCCTCATGTCCCCGTTGTCCTCAATTTTGACATCACAAAATTGAGGCAACCCTATGCAATTTTCTCATGAATTTGTAGGTGCATCCTCTATGTTTTAACACATTGATAAGGTGTCATGAAGGCGGCTCATCATCCCTGAATTGTACTTTATGTAGCATTATTTGTGTTCTTTTTGAAGGTTTTCGTTAAGTTAATCTCCATAATGCTTGTTAGAACGAGTTTTTCTTCTCCACCTGCAAGCAGTTGATTTCTAACAATCTTCAAGTTTATTCTTTATTTTTATCTTTCTTGTTAGTAGTTTTTAATCTTGTTTTTCCCCTTAGTTTAATAACCCTTAGAATTCTACTTGTTTCGAGCTATCTTAGGCCTCAAACGAAGTTGTCTAGCTCAAGTTATGAAGGAAAAGGTGGGGTTTTTTCAGGCCAATTGCACATTTTATTTAAAATCCTCCAAAAGTGGGCTTTTTATTACCAATTACACGAAGTAAAATTATTTTTAATATCTAAAGTGGATTTTGACATCCACTTTTAAATTTTAACTCATTTTGAGTTTATTTGACCATAGTTTTTAATGATTTCATGAAAATTGGTTTTTCTGGTCTATTTTCATGTTACTTTATTAAAACTATAGTTAAATATTAAAAGAAGGTAGGAGACCATTGTGGTCATTTGGAAAGGATTTTTATTAAGGCCTTGGAATATGGTGTTTCTCTGAACCCTAAAAAGTGCCAATTTGTAGTAGCAGAGGGAAGGTTATTAGGCCATATGGTGTCAAAAGAGGGACTCAAAAATTGATCCAGAAAGAGTGGAGGCTATCCAAAGGGTACTCATTGCACCAAAGAATATTAAAGGAGTGCAATCTTTCTTAGGAAAGATGAACTTTGTGAGAAGATTCATTGCAAATCTTGCAGAGGTCATCAAGCCAATAGTAAACCGCTAATAAAAAAATGTAAAGTTTGAAAGGAATGAAGAGGCCCAAGTAGCATTTGAAAGAATTACAAGGGAAATCCAGGAGGCCCCTGTATTGAGATCTCCAAATTATGAGATGCCATTCTCATTGTTTTATTTTGCATCATTCCATACTATTGCAGCCATCTTATTGCAAAAGGATGAAGAGGGATATGAACATCCAATTGCATTTTTTAGTAAATCCCTTCAAGCAGCTGAGTTAAATTATGAAATAATGGAGAAACATGCATATGCATTGGTTAAATAATTCAAATCATTCATTCCCTATTTAGTATGTGCCAAGCTGATAGCATATGTGCCACATGTAGTGGCCAAGGATATTCTAACCCAGTCAGAGGTTACTGGTAAAAGATGTAAGTGGATTAATAGAGTTCAAGAATCTAATTTAGAGATCCACATTACAAAGTTGATAAGAGGATTAGGCCTAGCTAAACTTACGATGGAGGAAAATATGGATGTGTTCCAGGTCAATAATGTTGGAGTGTAGGATAAATTGGTTACTAGCATTGAGATGCACCCTTGGTACTCCGATGTTGTTTATTTTATTAAAAATGCCAAGTGTCGTGAGAACATGAATGATAATTAGAAAAGGATGCTCAGGTTGTAAGCCCAAAGATACGCACTAATACAAGGTAATTTGTATTGGAAAGATAAAAATGGTGTGTTGTTATTATGTTTAGATGAATGGAAAGCTAGTAAAGTCTTGAAGGAAATGCATGTTGGTGTCTGTGGAGGGTACTATTTTGCTAGGACAACTACTCATAGCATTTTGAGGTCTAGTTATTATTGGCCTTTCTTGTTTAAAGACACTTTCAGGTTTGTGCAAAGGTGTGAGTCTTGTCAAAAGTTCTCTTCCAAGTTGAAATACTCAAGTGCTCTATTTCTGAATCTAGTAATGGTTGTGGCACCTTTTCCTATGTGGGGGTTAGATTTCATTGGTGAGCTCACATAGAAATCAAGTGGTGGTCACAGTTGGATTTCGGTGGCTACAGATTACTTCACAAAGTGGATTGAGGCGATTCCTACCAGAAAGGCAACCAAAAAGGTTGTAATTGATTTCCTGATGGACAATATACTTACTAGATTTGGTGTGCTAGTCAAGCTGATTATGGATAATGTCATGTTCTTTAGGTCTCGGGAATTTAAAAAAAATTGTGATGATAATGGGATTGTTGTGTCTTACTCTGTGTCTTACTCCTCCCCTTATCATCTACAAAGAAATGGACATGCAAAATCTAGCAATAAGAGTATCCTACACATTTTGAAGAAGACTCTAGAAGGTAACAAAAGGGCTTGGTATTCAAAGTTAAAGTTAGCTCTATGGGCTGAGAGAATTACTGAGAAGAGATCTACTAGAAAGTCCCCTTTTGAATTGGTCTATGGACTGCAAGCAAGGTTACCATTAAATAATCTTCTCCCTATATATAAGTTCATTTGTGATGAGGAGCTAGAAACAACTGATGCAATGCAAGATAGGATAGTAGAAATTGTTGAGTTGGAAGAAATCAGGAGAGAAGGACAAAAGAAGAATTTGAAGGCTCAATAGAAAATGAAATATTTGTTTGACAATAAAGCCAGTGACAAAAAATTCTAGCCAAATGATTTAGTGCTTCAATGGAATGCTACAGCCGAGGACAAAGGAAAACACGAGAAATTTGAATCCTTGTGGTTAGGACCCTATATAATTCATCAGATACATGGTAAGGATTCATATTTCTTGAGGAATTTGGATAATGAGATCCAGGAGTTGCCAGTGCATGGACAATTCCTGAAACTTTCTTCAATTAAGTTTCTTTTCCATGCACAATAGTTTTAGGGCGTGTTTGCTTTAAGTTGTGTGTTGTAGGTTAGTTTCCTATTTTTGAGTGGTATGTGTCCCAAAGTGTTGGTTTCTTTCTTTGAACTTGTGTTCAAGCATCCTCAGTTAGAGTCACTGTTGATCCAATTTCCTGTCATGCCCAGAATCCATTAAAAATTATCATTTCCTCTGTCATGGTGAATAATTAGGGTGTATCCATGTGTTGGGGTTCAGAATTTGTCTAAATCCTTTAAACCCTACTTCATTCTATTTCTGTGTTTCCTTTTTGGATCACTTAACCGGTTTTAATGCACATGTCTTAATTTACTGTTAGGTGGGGCCATGTTCTATTTTAAGTTCTTACCTAGCAGGCTTAGGTTTAATATTTCATATAGTTCCTAAGTCTTGTGGTTTAATTTCATTACATTGGTAGAACTCTTCCCGATCATCTCATCGGTGATCGGTGATCTTCAATTCAGGCTCACGCGATGTTTGTTCCTCTATCACCATATGTGTCACTGATGTGTTTTGAACATGGTTAATTGACATAAGGTCTATTGATGGTTCTATCAAGCATATGAATGCTATGGCAAAGAAAATTTTCAAACACTCTGATACCCGACTGTTTCATCGGGGTATCCTATAACAATAAATGCTATTGGGAAAAGGTGGAGATTGGCAAGGAACAGCTTGGTTCATCCCAATCAACGATGATGTTTCGGGATATCTCTTGGTGATAGGTCTATCAGAGGCAAAGGGTGATTGGTAGGGAACGATTTTGTGCTCCGCGATTGCTGATGAAGTCATCGGGGAAGCTTGTAGCGATACGTTTATCGCGAGATGTGGGGCCGAAGAATAAAGTAAAGTGTAGTCGGATTCTTTTTTATCGTGTGGTAAGCATAATGCCTGGATGGATAGTTGATCGAGAGTTAGTGATCAAGGGATCACGTCAGCCATTCGATGGAGTTTTTATAAAGAGGATGGGCCCAGTTTCCAGGTAGATCCAATGTTGTCATTTCTGATTGGTCAGTTTTCTGAGCACAAAAAGATGAGGTGGAAAACAATAAAGGTTTAAAAGGTTGATCTTTTGGCTCAATTTTTGTGAACCGTCTGATCTCCTGGGAAGGCTTTGCATTGACTGATGTGTTTTAAAATTTGGCATTACTCGTTATGTTTTAAAATTTTGAATCTCTGCAAGGGTTTTTAGCAGAAAATGAAGTCGGTGAGCCAGAATCAAATCCGATTCAATTTGGAATCATAAAGGAAAAAATTGCATACTTGAAAGGGTCGAAGCAGGTGGACATTTATTAACCATGCAGATTGGATTTTTTCCTTGATCTGATCCGATCTAATAGAGTATAAAGGAATAATTACAATGAAGGATTGGTTAATAAATGCAGAGTGGCCAATATGCCAATGATGATCTTGTTAGCCACCAAAGATGACTTTTAAGAGATACTTGTCTGGGAAAAGGTCATGTCCATGCCATGGAGAAATGGATGAAACAGTCATGCCATTTATTATGCAGCCGAAAACAATAGAGGAGCTCAGTGATGAATTTCCTATCTTTATGGCTTACCAGTTAGCGTTTTTCCTAAACTGAAGATCAGATTGGATCCATTTGCTTTTGTCTTTGTGGAATGTCTTTTCTGCAATCATTTCAAGTTATTATTGGATTTTGAGGTAGCTATTATGTTGCCCTAATATTTCCCTAAATGACCCTAAGCTTGTAGCAATCCTAGTTCATATAAAAGGATTTCCAAGGTCATTTAGGAGGGTCTTTTTCCAAAGAAGTGTTCTTCTTTTGTTGAAAATACCAGTTGGAAACCTGAGTACAATCTTGTTCTGAGATCTTGTGGCTATTTTTTGAGGAAACCCTATTCCTTTTGAATGTATTGAAGCTTGGCATATTATTGAAGGTGTGGTTTTAAGCCCTCCTTTTGGTATTTGATTGTCTTTATAAGTTCCTTTGAATTCCTTGTGAACTGGATTTTTAAGGCACTATTTGTTCATCAGTCTATAAGGAAGATTGTGAAATAGTTACAGGCTACTTTCAAGGAAAGTGTAAGTCCTAGGGATTATTTCTAAGGGTTTGGAGGGGTTCATGAATTTTATGACCTAATGTTGATTTGTTGAAGGTTCTATGTAAGGCGTATATTACTTTTGGTTTCAGATTTCCTTTCATTGATATGTTATAGTTGATGTATGTTCATCTAGACTTTGTGCCCTTGGATAATAGCACTGGTCAATGAAAGAATACCTTTTAATAATCAAAATCAAATCTTTACTTTATATGTTTTGTATGGAAAATGTGCAAATCTATGTTTTAAGACACTTATCCACTGCATGATTTTTTGAGATTCAATAAATCAAGAAGGTACACTCACCTGAGTCTGTGGAGCTCAAAATTGAAGGATGATCCTTGTCCTCAGCAATGTTGTTCTTTTCCTAGTAGATTTGGAATTGGGTACAAAGAATCAAAGACATCAATTGTCATATAATGATCTGCAAGAAAAAGTGACAACATGACCATTGTAGAAATTTATTATTGCAATGAAGACACAATTTGAACCAAGATACTAATAGTAGAATCAATAGAAAGAGTAGGATGAGATATGTGTGAAATGTTTGGAGCATTATGACAAATAGAAGGAACTATCACATATAAAAAAAGGAACACTATTGTAACTAGGCATTAATGAAGGTAGGGAAACGGTGGAACACTTGAAGGAATAGTGGGAACAATAGGATTGGGAATGCTAACATGTGTAGGATTGAGGTTTCGAATGGAAGAAGTGATAACAGGTGGAGTATAAGTGGACACACCAAGAATAGAAGTAGAAATAGGCATTGAGCGAGGTTTCAACACTAGTGGTGAGTGGAATGAAACATAGATCTTGGGAACAATCTCTAATAGGCTTGACATTATTATAAATGAGATGAGAGATACTACACAAGATATTAACATCATGGTCATCATTTTGAATAATCTTCCTCAAACCTACTACAATGGATATGACATCAGGATTAGAGTTTTATTGCCCTAACCATTTCTCAAATTTTTCAAATTCATGAGAGATTTTTTGAAATTGCATAGGAGGGACTCTTGAGGTCTCATCTTCATAATGAGAGGAGTGGGAAGATTTGTTCTAAATAATAGGATTAATGTCATTAATAGGCATGTTGGTCTCATCAAGATTCCTAAGAAAAATAGAAGGCTCGAGATCAAAGGAACCCATAAGTCTAGGATGTCTTCGAACCAAAATGTTATAGTTAGGAATCAAGGTGATAAAACTAATGCACAAGAAAATACAAGGATATTTCTATTGTACATTTAATATTTTAAAGAGACATGCAATTCAACTAAGCAAAATAGAAAATTTTATTATTATTGAAAAGCACATTTAATGTAAATCATGCATACAATAGTAATCTAAATTCATACAATGTCGAAAAGATGTGATTAATATAATGCATAGAAAGTAGATCTAAACACCAAATTAGAATTGAAATGTTATGATTCGGGTTCACTATGTACAGAGTGAAAAGGGAAGAACTACATAGATGGGGTAAATCACTTCCCATTTTCATTAATTACACATTTCAAAAAGAAGATGCCCCACTAGGTTCAAGAGGAGACTCAAACGCTAAGTGGGACAATGATCCTTCTCTAAAATACATGATTGATGAAATGGAAATGATAGATGATTTAATGTAAATGATTATTTAGATAATATACCAAAAAAATAGAAATAACACACTGATACAAATAGACAAAGAGCAAAAAATTATACAAACTAGAAACTAGAACACAAATTTGACCTCTGGGTAAAATATGAGCTAAAAATGCAAGGTACATAGCATGAAGTCACCCTATACCTGGGTACAGAATGAGAACTCACTTTATACCAAGGTATAGAATAGGAACTCGTTTTGTACCTAGTATTTTGGATGAATTTTTTGGGGTCTCTCTAAGTGTGTTTGATCTTTCCAATTCTCATATGGTGGCTCCATAACCTGTTCCTACATAGAAAAAAGGGGAAAATGTTTTTTAAAGGGGTTTTCCTTGGTCAAACCCTTGTTTAGGAATTAACTTTGAAAATGGAAAGAAATTGCATAAAGAAAATTATGTAAAAATGTAAATTTTAGATTCACCTTGCATAAAACCCTCATGGACCGATGTTGAAATCTCTCATTGCCATGAAGATGCTTGAATGTAATTTAAATCCAAAGAGTTTACCTTGGAATGTGATGTAGAATCAAGGATGTTATCACAAATACATAGATCTATGAATGTCACTCCTAGATCTTAAATGTGGTATGCTTAAAAATTACTAGCGATGAAGGAAAGAGAATGTGGATGAAGAAAGGATCTTCTTGCTTGATTGAGAATTCCTCTACTTGGCCATCATGGGAGAGAGACTTTCTTCAATTGGAGAACATTTCCTTTGACTTGAATGATCTTGAAGAATTGGAGACTTGCAGATCTTGATCTTGGATTCTTGCCTTCAAATCTTGAATCCAATTACTCAATTTCTCTTGATTGCTTGAGAATCTTGATAGCTTGATGTTTTCACTTGAAAAGGATAATGGATACCAAAATGAGGAGAAATAGGGTTTTTTTATACTTACTCCATCATTTTATGATTCCAAAATGATCCAGGTTGACAATGAAATCAAATTTCCCACTAATATCTCGATATGGAATCTTGGGCCAAATTTGGGCCCCATTTTCTTGGGACAAAATGCCAATGGTATTTTGTACCATGGAAAACGGGCCAAAATTTGGAGGGGATGTTGAGATGGGTGAGAATAAGTGGGGGGGGGGGGATGATAGGTTGCTAGGATCAAGCATAACGAGCATTCAAACCTTCAAATCACAAAAAATGGGGTCTAATAGGTCCTAAGCATCCAATTACAGGTGCTAACTTTTTAGGAAGGCACACAAGGATACACACCTTCCATATTGTAAGGTAAGGGGATACTTTTAAAGGAAAACACATTGTGTACCTCAAGTGAGAGATCATTTATAATAGACATGAGTTTTAAAGAAAGCAAATGGTTTTAAACAAGGATGTAAACCTCCTAAATAAGAGAGAGAATCCTCATGTAAAACATGCAATTCTATGCAAGAAAGGATATAATATTATAAAAGACACAAGTCAAAAATGGGAAAATGGATACTTGGGAAAGCCAAAGGATTGAAACACTACCCTTTCCCCCCAAGCATGAAGAAAAGGAAAAGAAAGACTATTATGTTTCTCACAAAGTATGAATAGACCTAAAGTTGTACTACCATGAATGAAAATGAGCTCCTAAAGGATAGGCTGGCAATGTCCACATAGTGTTGAGCAACATAATTGGAAACTAGATTTTATTTAGAGTGATCATGACAAAGGTTCCATTCATTGTTACTTATCTTTTTAGTGATACCACAATTAATGGATTGTTGAATTTTACACTTCAAATCATGCCATTCACTATTTTTATGGCCATAAATTTAATGATACACACAAATAGAAGGATTATCTCAATTTTTTTTTCCATTTTTTATTTTCTTTTTCCAAGTAAGATTAATTAAGTTGGCTTTGATAAGATCAAACAAAACATTCTCTTGTTTTAATGAGAAATCAGGAGAAAAGGTCATAGATGTATTGGATAAGGGGGGAGGGAATGTCGATAAAGGAGGAGGTTGAGACATACATACATTTATTTGAATAAGAAGTTTGAGTCTCAAATTTAGAGATTTAATTTTTTATATGGAAGGTGGGGGGTGAAGTCCAATGATTCTCAATCATCCTCTTTAGGAGGAGATTGCGTTTGTATTGGAGAAATAATTAAGCAAGTTAAGGGAATTGATATTTGATATACATCTTGTCATTGGCTTCTATAGTATACAATACATTGTTGTAGATAAATTTGACTTTATTATGAAGAGTATAAGGGACAACATACATAGCATGAAGCCAAGACATACCTTAAAGAAGGTTGTATGTGAGATTATTGGGTATGACATGGATAATAGTGGGTGAAATGGCAGGTCATATTTCAATGGGAAATGTGATTATACCTAATGACATCTTATCAACATTATCAAAGCCATAAATAGGAATATAATCAAGTTGAACAAGAGAAGTATCTTGTTTTATTTTATTCAACAAGTCAATGCTACACACATTAAGGGATGAAAAATTATAAACTAGAGTAAATTGTATAGCATTATCATTGATAAGAATAACAATCATGAGTGGATCACATTAGTTTCTAACTTCTAAAGAAGGTTATTCATATTGGTGGAACACAAATTTTGTGTTTGATTCAAGAAAAGTTGCTACCTCATTTGACCTAGTAGGATGGGATGTATCAACTTTTTAGAAAAATCCTTGGATCATTGCATGATATGTAGGTGAAGTTTTGATCAAGTCCCAAAGTGAGATCTTGGCTAATATATCATGAATTTTCTCAATAAGATCATACTCCTAACCAACATTTTGTGAAGAATGAGGGGGGAATATGATTTTTTTGTATGTGTGTGCTATAAAATGATTATTAAGTTGTATAGAACATTCTACAACAATCATTGGTTGGTTTTTAGGTTGATGGAAATATTGACTAAGGTGGAAAATTACTTTAGAGTTTTCATGGTAAAGCATGAATTATATTGACTTGATTAGATTCTTTATTTTCAAAGACTTTATTTGTAGGATGGAGGATATCAAGGATATCATCTTCTTCTTCCAAAGTATGTTCATGAATAGGGGAGACTTTAGGATAGGGACAAAAATACTCATTAATGCCTCATCTCTAGGGGAAATGCTATTGAAATGAATATAAGGTAAAGTATCATTAAGATAATTGTCAATCATATCACCATCATCCACCAAAATCATCCTCTTTCACCAAGTTAATCTCATGTGGGAGGTACATATAAAAAGAATAATCAAACATCATTCTCCAATGGTTCATCCCAAATAGGAAGATCATTGAGAAAAGTGTTTAAAATATCTTCTTGCATCAATATGTCATCATTAGGGAGAGAAACTTCAAGGGATGAATCATTGAAAGGTTAATAAAAGGGGTTTGTCATTAAGTCCTTTTAGTCTAAGAGCGTCATCTTGCACCAAATTATTGATCATGTCATAATGAGTAGGATAAAACATATCAAAGTCATAGGTTCTAAATAGCTCATTAAAGGCAATAAAGTCTTGTAAAAAGAAATTTGAAATTTTGTAATGAAATAAAGCATAAAGAGAATAA
Source organism: Chamaecyparis obtusa (assembly GCA_027943335.1). Lineage (NCBI taxonomy): Eukaryota > Viridiplantae > Streptophyta > Pinopsida > Cupressales > Cupressaceae > Chamaecyparis > Chamaecyparis obtusa. Next base: position 859 of record BSBK01008976.1, on the reverse strand, counting down.
TCTAAACAAACATAACAATGCATGAAAATAAATATTTTTGTAGAAACATGTAAATGAAATGAAAGAATGAACTAGATCTCTAAATGTATGAAATAAGAGATAATATGCAATTTTTATGCCTTTTTACCAATGCTAATATATAAATGCATTTAAATTTGATAATGACATGCAAAAGATAGATCTAAGAATAAAAATAAATAAGTATAATAAGAAGAGTAGCGCTCACCAAAATGTAATGAAAGAAATAGGTTGGTAAAGGTGGTGTTCGATAGGATGAATGAACAAACTAGGAAGCTCACACCAAAATGCTCTCATATATTGGAAGGAAGATGATCCACTAGGCTAAAGGAGGCTCAAGCATTGAGTGGATGCAATGATACTTTTTTGTATAGAAGATGAATAAGAAAATTTAATAAACAATGTGAAATCTATGGATAGGTAGAGAGGGAAAGAGATTTTCTACATATATCGACATATAAAAAAACTAAGAACCTGATTCTAAGACCACATCTAGAAAACAAATATATAGACTAACTCGTGAACCAAATTTCAACCAAAAGTGGGAGGTCAATGGTGAGTTGGAGGTCTAAGGTGAGTCTAGTTGCCTTTAAAACAACGAAATTTGGTGAAAATACTACCAATCTGTAACTTTTTGTTAGACCCTCATGTAGCCTTTTCTATAGTTATGCCACCTGTCACCTGCACACAAAATAGGAAAATGTTGGTGGAAAGGGGTTTGTCTAGGTCAAACCATGATTTTGTAATTAACCATGAAGTTGAATTGAAAATTACTTGAAAGGAAAGTGTGCTAACATAAAGTAGAGGCTAAATCTAAGAATGAGATGTTTTATACCTTGAA